>RXPK01000158.1:1132821-1726578 GCA_004143645.1 Protaetia brevitarsis
CGAGACAATAGTTCAAGTACAGATTCGATAAATGGGGAGAAATTTGGGTATTCTAGAGCCTATGTATGTATGTATGTATAAATTGCAAGGGTGATATTACACTGTGACCTAAAAGATCTCTTGTGT
Source organism: Protaetia brevitarsis (assembly GCA_004143645.1). Taxonomy (NCBI): domain Eukaryota; kingdom Metazoa; phylum Arthropoda; class Insecta; order Coleoptera; family Scarabaeidae; genus Protaetia; species Protaetia brevitarsis. The sequence goes on from RXPK01000158.1 coordinate 1,132,948, forward strand.
CCCCTGTTCTTGCTGCTTTACAGCTGGCCTTCCAATTCTATTCCTTTCAGAAAGTGTAGGATATACAGAGGTTTTCCTCTTCGATTCCACGTGCTCCCAGGTGCAAGGTCCTTGAGTTGTACAGTGCTACGCCATCCTCTTCCCCAATCTGCTCCAGTCATTTTGCTCGTCCCTTTGTTCCTTCCTTGTAAGGTACTCTCACTTTGGAAGTGGAAGGCTTCTGACGGAGGTGCTGCTCCAATTCCTGTTTATTAGCGGTGTCGTCCCGCTAATAAACGTCCTTCCTCCATGGTTGATCCCACGAGTAACTAGGGAAGGAAAGATCCTCCTCCACAGAGGCCCGCATGCAGAGGTAAGGCTAAATACAATGGGGTGCGCCGAGTGTTCCAAGGTTGGACTAGTAGACTGGTCTTCTATCCAGCCACGCATCCCATCAGCCTAGTCCGCCATCTTAGGATTTAAGTTTTTCTTGAGGTTGTCTCCTCTCAGTCCGTGCAGTTAAGCCATCCCTCGTCCCTTTCGGGACCTGGTATAACAGTTGGGCTTTCGGTAGCCGAAAGCAACAACTGGCATCGTTGTAGAACCCTGTGCAAGCCCTTAGCCACGACACGACAGCTCGGGCGAGAGGGTAGTGGTTCACAGCAACGGTCTTCATTCACCCTGCTCCGTTTTAAGCAGAGAGGAGAACTATAGCGCACTAACCATTTCGTCTTGACCGAACCCTGACAAGATTGCCTTTCCCCTATCAACCATCTCGGGGACGCGCCTGGTAGGTATAATATACTTTAAAAAATAACCGATCCAGAACGGTTCGAAAGATACTCAAAAAAAAACTGTGTCCATGTTTTTGACATAGGGCATTGCATTTAAGAAATATGAAGAAAACGTATTGAGATTTTTTACTTTAATTATTACAATACAATACGATGTTTCTGCTCTGAAAAATCGTGATTAACCCTATTTTTTAAATATGCCTCTGTATACTTTTTACATTTTTGCCATACTTATTTTTGCACAGTATATAATACTATGATAATATTTTTTTTTCTTACGGTATATATTAATAATTGATAATATCATCCTGGATAAGAGCTTTTAAATAAGTCAGTTTTTAGTGTCTCAAAAGAGTCGGCTCTTCTATTCTCTTCTCATGGTTAGTTCTTAAATTTTTGCTCATATTTTTCAAATTTTATGCCTTTAAATTTTGATATTTCAATTAATTTTAATTAACTTTTAATTATTTTTAATGTGTACATTTTATCCTTCACGTTTATTTTTGACCTCTGATCTGACATGGCTCTCAAGATGGGGTGTAGCTGAAATATGTGCCAGCTTATGTATCTGTAACACTGATGCAGTTACAAACGTGTTGTTTTTTATCATTAATCATTAACTCAATTTGAACATAACCATGGATTTATTATTTTCATTAGAATGCATTCTATGTAGTTTATTTTTGTAATATTGCATTTATAGTGGTCGAATTTATACATTACATAATAGCTCGATACACCCAAAGACAATTTGGTCGTAACAACAGCATATGCTGTATGTATCAGATCACGATTCGAATTAGTTTCGACAAATACATACACAAACGATAACACAAATGGGTAAATGATCATTCATCAATGTCCAACCCTGACAGTAAGCGAGTAATCTTCTGGAAATAACTGCTTCGGTACAAACACTATTATTGGTATTATTATTGGCATGGCTTATTATTGACTTTCTCGACACGACACTTCGTTACGCTAAGCTCTTACTTTATATCTTTTCACTTTCCCCCGCATAGATTGCATGTGCTTTCATACATAGAAATTCTATTTTATTCTACTTTTTCATACGCAAAGAAAATAGCGAAATTATAGATACGCACATACGGAACAACACAATAATATAGCAAAGCAAAGAGGTAAAGAATGCCACAGAATTGTAGATAACATTTACTTCACAGCAGCGACTCGCGCGATTAACTATCTTTTTTTTTTCATTAGATAATTCTCAGCTCCGAAGCAAAATGTGCCTGCAATGGTCGATGTGGTAACGTAAAACGTAGAACTTCCACAAAAAGTTTGCTTGGTTTCGTAGAAACTTAAAAGGAGGACTGAGAAGAATCCGTTATGGTAGGTCACAAGAGATAGTTCTTTCATGTACGAGGTTAATTCAAATAAAATGTGTATGTTTCCTTTTTCTGAGTCGCAAAAACTGCATCAAAGAAAGATGTATATAGATTACAATAAAATTGTTCTCATAGTTAAGTACTATAACTGCAAGATAGTCGTACAAGCCAATGTCGCAGAAATTACTACATTATTATATACAATTTATTTGAATACTAAAACGACCTGAATTTTGGTGTTTACTAATACAACAAGGTAAATTAGATGTAGAGTAATTTATCTCTCATCTGCAATATCCTATATGGTATACAAAAAAAACGTACTCGTGATATTACAATGAAAGAATATCATGTTTTGAAATATAAAACCCACAACTCTGTATAATAATAATAATAATATTTATTGGCCTAGTCGATACAATATAGTATGTTCCCAAGTAGCACATTTAGTTGTGATTACCACTGCTATAGACATAAGTACTTCATTATAGTTAATGTTACGTAATTTTCACTACAATTACTAACTTTTAAGGGATATCTATTTAGATGACATATATGTAGTTGCAGTTACGTCGTGGCCACCAAATCAATTACTTTAAGGTTTATTACTTTATGGTGCTAATAAAATAGTAATTGTAACCAAAAAGTTACATTTGACTACCACTTTAAAGTAACCATTCCAAATATATACTACTTTATAAGGAATTTAACTAATTAACTAATTTAACCAATCAGACGCAGTGAGGAGGGCGTCTATGGAAGATTGGAGGAAATCAAACGATATTTTCAAACCTCATCTTGTTCGTTGAGCAGTTGAGTCTTTTGAACCGTATAAATCACCGGGACCAGAATGGTGTTCCCAAGATTGCTACAGAGGCAATTGGAGACATCATGGGGCCCCTCTGGAGATATTTAGAGCTAGCCATGCGTTGGGCTACATTCCCAAGGCTTGGAGAGATATTAGAGTTGTGTTCATTCCGAAACCTGGGAAGGACACATACTATCATCCGAAATCATTCAGACCAATTAGTATCACATCTTTTATGCTGAAGACTATGGAAAAAATTATACACCTAAACATTACAGAAGGAGTACTTGCGAGATATCCTCTGCATCCTCTGCAATGGGCATACCAAAGGGCCAAATCTGGGGAGGCTGCCCTACATAGTTTGGTGGAAGGACTCGAAAGGAGCTACATCAAAAGGAAGTTACCCTTGCAGCATTTTTAGACATAGAGGCCGCCTTTGATAAACATCAACGCCCTCGATTAACCGATCACTAATGGACGGAACATTGACCACACGACTAGCAGATGGGTTGACTGCATGCTAAGAAGCAGAGTGGTCTATGCAATATGCTAGATAAAAATATCGCCATGAGGACCACTAGAGGGTCCTCAAGGGGGAGTACTGTCACCACTTCTGTGGAGCTTGGTGTGGATGATCTCGTTAGATCATTAAACGACAAAGGAATATGGAGGCAGGGGTACGCTGATGACATTGTCATCGTAGCTAGGGGGAAGTTCCAGGCGTGGTGGCGGGCATCATGCGTAATGCACTGCGAAGGTGGAGGAATGGTGCCTTTCACAAGGACTCACAGTTAATCCACAAAAACAAGATTGGTTGCCTTTACCAACATGAGAAAACTCAATGATCTAGGCGGCATTAGACTGTTTTGGACAGGAGTTACAATTAACCAAGGAAGTAAAGTATCTGGGTGTTACCCTTGATGCAAAACTGAGCTGGAAAAATCACTTAGTTAACACACGACCAGGGCCACGCAACTATTCTGGCGCTGCAGGAGAGTTGCTGCAAAACCTGGGGATTAAAGCCGAAGGTGATCCATTGGCTATATACTGCCGTGTATAAGACCAGCGATAACATACGGGGCAGTAGTCTGGTGGAGGAGGACAGAAGTGTCCTCCGCAGCGAAGCTGCTAACCGCTGTCCAGAGACAGGCATTGCTGGGTATCAATGGTGCAACTAACAGTACAAGGAACGTCTCTTTAGAGACCATTGTGGGACCCCCCCGCTGGAACTTTATGTGAGAGCGGAGGCAATGAATGCGATCCTTAGACTGAAAGCCAACAACCTGTGGCATCCCAAACATTTGGTGGGGAGGACACACTTATACTACGGGCACGCTGCTGGACGGGCCATTGCTACAAATGCCCACGGACAGCATGGCACCCGAAATTATCTTCACTGAAAGGTGAAAATCTCCATACGAACAGAGACCAGGCGCGTAAGTGAGATCACTGCTAACGAAAACTGGTACACGGATGGATCCAAATCCAGCCAGGGACAGGAGCGGTATTTGTGGGCCCAGTCCTAATCAAAGGATATTATAAGCCTGGAGAAAACATACAACGGTCTTCCAGGCAGAGGTATTCGCCCTTGCAAGCCTGTGCAGAAAATGATTGCAAAAGGGGGCTACATGAGGAGGAAAATTAATATAATGGCTGACAGCCAGGCTGTCATTAAGCAGTCTCAAACCTGTAACTAGGTCAAAACTAGTTAGGGATTGCAAACAATCCCTCAATGCACTGGCACGAGACAACACGTGTTCTGATTTGGGTGCCGGACATGAGAATATAAAGGGCAACGTAATCGCCAATGAACTAGCCAAGGAGGGCTCTAAGAGACACTTCATGGGTCCAGACCCCGTATGTGGGATTACTAAGGATTCCGCAAGAAGGGAGATCTGGACCTGGTTAGATAAAGAAAGTACAAAGAAATGGAGGTCGACTGAAGGTCAAACTCCATACCAAAACGCTGATAGGGGATGGGGATGGTAGTTTCTCTGATAAACCTACTCAGGCGCAGTAAGAAAGAAGTTAAAACATTACTGGGTTGGTAATGGACACTGCCCTCTGAAAAGCATCTATACAACACAGGCCGTGTAAGCGAACCGTGGTGTAGAAGATGCGAACTACAGGAGGAAACGAGTTTACATGTAGTCTGCACATGTGAGGAACTGAAGGTACTCAGGCAGGAATATTTCGGGAGAGATCTATTGGAGCCCTCGAAGGTCCGCAAGTTTCCACTGGACAAGATTCTGGGCTTTATAGAGAACACCAAGCTGCTCGAGTGGAAATAAGGGAATCAATAGGGATGGTGCAATGAGCACCAAGCTCAAGTGCCCGGATATCAAGTGTCCACCCTAACCTGAATGAATGAATGAATGAATGAAGGAATTTAACTATAAAGTGGTAGAGTTTAAACGCGATTTAGATGAGCAGTGGTTTGCTAGCGCATATATGCCGTAGGGGTACCTGGATATTTTTACATACTTTAATAAATTTGGTCTCTATAAGATGAGTGCCGTGTCAAGAAAGAAATGGATTGAATTTTAACATTGCGAATTATAGAAGGTATTGTGTATTAAACCAATATATGTGAAATCAAAAACTTGAATAAGAAATCTGTCAAAAAAATAAAATAGATGCTCACAATTTCTATAAAAAACTAAAGTTCACCTTCAGAGTCCGTCCATTCCATTTCACTACATGATTCACTTAACCGTATGATAAATTCATTTACCTCATCACGAATTCTATTACGTTTTATTATAATTTTGCAATCCATTTCACATGTCACTTTCGGCCTGTCACAGATTTGGAGTAATTTCTTTGGAATGACTGACATATGAAAGCTCTGTATTAGTAATTTGGATCATTATTATGATCTGCTACTTTTCTTTTTACCATACTCCAAATTAATTCAATTGTATTTAAATCGCAATGGTAAGAGGGAAATCTTAAAACGGTATGTCCACGAGCTATTGCACAATTATCTATTTTATACTCGAAAAGTGTTTTTTGTTCTAGTTTCCCTATTTCTAGCAGTTCACATTTCAACATGAAAAGGTTGATATGCCATGGTGGTCTAGATAAAATTTATAGTGCTGAGTACATATATAAAAATAAAGTTATATATTTCCCACCGCCCATCATTATCGTGATATGACCATGATAGCTTTTCAGAAAAGTAGTTATTTAATATATATAAAAAAACGGAAAAGAAGGTTAAAATGAAGAAGGTGAGATATATAAACAGATAAATAACGAAACGCAAACAAACAACCAGTAAACAAATGAGACGGAACTGTATTTGGCTGTCAAACGTGAAAAAGGTGGATGCGCGGGTGAGTGGAATAAAGAGATTGACAAATTAGTTCGCATATTTTCCGGGTCTCAAATCTATTTGGTCGCGCTAGTTACTCTCAAGTTCCATATATTACTTCAAAGTGAATTTAATTACGTTATAGCAACATATACAACTTGAAAGTAGATTTAATAGGGAATGGTCACGTAATATTTACCATAAAGGATTGTATTAACTACTACCATCTAGTAAATATAACTTCAGAGTTATACACTTCCAGTATATATTACTTTGAACACGAAAACGGAAGTGCTAAGTAAAACAGAATGGATGCGCCGTTACAATACAATTGCCATGGGACAAAATATAAAATAAACAATCTTCTAACCCAACGCAAATCAAAATTTTCAATTTTACTATTCATATTTAGTTAATAAGTACAGAGTAACGTAATTTTATTGACTTACATGCTGAATTAAAAAAAAATACTATTTTTCTCAATAAAACTTCCCCGCATTTGAGGCGAGCGTATTTTTAAGAGCTATCACGTAATTAGAACGTAACAGCTACTAGTAATTTTTACTTTGTGGAAACCTTAAGGTAGCAAATATGTCATGGCAACTAAATGTGCTACTTGGGTTAGGCAAGTCAAATATAGATACAATTGCAACATTACATCTAACATATACAGCTTAAAATTTCAAACAAAACAAGCCTAATTGTTGAACACATTCACAAATTCGTCCATGGAATAAATTTTTGGAAAATTATTAAATATATATAATAAATAATAATTAAATTTTCAAATTTTATTAATCATTTTTATACCAATTCTTTCTTTATACACTTCCAATCTTTTATAGCCTGACGATGGTGCTAACTAGTTACTTAACTGATACATTTTAATAAATAGATTGTGAAAAATCCCGGTATATTCTTATTTAGAAGACAAGAAGTATTAAAAACGTAACTAGAAGTCAGGTGTTCTCCTGAAACGCACTGCTTGAAGACGATGGATTAGATGTTCTCTCGGTATATCTAAAATGTACATCATAAAATGTAGAATATGTCTACGGCAGCGCTTTTCCTTTTATTTTCTTTTGGTTGAAGTAAGAGTGGAGCTGTAGTTTTCTTTGAAAGTAATATAAACATAATTTCTAATAATATTTGATTTTTTGGTTTTCTCTTTTCCCCAATTTCATTTCCCTTATCACTTTTTATTCTCCCCTTTCCCAATTTTCTTTCTACAACTCCTTTTTCCTTGTTCCCTGTTCCTAGTTCCTTTCCCTGTTTCCTTTAACCTATTTCCTTATCCACAATCCCTTTTTCCTCTTTCCTTATCTGTGTCGCCCTAATTAGTTTTCCATTTTCCTAATTCCTCCTTTCCTTTTTCTTTTTACCTATTCCCTTTTTCGTTTCTCATTCTCTTTCCTCTTTCTTTTCCTTACCTTTTTCCTTTCTTTTTCTATCTTCATATCCCAACACTACTTTCCTTGTTTCGCTTTTACTGTTCTCTTTTCTAGTTTCCATTTTCCCCATTCCCTATTCCCCTTTCCCTTTTTTTCAACTTCCTCTGCCTTATTCCCGTTTCCCTTTGCCCCCTCCTCTAGTTCTTTTTTCTATTTTCTTTGTTTTTCTTTTTTAGTTATTTCCTTTTCCGAAGTTCCCATTCGCGTTTCCTTGTTCTCTTATCCCATTTCTTTATCCTTTCCTCCGCTTCCTTTTTACCATTTTCCTACCCTTTGCCTGTTCTATTTTTACCACTCTCTTATCCCTTTTCCCTCTTCCCAATTCTTTCTTCCCAATTCCCTGTTCCCAATTCCTTTCTCCCAATTATTATTATTACATATTTGATTATATATTTTTTTGTTTTTCCTTTTCCCTATGTCCTTTTCCACAATTACTTTTCCCTTATCTTTTTTATTCTCCCTTTCCTATTTTCTTTCTCCAACTCTTTTTCTTTGTTCCTATTCCTTATTTCCATATACAATCCCTTTCCCTCTTTCCTTATCTCTATTCCCTTATTTGTTTTTGATCTTCCTTATTCCGTCTTTCCTTTTTCTTTTTACCTATTCCCTTTTTCATGTGTCCTATTCTCTTTCCCTTTTCCCTTTTGCCCTTTTACAACAACCTTTACATGTTCTCGTTTCCCTTTGCCCCATTCCCTATTCCTCTGCCCTGTTTTCTTTTTTTTTCCTTTTAGTTATTTCCTTTTTCGAATTTTCCAGTCTCTCTTTCCTAATTACTTTTCCCTGTTCCCAATTCTCTCCTTTTTCACATTTCCTATTTTCTTTCCCATGTTCCCTTTTCTCATTTTATATTTCCAAATTTTATTAATCATTTTTATACCAATTCTTTCTTTATCGGTATATGTCTAATCTTTTATAGCCTGACGAAGTGCTAAAGCATGAAACTAATTGCTTAACTGATACATTTTAATAATATTTACAATCCCGTTATGAATTATTTAGAAGACAAGGTTTATTAAAAGAATAATATTAACAACATTGGATGCATGACAAGACAGAATACCTATTTATTAATAATAAACGTTGCCTTTTCAAATACATACCCACTTCAAAAATACATACGCTAGTCACGGTTATCTTTCAAAACGAACGAACATATCTATCAAATAATTTGCAACTTCATAACAAAAATACATAAAATCGATGAACTAGTTTTTAATATATAACAATTTCTATAAAATATTTGATACTACTTGAGCATGTATAAGTATTTAAAGGTTAAACAGAATGATTGGTTGAATTGAAATTGGTTTCAAATTGTAATAATGTATAATATGATTACAATTCTAACTTCCAGTTTCGTTTATTCTAAATAAAACAAACTGCCTAGCCTATTTCCAGTTGTTGCCTGTAGATAGGATCGTCATAAAAGGTTTCCACCTTTCTTAGTTACTTAAGGCGATGTCCATAATCAACTCGATCTTGTCGCTTCTAATTCTTGACACAGAGACGAATTTACGGCGCGCACTCCATTGAGGACAACCTGTTTCAACTCAATTAGGAGTGCACAGAATTCACGTAACTCCCGTAATGCTCACCGGACTACCTCTTATTGGAAAACGAATAGCAGCGAGTAAGTAAAGCAAGGTGCAACAGCAACAGATACGACAGCACATTGAGCACATGCAGTCGCGGAATGAAGCGAGCCGATAACTTACGCGCCGTACCCTTTCTAGTTCACTCGGTGAGCCATCATTGGGTTAAGAGTTCAACGCTTCTTGCTTAGCCGCTCGCGAGCTGGCTTATAAACAAATCTTTGACGGTACTCCGAAGAACGTGGTGTGTCTGTCTGAGTCGCCGTCTACTAAAAAACTGGACACTCTTCGACGGTGGACAACTGTACGGCTTCGACTTCACGACTTCGCATCGTGTGCGAACGCATTCCTCTTTCGTCGAGCTGGGTTGGATTTTCTTGCTATCTGTCGCGCGATGCATCCGAGCATTCATGGTAAATAAAAGTATGCCTATAGCGAAAGGATTAGCACGCGGCTCATATGCGATGATGCAGAGTTTGTTCATTAAAGCGGAGTAGGTTAGTGATGTTCGACAGACAAATTGTGCGGCTAATTTGTGTTGTATAGAAGACATCATTTAATCAATCACCCATTATAAACTAATTTGTGTTTTGTGTCGACTAAAATAATAATACAAATTAAAACCAGTGTTTGTGGAGTGGCTCTAAACCGCATCAAACGTTCTGAACTCGCACCAGAAGTAAGTATCAATTCGTTTTAAATCTAACACCGAAATAAAATCAATCATATCCATATGCGCTTGACAAACCAGCAGAGAATGTTGTATACTCCGCGTGACGAAATAAATAAACAAAACCGCTGAAGCCAACCACCTAAAAATAACTCGAGAATTTCAATGTTTTAAAAAAAGAAGGTCTGTAATTGCATCTTCTCGTAATAAAAGGATCAACGACCACGTCGGCTTATCTTAATTCAGAAGCCATAAATTTTTATTATAAAATTGAACCTGTAGCACTCGTGATAATTTTGTAACGCGAGAAATTTAAAGAACTCGTCTTTCTGGTTCCATGAACACCAAGACTTTAATGAAACCACCTACGTAATTCTGCGATACGGGCATAAAAAAAATGAGTCTTATTTTTCCAGGGTATTGTTGTATTAATTTTGTAGGTAAGGGTATTTTACCAGAAAGTCATAAGCTGCCAAATGAATTGATATAAAAAAAATATTGTTTTCCTCAATCCATGTTTATTAGACACTATGCATACGCGTTGAAACTATTTAAAGCAAACAGTCGTTCAACAAGTATATTTATTTTTATCCATGAAAGAATATAGCTGTAACCTAAAAATAATTGATATTAGCTGCAAAGCATTTTTTTATTGGAACAGTAAAACATGTTTGGTCGAACAACTCTGCAATTAATACTCTATTTTAGAAATAAAAGTATTTTTAGTTATCAAAAATAAATTATTATTTAAAAAGCATTATTAAAAAAAAAAAAAAAAAAAAACTAGCCGTTGTTGATGGCATCGTCAATGTAAAATTACGCGCAGGAAATAAAATTTTGGCCAATTTTAGCTATATCGCAAATACAAGCAGAAGTCATGCGCGCTAGTTATTTCCCGCATTGCAGTTGATTCGTAGACCCAGCGCAGTGCATTCCGAGTCACCGTTCTGACGATCACAGTTCCTATAAGATATGATCCTGCTAAATAGATAAATATTTTCCCTTTTAGCACACAGTGGCCTGTAAGGACACCTGTTACGGTGCGAAGATAATTCCTACTAAGCTGCAGTAGTTCTTCTTCTTCGATGGCCGCTTAATGATAGTCTTTTCATGAGTTTGCTGGTTGCTTTATCCCAGTGCTCTTTCTGTTTCTCTTTTACCCAACTTCTTACTGCTGTATTTTTAGTCACTCCTAGAGCAGGCTCTGGGCCTATATGGGCGTTTGACATTATTAATCATTCCCTTTTACTAAGTATTTTAAAATATGTTTGTTTCAGTGAGCATTATATACAATTCTTTTCTTCGTATATAACTAACCGAGCACAGCAGGTTTCCTATGACGGTTCGTCTCTTACACTATAATATCTGGTGTTCCGCAGGACAGTATTCTCGGCCCTTTGCTTTTCATAGTTTATACATCTAATATTATAAAATGTTTGCAACACTGTAAGTATCACCTCTACGCTGATGACACGCAGGTCTACTATTCTTTTTGTACTGAAAATACCAGAGAAGCTGTCTCTAATATCAATGCTGACCTCTAGCTTCATTTAAACGTACTATATGGAAATAGAGATTGCTTAAATGAGAAATTGAGAAAAGCTCTGTGTGAGTCACTTGTTTTATCAACATGTAATTTTTGTATGAGTGTATACTATCATTGTCTTGACAGTACTGATAACATGAGAATTCAACGTATCCAAAACTCTTGCTTAAGATTTCTATACGGAATAAGGAAATTTGATCGAATTCATATTACCTCTTAGAGATTGACTGGTTGGTTAAGTATGTCGCGCAGAGCTGAACTCTATTCTACTATTTTCTACCAGAAAATCTGTAATATTATAAAAAAACCTAGTTACCTTGACCGGAAAATGTTATTCAGAACAGAATGTACATGCTATTGATATAAGATACACTTTATTTATGAAAACTAAATTATTACAAATCATCCCAACCCCGTGCCTCCACCTAAAAAAAGATACTACACGAGGCTACCTATTTCTAAGTACTATTGAGTTCCATAACAATTGAAATGATCCTACTCTAACTAAATAATTTCCCTATGATTCTTAATAACAAAAATATAATACAGTAGCCTCGTGACCATATGAATACTAAATTTGAGAAAATAAAATATGAGAAATGTGATTAGTTCACATAATCGCGAGTCTACTGTAAATCAGTCAGCTATCAGTTATTATTAAATGCGCCAATGGAACGACTTTCGTTTATTCTCCAGCATTCGCCAAGAACACGATTATATATATATACTTATATAAAATCAATGGCCACGGAGTAAGGGAAAACCATGGCAAAAACCTTACTCTGGGAGGATCTGGAAGTCCCAGACCTTATTACTGAGAGCCGCAAATTATTATTATCCTTCTGAGTGTCGAAGAACCAGTCTTCGCGTCTCCTCAAATTCCGACAGCCTTGCCGTTCTCGCGTAGCTGCTCCCTTTTTCACATATTCGAAGGAACAGGAAAGATGATGACCTAAAAAACAAACAAAACAACAGCAGTACCTATTTTAATACTTAATAATAACTTAATCCTAATTATTCTAACCAGGAGTAATTAAATAAAGATTTCTATTTACACATATTATACAAATATTTAATTTGTAGTTTACCATCAATTCCCGACCACTAAAGAGCATAAAATATTCATTTATAAGCGCGCCACCCTACTAACTATCTAAATATCATGCCGTAGCCTATCTAGTTCGTTAGCAACATTACTAAAAGTTTCCCACCATTCGATCGACTCATTATCTCCTAATATCTGTTTCGCGTCGCGGCCAATTTAATCCCTAGCTAATGCCCAAACTTCCGTACGCGACCGCCACTCATCAGTGAGTGGACATTCAAATAAGACATGCCCCGCTGTATCTACCCCACCACACACCAAAGCGAATCATTAACCCTACCAATTCTACATAAAAATGAATTTAAAATTACCGTGACCTGTTTATTAATTCTACCGCCTGATACGATAAATTAACCCTCATTTCCCTAAAACGTGTGACGCTACCGATAAATTTCCTAGTCCACCTCCCATTAAGGTATTATCCCACCTACTCTGCCAATCATTATCAGTTTTATCCCTAAACGCTTTTAACTACACTACCGAAATTAGCCAATCTAATAATCAAAACTAAATCTCCCTAAATAACCGCCTCTTTTCGCTATTGATCCGCCTCCCATCATCGATTGGTAACCTACAGAGCCTAGTCCACAAAAGATTTATACCCCTCTCGCGCACATATCCCAAGTATCTAACAACAAATCGGTCGGATTTTTTAAATTCCCTAACGCCTAATATAAGATACAGAGGTAAATTAACCCCGCCGCTTCACACTTTAGAAATTTTTAAAAGATCGTTTTCTTATAACATCTTTAAATGTATTAATTCTGTTCCTCAGTCTATACGTTCTTTGAGCCCGCCGTTATTCTCGCGTCAGCTCTTTGTTGCTGGTTAGCTTTGCATTATGTTTAACAGCATAATTAGCTTCATTACTTTAGTAGTTTAGTAGATTTTATTACTGATTTCTTTGTTTTTCTTCGGTAATTGCTTTTGTAATTGGTTACTTGTTTTTTGCCAATAAATTCACTAGTGTCCTCAGCATAGATTAGATTAGACTAGATTAGGATTGGGGTGGCCTATGGACCTGTGTCACAGCTACCTTTTCAGATCTATTGTGATCCTTTTTCCTAGAGGACGCTCTCTAATTTTGCCCTCTTAATTAGGCCTATCATCTTTGAGAGCGGCTTCTTTAAGTAGTTACTAGCTGTGGGGTCCTCCTGCTCCATTACTAGAAACCTTGTCCTCGCCAGGCCTTCACATTGTACCCTCAGCATAACCTGGCTGCCTGTTGCAGACAGTAGATCTGCTTGTTTTTATAAACCCTCTGACTGACTTCAGTCGCACAATGCAATATTGCATAAACCTTTGCCTGAAAGATCGTAGCATATTTTTCTAGAAGAAGGGTGATCATTTTGTTTCTCACTTTACAACAGATTCCAGCTCCAGTTCTCGTTTTCGTGTTTGATCCGTCTGTTAAATCAAGTTCAATTTTCCAACCTACCTGTTTTAGCCTAAATGATTGACATACTACCAGTGCCGAAATAGGATACTGTCATCTTTACGACAATTTAAGATAATATAATATATTCACACTAAACTGTATAAATACCTGGAATAGTTACAAGATACTATTTGACTGAAGCTGGTTTGAAGTTACACAACCACCACAAATAGACATATGTAAGTTTTCATGTGACAGCCTGTAATACATGTCTCACCAATTTCTCATACCATCTCATACGTGATTTCTTAAAAACGGGGAAGACCGTGACGAAGATATCCATCATATATTTTCCCCGCCTCAACACCTCCAATATATGTGCAGTGGTGATTTTAATTAATGTCACCTCTATGATGAGAAATTAGTAAGAAATTGATAGTGTATGTAAACAATAAAAAGCTTCTATTATGCTCTCTAACTAAGATTTATACCTGCGCAAACCGAAAGACGCCGAACTGTCTATGACATCCAAGGACCTCTTCATCATAAGTTCCAATTATAATAGAATTCAGTTTATCTTCAATATATTTGTTACTACCTAGATAGACTATAATACTATAACATGATAATGTTTATTAAATTACGGTAGTAGGTGTTAGGAAAAGCCTCGAAGATTAGATTTTTACGAAGGCGGTAAGTTTAACGTTATTGATTGCATTAAATTAATTGCACATTGGTTTAGCTTTAATTCCCATTTCTTAATACATAACACTTCATTAATTGAATCATAGTTCAAGTGAAACGTATTGCATTGCTAAATTAATAAAATAGAAATAAAAAATAATGTGATTGACTTTACCAGATGACATTATAATTTCGGTTAGATCAACAAATTTTGTTAAGACAACCCTTTTTTTTGTGAATCTAACAACTGTCATTCCATCAGCATAGCTTAAAAAAATATAGATTTCTTGCCCGAGTTTTTGTAAATAACGTAATTGCGGGTTGTGCAACAATTAAGTAATATAGGAAGTAGAGTAACAGTAGCATGTTATTTAAAATAATAATCATTACAGAATTATCAATGCAAATAATATTTGTGTATGATATGAATAAAATAAATAAGCGTATAAATAAATAAGTAAATGACAAACAAGTTTAGAAAAAGACAAACAGGGGGAGGACCTGAAAAGGCGACCACATCAACTAAGGACTCCTCAACTGTGTAGGCGTTAATCAAGTTATATTTGATAAAAAAAAATAGTTAGGTTTGCTATATGCATAAAAACTTCCAATTTTCTGGTTAGGAGTTCTCACACTATTAACCATATTCTTTACAAAATTTATCATTGGATACAACATGTCCTCCTATATCCACGTATGTATCTTCATAAATATGGCAAAAAATTGCATCGCCACATATTATTCTGAACAACCCCCAAAAGAAGATAAGAAAAATAAAATCCAATTTCTAATTGGTGGTTTGAAAACCCTGAAAGCATTGATAAATTAATGAAGCATTCAATGTATAATCGTTCGCACCAATTTTGATTGTTATAGTTCGACTACCTATCCGCTCTAGTAAGATCCAGAAAACCTATTAGCTTAGAAATCCGACCTTACAGTAGTTTATTTTGTCCCACAGATATGTTTTATTTTACATTTTATTCTACACGTTTGAACCTAAAACAGAAAGAGAACTTCTATAAACAGGATATTTTGAAATAAATTGTATTTAAGATCTGCGTATATGTTGAATTTATTAGTAAAATATGTTTAAATTTATGTAAGGATAACTGTTAAGTGTAAAAATCTAGTTGCTGGTCGATTTTCTTAAATGATTTTGTATTTCTGTCAATATGCTTTCTTGTTCAACCCATGGCTTGGTTAAAATAACATGATAGATGATGCAAGTAACTTGCAAACATTAACAATCTTAACTGCCATATATACATAATCATTTTCTAAAAATATTTGATTGTCTTGGTATTTTTTTTCGTTTTACTACGATTTTTGTCTTTTAAATTGAATTTTTTTCATATTAAAAATATAATGGATAATTATTGTTTTAAGAATAGATTTTTACTTTTCTTCATTTACTGGGTCTGCTTTTTCGACTGCTTAATTTGAATTCTCAATGCATTTTTTTTTTTTTTGAATTAAATTGTAACAGCATTAAATTTAGGCATTTCTCCCTGAAGATATGTTGTTATGATATTATATTTAATTATTAAGGGGGACATGATGTTTCTATAGACTGCAATGTCATAATTTACGTTTTATTTTCAATCTCCAAAGAAAATTGTAGTTTAGAATGATAGTTATTCAATTGGGATGAAGTATAATTTGTATTTTGCGAATGAATGCGCTTGACTACCGCAATCGTAATCTAATCTAACTAAAAAGGATTTTTAAATACACCATCCATCGAAGATAGATACACTACCTACTGACATTGCACTAAGAAATAATATTGGGTATTCTTTTTGTAATTACAATTACCAATCTTCCACATATTCCAATTAGATGGTAATCAACGAATTGTTTGGTGGGTATTGCAGCACTCTTATCTCAGCACTATTTATCAAAGTGATTCCCACTAAACAGCATTTGTTTATAACAGCTATCTTTATTATTGAAATATATTAAAATGGTGAAATTCTCGAATACGTAAACTTTAATATTAGGTATTTAAATGAAGCTATGTGTGTATTTTTTTAAGATCTTTTCATGAAGCATGGTTATTAATTCAACTTACTCTGAACGATTAAAATAACAAAAATAGCAACATTGTGCACTTAATTTGAATCAAACTGTGCATCAACCTTCTAAACCGGCTGTGCATATCGGCTGATATATTATATAACAGTAGACCAAACAGCACAAGTACATTAGCATGTGCATTCAGGCCATTATTTCTGGTTTAATTCGAGGATAGTCAAATGTGAATTACTTTCAAACGCTTGGTAAATTATCGTGGAAGTGTACAAAGCTTTACCTTAATAGGAACCTTTCTACTTATTCCATAATAAAACACGAAAAATTTATATGTTCTTAGTGGTAGTAATTTCTATTACTAGACTGTTGATCTCAAATTTGCCTTGATGAACCTTTATAAGCAGTATGTTCATTAACTTTATGTAATTCTAGCTCTGTATAGACTATTATTTAATGCACAACAAAAACCTTGACTTGCACTAAAATTACTAAATGATTCATTAACATTGCGTTCCACTCTATTAGTGAAGTAAATTTCTTGGCAGGATGGATAAACTTTTTATCAATATTTAAGTAGAAGTGATTATTTCATTTACGACGTAGATAAGTCATAAATAGTATACGTAAATCTCTCCACATTTTAGCCTCAGCAAAGTTGGCAACGCTGTTTCCATTTTTCACATTACATGGTTTCAATGTGACGTTATTAAAAGAAAATAACACTAATTTAACGGTACTAGATTATGATTTTCCTCTTAAGGAATTGCTTAAGGTGAAAATCATAAATGAATAAAAGCGATGTATGCTAAAATAATTGTTAAGAATTATCTAAAGAAGCAAAATGCGTTTCTATTATATTTTATTTCTATTATATTTTTTTTTCCAATGGAACAATCATAATGATAAACTAAAACAATAATCCTATTTGATAGTGTATGAAAGTACGTAAGCAAAGAACAGATTAAAAGCCCCTCTAATTAATTCGGATTTAAGAAGGTATCAAAAATACGTATTTGTGGACCTCTTAAGCATTGTTAAATAACCGCGAATCTAGTAATTACGTGTAACTATGGCGCGAATAAATAATAATTCGTTTCGTTATTTTTTTTCTATTTGAGCTGCATTACGCATTACCTATGTCTGAAAAATCTATTCTAACTTGTCGAATAACGCGTTCTTTAGTTTCTTATAAAAAAAAATTATATACTCATACGAGGAGTAAGTTATAACCTACTAATAGCAACTTGGCAATACAAGGGTAAGAGTTTCAATGGTTTTGTAAGGTTTTGCCGTTTTGTTGGAATTAGAGCCATTTCGTTCAAGTAGTTCAATAATTTATCAATACCGACTAGAAAATAATCTTAAATAAATTAAAACCTTTTCAATTTTAAGTTGCTCCGTCCATTAGATAACCTCAGGTTGCAATAAGAATTCAACATCGATGATTTTGTTTAAAGTTTTGCCGAAAACCTGTAAACCATGAACTGTTCTCCTCGAAATCCCATTGCTGCCGCACCTTTTTCTTCAAAGTCGATCGCAAAATTACATTATATTTTTTTAGAAATGACACTTGTTAGCTTCCAGGAGCTTTCTATGTTTTATACTTACATAGTATTTACTTCAACTGCAATGTTTTTGCAATTAGTGCGGATCCATAAATCTAATTGTTCTGAAACCTTTCCAAATTTAGCTCTGAGGATGTTAAATTCGGAAGAGGCTCATATTGCGTTGCATAGAACCAGTGTATACATTCTATGGGACCTATGGGTCTTCCTGGTTTAAAAAAAAATCTATCCCTCCAATACTCCTCGATACATTCCATTTTGCCTGTCGCCAGCAGTCTCCTTCCACCTCTTCACGCCCTAATTTTCAGTAATTCCTCCACTTGCCTCTTCCAGCTTACTCCTGGTCTCCATCTGCCTCTATTTCCAATCATTCGCACATCCATGATATCATTAGTCCTACGACCTTCTCCCTTTTGTTAGGATATGACCAAACCACCTAATCTTCCTGAACCATTTACTACCTTGATTGTTTCGGCTCTCCATACCTCCAATTAGTTCTCCTTTCCCCATTATTCCCATCCTTCGTTTTTCTTTCCTCCATATATTCTTCTGACATCTTTCGTTTCCACACATCCAGTTCTTCCTCTGCTTTCTTTTGTTAGTGCCCAGTTTCACTTGCAAACAATACAATTGGTTTAAATATTATTTTGTAAATCCATCTAAGCTAACCTGGATAAATTGACCCTGCTGCAACCACTGCACATGCGGATCCCCTAGTAATCTTATATTTATGTCTTCTTCAGTTCCGCCATTCTCACTTATTACAATCCCAAATATATAAAACTATTCAACTTTTTCTATCTCCACACTCTCTAAATTCTTGATCTTGTTCCAAATTAACTTAGGTTTAGACCCTCTTTTTTTGCCTTGCTCCTAATTCTACTTACTACCCTTTCCATATATTTAGTTTTTCATAATTTATGTTCAATTATTATAGCTGTTTCTCTTTCAAATCTTCTTAGACTTTAACAAGTTCCTTTCTCTCATGTGCAATAATTACTACATCATCTGTGTAAGCAATCATTTGGTGGTCTTGGAATATTATACTTTCCTGGTTGTATTTGGCTTTTCCTACGTATCGATTCCAAAACCAAGTTGAAAAGTACGGTGGATAAGGATCGCCCTGCCTTAACCCTTTTGTGACATCAAAAACTGCTGTTAGTCCCGCTCGACTCTTTATATTTTGTATTGCTTAGAGTAGCTTCACTAGTCTGCATAACTTATTACTAATACTGCTGTAATATTTGAATATATCCTTTCTTTTAATCGAATCATAGGCTTTCTTGAAATCTATAAATACAGCGGGTATTGACATTCTATGTTCTTTACATGTTTCTTGTATTTGTCTTATAATGTGGATCTGATCTACCACCGCTCGGCCTACACTAAAACCCGCTTGATAATCGCCTACAAGAGTCTCCATCTTTTTGTAGTTTGTCTTTTATTAATATAGCCTGTATTTTGTATACCACGTCAAACAATGAGATTTCTCTGTAATTATCACACGTTGTATACATTCTATAGATTTTTTAAATATGCATAATAAATTGTGCATGTTATCGATAGCATTACTGCCAAGTTGCAAACGGAGAACAATTTGAACATTTATTTTAAATTGTGTTGTAGTGTCCAATGAACGATGAATGTTGTAGAAAAGAGTAAAAAAATCGTTCTTTCTCCCTTACAATATTTATTTTAAAAATTGAAACTGTTTTCAAACACTAGTTTTCATCTATCAGTATTTTCTTTGTTTTTTAAAATACTGGATTTGCTGGATATTAAATTATGTTGATGTCTCTATAACTAGTTTTTCATTCTACATCCGTAATATAAAAGTATACAGTGTCCCATTAAAAAACAAAAGTTGAAAACAATTGCTACCAACACGAAGCGTAAACAAAATGGCGATATCATAAGTAAACCTCACAAACAACAAATTAATGTATTTCTGCTTTTAACTGTAATAATTAGGAGTATTTTTTTTTTAATATTGTAAATAAAATACATTTATTTTATTACAATATACGAATTAAAATTTGAGGATGGAGTTAAAATTACCTGAAAATATCTGTTTTTCTTTGATAATCGGCTATTTTTTACACAACACTTTCTATCGATCATTTATTTGATTTGGGGGCAAATACTTTACATCTTCCAAGCAGATAAACAGGAATTTTGTTCAGTTTGCACAGTGGTCACACTGTCAAAAAGTCAGAATTTGAAAGGCGCCAAATAAGTTCCAATTTGAATACCGCCAAGGTAAGTGATTCCATCCAGATATCGTTCTTTCGAATCCTTTAACAACCCTAATGATAAAATTTATTGACGATTATAATTAATCGATAATTTTTTTTCAATATTACAATATGTATCAATATTGAAGTTTGAATTTTATCATTTTTATATTAAGTCATCTTGTACAATATTGGTTTTAGAATTCATAGTCAATTACTTCAAATGAAACGGTTTACCTGTGTTAATTCTAAACAATACGCTGTATACATAATATGTAAACTACAAAACCCATGTACATATGTGATACTATTTTAGGAATAACATTCAAATCTATTGGATACTACATTAAATTTGACAGGTGTCAAAAAGGACCTCTTTTCACTGCTTATATAGTTTGAGAGCGTATGCATAGCTTTAACAATATTATTCGAAGTTTCGGCACCTTTCTAAATATTTTTCCACGTTACGATACATTACTGCTTCATTAGTATTGGCCCAATTGCTCTTACTTCTTTTTTCTTCCCGTTCTTATATTTGTGTGTGTGTTTTGTGTAATTAGTTTTCATTAATTAATAAGTTACATTTAAATAACTTCCTATTTATTATTTTACTGTTAGCATTTTAGTTCACTTTCCCATAAATACACTGCAAATCCCATCCTCAATTTCAACGGACAATTAGTAGGTAAATAGTTAAAACTTATTTAATATACAGTAATGCATTGGCCAGACTACAATTATAGAACACATAAGTCTTTAAAGAAATTTTACTAGATAATTACCTAGATTTGCCACTTCCTTATTCTTGAAAACGTTACATAACGTCTTTATATGAATGTATATGATACATAATAAATCATTTAGTTACTTAAAACCTATATATGAGAAGAACTTAGGTTTATGCATGCGTAATACAAAACTACTTTCTAGAATACTTTTAATATTAATTTAAAAGAAAAATCGTAATTTTTGTACACATGAATTGCTTCGAACAATAAAAAATATTTCAGACGCTAAAAGACTTGACGCACAAAACATTCTCTATATTGTAATACAATTATTCGGTTATTACATGCACCTGTTGTACATTCACAAATATAACAAAAGAAGATTAATGTGAATAGACTGAAAATTAATAATTTCATCCTGTGTTCCTTAGCATGAAATAAGCGTTGATTGAGTCCGACTATAAATATCGTAATCTACAAAGAGTAATCAAATTATCATTGAGTACTATAATATTGGACTAATCACACTAAAGTAACCGCCTTGATATATAGAATGCAGAAATTATTATAGATATATTTTTATATTTTCCAATGGCAATTCTTTTTATGAGGATTAACTTACATTCCATCTATTATTATGCTTCAGCAAACACATATTACTTATCTATTAACGCCATTTGAATTTATTAAACATCAAGAAAGGCATTTACCCAGTATTTATATCATATTATTAAATATATGCATAAAATCTTGCGTAATTCCATCAGGTAATATAATTATGTAAATACCAATAAACTTATGAGGTTTTAAATAACTGTCATTGGTTGTATTCCAATTCTCTCCAAATGCGGCCAATATTCTTAGCATATACGCCTCAATCATAAATACAATATTCCATCAATGTGTGTGCTAGATTTAGGAATTTAAATAGCCTACCATTTTAGTATAAGACAACAGGTCTTTCTGATTATGGATATAACAAGTGCGCACTCAGTCATTAATCTTGTTTGTTTTCTTGTAAAGAAGCCGCTAGCCAGAACATCCACATTTAAAACTAGGCTTGGTTTTTTATAATTCAATTATACCATTTACGTACGTCATTGAAGTGTCTGATTTTAAATTAGCAGATTCCGTTCTTAAAAAGAAGAAAGATGTCACGAATTAGATGTGTTTTGTGTTTTATTATTAATTTATATATTCACAAAATAATGTTTGTATCGTAGTCCTAGAAAATTACTTAGATTTGGAATTAATTCTCAAATATTTATAAACAGCCTTCCTAAATCGAATACCTTATTTTGATGGTGGCTAGACAATAACAAATGATACGTTGCTAATACGTGCAGCCAATCCACGAAAGTAAATATTTAATATTTATGACCAATTTGTACTGTTTCTTGCTACCGACATTTCACTTGATCACAGTTTAGTTGATAGGATTACATAACTTACACCTTTGTGAATTTTTATGTAATGTTACTTGTTCAGTTGCAGACTATGTATGAATATGCATGACTGCATTAAACTAAAGGTTCAACTACTGAATTACCTTATAAAATAATTGCAATTAATTACAGTTCGACAGTGTAAGCGAGTTGGAGTTAATGTAAAGTTAATTAAAGAGTGGAAAGAAAAGAAATGATATGTGTTTATTTGATTAGTTAGCTGGATAGGAAAGGAACAAGAATCTACAGATTCCTGATCTTAGTTCACCTCCATATCGCTGGCTCATTCCAGTTATAAACGAAAATGGAACCGAGTTTCTTACCCCATTCATCTGAATGATTACACGATCAAGCCACGAATGGAGGTGAACTGAAATTACTTACTCGCCAGGAATTTCAATGGTCTTCAGTTTGGCGATTTCAGAACGAAGAAACTAAATTAATTCATACCATTTTGATGACAAAAAGGCTGTCTTCTCAGTACTAGGCGCAAGCTTTCACTCAAGAAGACCAGCTAGACGTCTGGTACGAGACATACAGACTGAATAGTCTTGGATATCGACGACAATGAACGAATGAACACTCGGAAAAGTGGAATTTGCAGATCGCGATGAATATGTTCTTTTCAAACGAAGCCTTCATGAATAACATAAATATCCTATTCTGAGAACTCTCGAGGAACCTTAGTCGAGATAGGATCATCAGCCCCCATGCAAATGCGTCGTAAGCCAAGACAAGCTTTATGAATGTCCTGTGGATGAGACACTTGTGGCTAGGTTGTCTCTAACCTGGGCAAAAAGCCAGTCGCAGATAATGAGAAACTGCAGAGGTCTTTATCAGAAAATGCGAAGACTTCGAGCATGAAGGAAGTGGCTTCAAAAAAATATATAACTTCAAAGGAGAGTTGTGAACAAACAAAGTAATCTGAAGTCTTTTTGGTATCAATAAACGTCAAAAAGAAACCTCATAATTTGAATATAATTTAACACTTAATTTAGCTATCTGGGGGAGGCAAAGAGATTAATCAAACAAGTTTCAGAACATCAGAGTCACTACCTTCTTCCGGTAATTTTTGTTTGTGCCCCCTTCCTTTTTCTTGAAGTGGTTTTTTCTGAGTTTCGTATTACGCTCTTCTTCAATTAAATTCACTTCTGAGGTATCGGTTAAAGTATTACTGATTTCTCTTTATTTTTCCTACCTTTTGGCAGTTCCCTTCTTTCTGGAGGTTTCGCTGATTCTGGTTGTAACACCAGAAATTTTGATTGGACTTGAATAGGAGTGATGCAGATGATCTTGAGGGAGAAATAGCTGCTGAGGATGGTTCTTAATCTGTGACGGGTATTTTATGGCATGTCAGAAAGCAAAATAAGAATTTTCACTCTTAGGAAACATAGAAATGAATGTGTGTGCGATGATTCAAAACCAGACATGATAGTTATTTGGGTAAGTACGTATAAATATGCTTTATATGCAACTTTTGCAATGAGATAAATATCGAATGGTTTTCCTAAATGTAAAAGCACGCATTCATTTTGTGGATTTTCGTAATAAGTTATCAAGGCCCTTAAACGGCCCATAGACGGTACGATTTATCGGACTACAAGATATACAACTCGATAGTTTGAACTACAGTTGCACCGAGTGTGTGACTGTCATTCAATCTGCAGTACAATACGGTTGGATCGTACGGCAGTATTGCATGCATAAAATTTGAATGTATATGTGCATTCATCTTGTACGCTTTTAACATTTTCTTGCCGTCACCTTACTTTTAATATTATTTTTAACACAAACCTCATACCATCAGTTTAGCTCTGCTTGTAGTAATTTATTACCTCATTTATTGCTAAGGGCTATTTTACAATCGCGATTTAAGGATTAATATGGCAAGGTCGAGTTTATTTTCTTTTATTTATATCGATTGTAAGTCTATAGGGAAGTTTAAACCGAAGATTATTGATCTCTTTTTTAAACCGCTATTATAATAAATGGCTAAAATAATCAAGACACAAAAAATTTAATGTAGACAACCTTGCTGGCCATTTTAAAATGAAAAATACGTGAAGTTCTTATAGGGAGTACTTATCTACCTAAATATGAATACTAACGTATTTCCTTCGGAATTGCATATAGGTAGGTGTTTAGTTGTTAAACTGCACGTACAGTGAAATTCAAAACTGACGTCTTCCTAACATATCAGCAGGAGCAAATGGTATATCTACTTTTAAATGCAAAAAAAAAAATAGTAGATATACAAAGAGCGGTTGTGTATTTACAAAGCCAAATGATTGTTCGATTTATTTATCAAGTAAAAAATTTAATTTACAACGACTCATTCATTCCCTCGAGCCTGGCACTTTACCTACATATATTTAGATGCATGCATGTGTATTGATGTATAACATCTGTTTCGAATGGAAGAATTCATTTTAGCAAAAACTACTTAATAAGCAAGATTATTCAAAGTACTCCTAGAAAAATAAATCTCAACATCATGGAGCATCTTTAGAGATAAGGGGTAAAATTACTGCCCTATCTTACTGATCGTCAGCAGCACGTGCAGATACATGCTGGCGAGGGCTACGTCAGGTCGGAGATTGATCGGGTAGTGTGTGGTGTACCGCAGGGCTCAGTACTTGGACCGACGCTGTTCTTAATATTTATTAATGATCTAGCTTCTGCGGCTAATCAATCACACACCGCCCTATTCGCAGAATAAAAACGATCTCGAAAAAATCATTAACACCGGAATTCTTAGTGTTAGTGAGTGGTTTAATGCGAATAATATCACTCTTAACGTCAGTAAAACCAAATTATTGATATACAAGCAAAAATATAAATTATAAATTGTTTCCTTAAATAATAATTACCAACCTTACAATCATGTAAAGTTTTTAAGTATTGTTCTTGACGCGGATTTAAAATGGACTGAACAAGTTCATGTCCTTTCGAAAAAGCTGTCTTCTGTTTGTTATGCTTTGCGAGTGACAAGACGTAATCTTGGAGAGGAAGTCTCTCGTATGGTGTATTTTATTTATTTGAGTCTCGTATGCGGTACTGTCTTTCCTGTTGGGGATTTACTTCGTTAGCAAATCTTAATGTACTTTTTAAGGTGCAAAAGCGGGCGGTGCGGGTGATTTGTGGAGAATTATTTAATTTAAAGTGGATGTCTGAATGGTGTAAAATATAATAATAATAATCTTGTTTATTAATTATAAAGACAATGGGGACATGCCGGAAAATTAAAACATTGATAGGAAAATATAATTACAGATCGATTAGATTAAAGAACATAAATATAATTTAGCAAAACTGTAAAGACATGTAGCGAAAATAAATTATTCCGTTCCTATATTCAATATTATATTGCCGGTAATTCAAAAAAAATGTATTAATTAAAGCAAACCGGTGGAATATCAAAGGTGCCGGATATGTATACACCTTCGATATATTCTTTTTATTTCTGTCTATTTTATGAATTGAATGTTGTTTTTTGTTCCTTTAAGGAACCACATTTGTGTATGCCGGCGAAATATAAACAACGCTCGATTTTTCATGAATTGGTATTTTAATTTAAAGTAGGTATAAAGTGTAGCATCTTTGTTAACTGCTCCGATGCTCCATTGCATTAATCTTTGTTTATCGCAGGGTATCTTTCTCGACAACTTAAAAAATTACTAAAACGATACCAGTATTTAGGAAAGGTGACCCTCGAAAAGTAGAGAATTATAGACCCATCTCGTTGCCTTCATTTTTTCTAAAATTTATGAAAATGTTATTAACACCCGCCTTATGAATTTTCTAAACAGCAATCAATTACTGTCAAATACGCAATTCGGATTTATAGCCGGAAAATCAACACGTAGTGCTAATACATAGTGTTTTGAGTGTGGTGTATGAAGCCTTAGACAAAAAGAACGTTGCAGTTGGTATAGTTTTTGATTTGTCAAGTGCTTTTGACGCGGTAGACCATAGATTACTTCTGGATAAGCTCTATTCCTTGGGTGTGAAAGAAGATTATGAGCTGTACCATAATTGGCAAATAGGTATACCAAGGTAAGCATCACGGGTGAAGCTGACTAACACGATTACTTCCTTAATTGAAGTATATCTCGCGGTGTTCGCCAGGATTGTATGGGACCGCTATGATTTTTCGTATACACGAACGATCTTCGGCCTTATCTGTCTTGTTCTTCGTTGGCCCAGTATGCTGATGATACTAGTTGTATTATATATAACCAAATGCCAGAATATATAAAATTGCTCCCTTGAAAAACTCAATTTAAAAGAGAACTTAAGAAATATCAACTGGCACACACATACTGCACTATGGAGGAATATTTTCGATAACAATTTGACATAATAACATCTTTAGTGTTCATTTTATACAGCTACTTGTTTTGTATTTTTAAATTTGTTTTATTAATTGACTTCTCCTACCAACAATGTCAATGTTTTCTTAGAAAACCACGGCAATAAAGTATTAGTATTATTATTAATTTTTATATTTTAGGAAGACCTGAATTTTGTATTCCACTGTACACAAAAACATAAATATTAAATTAAAAACAGGAAATGCTACGAGAATCAAATAAATTTTTTAATCATAAATCATCGTGTTCTCGTAAAGCTAATTCTAGTGTACCGCAAAATCGAAGACAATTTATGATTATGTTTAATACATCTCGATTTTTGTCAACTCTTTCGTTGTTCTCATTTTACGTTTCCATAGGCTGAGTTCAATTAAGTCAAAATATTTACTTACCAAGTAAAAAAAAACTAAAAACGTTGTTCATGCGTACCTTCGATTTCTCAGTTCTTTCCCAGATGTGCACTAAATTGGTAATATCGTCCTTCGCCCGTGTTAATTCTCCTCCGAATAAAACACAAGCAAAACAACTTGCTTTTGGCCGTAACCGTAAATCCAATCGTTTTTTAAGTAAATGTTTCTATTAAATTTTCTTATGCGTATTTTAGAAGCCGACGCACAATCATTTTGAGTTTCTGAAATGTCCAAATCCGGTAACGACCATTCTAGTTGTTTTATTTCGAGTTTTTCTTCTAAGGAATACGAAGAAAAAGCGTACTAGGTCGCATCAAATCATGGGAATCGCCACATTCGTTCTGTACTTAAATGTCTGTGTGTGTATATGTACACTTCCCACAGGAAAAATCGGGACACCAGTAATCGTCAATTTAAAAATTTCTTGGGTGTAAATGCAGCTTTCAGAGGATATATGCACTTATCAAAGCCATAAATGACTTTTTTGTGTGTATTTGTATTATTGCGATCAAAGGTAAAGACTAAAAATTTAAACAGAAATATAAATATATATAGAGAAAAATGTTTATACATTAAATAAACACATTGGAATTTCGGTGGCGGTGTTTCCTTAGAAATACGGAATACGGAAATATTAATGCAAAAAAATACATAACAAATAAAAGGCCTTTTGAGTATAGTAGACGGCACCATTTAGAAATACACATATATGTATTTAACTTGTTTGATGTTATGTAGAGATAATTATTTTTTTAAGAAAACATATGGCGATGGAATTTTAAAATTATATTACCTATTACTACGATATTAGTTACTTAGTTTGATTTATTCTCACGAGATTTGCTTTAGCAATGGACAATATGTCAATCAGCCTCCTGAGTTTTTGAACAATGTGATTTTCACATTGATTAATTACTCTATTATTGATGTATTCATTATTGTTGTTGTTTAGTATCCTTAAATATTGTATTACTACATGCATATTTTTCTATGTTTTAAAAAATTACTAAAAACAGTTTAAGATTATTTACAAAATTTTTACAGCAATTAATTTCGCAAAGAAATTATTTATTTTATTAACCCTCCGTTTATTGTATTTTCAAGAAATATATCTTAACTATCGCCTGTGTAATCAATGTCGTTGTATTTTATTGAAATATAGCTAACACTTTTAGTCTGTAACACAGCTTCAGGCAGTAGCAACGAAAAAGTATTAAATGTATCAAATTCAAAAATAAATATTTTGCACTAACTGAGATTGACGAACAATATGCTTTCTTACAATGTTTGTTACGTATTATAAATCCAATCATATTTTAAATAACTGTTAATAAACCTGTCCTTTTGTAAAGAGACCCCGTGTTGGCCATATCTCAAGAAAATAGATCAACGACGTCAGATTACACAGGCGATAGCTAAAATATATTTCCTGAAAATACAATAAATGGAGGGTTCGTAAACTAAATAATTTCTTTGCGAACTTAATTGCTTTATTTAAGAATTTTATAAATAATCTTAAACCTGGTTTTGGTATTCTTTTATAGATAGAAGGAAACTTTATAGTAATACAATATTTAAGAATATTAACAGCAATAGTAATTAATACATCAATAATAGTGTAGTCAATAAATCTGTGAAAATCGCATTATCCCAAAACTGAGGAGGCTGACTGACATATTGTCGATTGCTAAATTAATACTCACGAGCATAAATCGAAGTAAGTAACTAATATCAAAGCAGCATTAACAAGTAACATAATATTAAATAATAAAATCACATCACCACATGTTTTCTTAAAAAAGAATTATCACTGCATAACATCAAACAAGTTAAATACATATATATTTCTAAATGAAGCCGTCTATTCAAGAGTTCTTTTTGTTGTTATGTATTTTTTTTTCATTGGTATTTCTAAAGGAAACGCCGCCACCGAAACTCCGATTTGTTTATTCTATACATAAACCTTTTTCTCTCTATATATTTATTTTTCTGTTTAAATTTCTAGTCGTTACCTTTGATCGCAGTAATATACATAATTAAGTGATTTATGGCTGTGATAAGTGAATACGTCCTCCGAAAGTTGCATTTACAATCAAGAAATTTTAAAATTATGAATTGCTGGTGTCCCGATTTTTCCTGTGAGAAGTGTACGTATATTTATCGGTATTTTTACAGGATATAAAAGCTTTTTAATGATTAATTTGTGATTTACGATGGCTCCGTGGCTCTTTAAGAAGGGCCACCACTACTTAATCCTATATTTTGTGTTCATGCCTATGAATTTAAAAGCTCAAATTTAATAAACGCAACCGCCATTTTATGCCACATCTACTTATTACCGAAAATGTGTTTAATTACCTTCATTAAACTTGTTACTTAAGCAGAAGCATATCGTATGGATACCTTTAACCAATGCAAAGTTGCAACACAACAGGTGGGATCTGAAGGCGACTCGATAATCAATGCAAAGTGCATACTTCGCGCGAACCTCATCAATAACTTGTTCCGATACATATATGGGATGCAGGGCAGAATTTGCTCTAAATAGTGGTGCTTTAGAATAAGACTTCATAATAATTCCGCCCATACAGTAACGTAGCTCATGAATCAGTAATAATTTATAACAACTACTCCATTTTAAATGCCAATTTGTTGCGAAGATTGATTTAAAACAAAACAAAACGTAAACCGGCAGATATTATCGTGTTACAGAATCTTTGTAATTCCAAAAACATGTTTCTTCTAAATACTGACCACAAGAAACATTTGTATAAATAAATCAACTTAGTTGTTCTCAAGCAAGGTGTGTATTGCAGATGAGAAAGCGTCCTATTACACAATGTAAAACCGATCTATTGTGCTATTTGCTAACTAGCACTCCTTAAAACGCCACCTAAGAATAAATTCCGAAGACATCGAAAGCACGCTAAGCAAGAGAATATTTATTACGTGACTAGAGGATAGCACGAATTGCCGTGTAGATCGCAATTGTTGCGTGAGGTACAATAAGCAATTGGCTTTTAAAAAAATAAGTTAATAGAGCAGACGAAAAACTATTAGAATAAAAATAAGTTAATTTCATTATTTTCTCTAAATTGGTAGAAAAATTGGAATGGTATAAGATATTACAATAGCACCAGCCCGTACATCAACGGGGTGGGTCCAGATTGTTTGTCAGTAACCGTAAAAGATAAGAAAAAACGAGTGGCCAAGTCTCGATTTCTTTTTCCGAGATATGCTCAATGGCGAAAACTAAAATTAGTTATATCTTTTTGTTTTTGAGTTTATAGCCAAAAATTGACTTTTTCAACTTTTCCAGAATGCCTAATAACTCGCTTGGCTTTAACCATACGAAGAAACCGGTTTATTATTATTCAGGCACTTTTACGAGTAGAATTGACTAATTAAATCAGATTTTAACTTTATGCATTCATTTTTCACCTGCGGCATAAACTTGATTTTTTTTAAATGTAAAGCGTACTAGACAGTACTTTTTTCTCTTTTCCAAAATATATGGTTTCTGGGGACGATTTCTACCACTTATCTAATAAAGTTTTGTTTTTAACTTCAAAACCATCACGACCATGACAATAAAAACAGCATAAATTTTCTTCTTGTCAAAGTCAAAGGTATATGTGTGATGAGCGTATTAAGCATATGTCTAAGAACCGTGTGTGTTAAGTACGTTTTGAAATGAAAATTTTGAGATATATGATATGTTACATTGAATCAAAAAAATGACGATGATGCTGCTGATTTATATTTTAATCGTTACCCGGACAGAAGACAACCCAATAGGAGAATATTTAGCAGATTTAAGGAAAACTTAATTAATCGTGGATCCCTCCACAAACCACGACCAAAAAAGTATTATAAAGTATATTACAGGGTGCCAGGTAATAGCAACCCCAGTCGTAGGTTCGGGAACAGTTGAATCGAAATAATTATAACGATTAGTATATCAATATTAACATATATATAAAGTTGGTTAATTATAAAAGAAATACAAAAGATTTACATTGCGGTATCAGCTGATTAAGGTGAATACAAGAGTTATCAGTTAATTAAGGCAAAATATCAGAGTAATCTTTATGTTATCAGTTAATTGAGGTAAAATATAAAAGTAATAGGCAAAATATAAAAAGTTATACAATAATAGAGTAGTCTTAATATAAGAAATACATATTACGTCATCATAATGTCAACGTAGAATACGCGAACTGAAGCTATCAGTGGCGGAGGTGATTTAAATTGACAGAGGTGCTTGAGAGAAAATGCACGCCAGTAACAGAAGTTACTACAGAAAAGTAA
The DNA here is from genome assembly GCA_004143645.1 of Protaetia brevitarsis. NCBI lineage: Eukaryota > Metazoa > Arthropoda > Insecta > Coleoptera > Scarabaeidae > Protaetia > Protaetia brevitarsis. The sequence continues at coordinate 1,164,723 of RXPK01000158.1, forward strand.
CCTCTCTTTATAGTGCGACAAAGGTATTATTGGAGCATTATTTGCAGCTTCTTCCTTCATAAATTTTAATACATGCGCAATGATTTCCCTTCCCTGGCTATGAATTATTTTGCCTTTCACGCCAACTTTCTTTGTGTTGATGCGACTGTTTCAGCCATCATAAGCTTATAACTGATTATAAAAGAGATTTCTATAAAAAAAATCTTATGCAATGCAGTCAACTTACCACTATCTATAAACGAAGTATGAGATGTCTTGAAAAAGACACTTATTTATATGAAGTAGGTAACACTAGATAATAATAAATAACACACGGTAAAAAAGCGATCAACTCCCACAAATTCAGAGACAGACACTAATTTGAATTTTGACAGATGCGAAATTGTCGACTGACGACGCCGCTGAATTCAAACACCCCTATAGCTGGCATAATGGACTCATCCGACGACTCCAGCGCCCAAAACGGATATGACGTAATATGTATTTCTTAAATTGTGACTACTCTACAAAGAGAAAGAAAGTGTACCTTGACTGACTGCGGATGGCCGGTAGATGAGGTGAAGCAGGTGGCCTTGGTGTTTGGTCCGTAAATTCCACTGGTAAAGGTGCGGTGGCAAATACGTGGACAATCTCGCCCTACACTGTAAAAAATTACAGTAATTTTGCCGTGGTAAATCAGGAATATTACATGTAATAACGTTGTGAATTTACCACAATAAATCATGTAAATTTTGTTTCACATGTTTTTTCTAGGATGTTTAACATGGAAAAAGAAATTTCAGTAAAATTTATAGCTTTTTCATGTAAGTTTAAGATGTAACAAAAATTCAAAAGGAAAATACAGGAAGAAACATGTACAATTTTGTATTTACTCTCAAAATTTACTTAAAAGTGTAAAATCGACGTTTTTTGGGGGGTATTTAGTGCACTCTAAAAGTAATTTTACTAGTGAACTATTAGTTTTGCTGTAAAAATATGAGGATCTTTTATATTTATTTGTCTTTACTTGAATTTTCGGGTAAAACTGTAGATATCATGGAAAATCCGAAATTCATACGCCGCAATGTGATTGGTTATTGGATTATTTATCTGTGCGCGTAGGTAATTCTATTCGTTTGCCAAACTTATTATTGGCTCAATGATATCATGTACACTTCTCACAGGAAAAATCGGGACACCAGCAATCCAGAATTTTAAAATTTCTTGATTGTAAATGCAACTTTCGGAGGACGTATTCACTTATCATAGCCATAAATCACTTAATTATGTATATTACTCCGATCAAAGGTAACGCCTAGAAATTTAAACAGAAAAATAAATATATAGAGAGGAAAAGGTTTATGTATAGAATAAACAAATCCGAGTTTCGGTGGCGGCGTTTCCTTTAGAAATACCAATAAAAAAAATACATAACAACAAAGATAACTCTTGAATAGACGGCTTCATTTAGAAATATATATGTATTTAACTTGTTTGATGTTATGTAGAGATAATTCTTTTTTAAGAAAAACATATGGTGATGGAATTTTCTTATTTAATATTAATGTTACTCGTTAGTGCTGCTTTGATATTAGTTACTTAGTTCGATTTATGCTCGCGAGTATTAGTTTAGCAATAGACAATATGTCAGTCAGCCTCCTCAGTTTTGGGATAATGTGATTTTCACAGATTTATTGACTACACTATTGATGTATTAATTACTATTGTTGTTTAGTATACTTAAATATTGCATTACTATAAAGTTTTTATGTATTAAAAAATTGCCGCTATTGGTTTTAAAGTTATTTATAAAATTCTTAAAGCAATTAAGTTCACAAAGAAATTATTTATTTTATTAACCCTCCGTTTATTGTATTTTCAGGAAATATATCTTAGCTATCGCCTGTGTAATCTGACGTCGTTGATCTATTTTCTTGAAATATGGCCAACACTTGGCCTCTTTACAAACTGTCTTTATGTAGCACAGGTTTATTAGCAATTATTTACAATATTATTGAATTTATAATACATAACAAACATTGTAGGAAAGCATATTTTTCGTCAATCTCAGTTAGTGCTAAAATATTTATTTTGAATTTGATACATTTAATACTTTTTCGTTGCTACTGCCTGAAGCTGTGTTTACAGAGCAAAAGTGTTAGCTATATTTCAATAAAATAGAACGACATTGGATTACACAGGCGATAGTTAAGATATATTTCTTGAAAATAAATATACGGAGGGTTAATAAAATAAATAATTTCTTTGCGAAATTAATTGCTTTAGAAATTTTGTAAATAATCTTAAACTGTTTTTGGTAATTTTTTAATATATAGACAAATATTTTGTAGTAATACAATATTTAAGAATACTAAACAACAACAATAATGAATACATCAATAATAGTGTAATTAATCAATGTGAAAATCACATTGTTCAAAAACTCAGGAGGTTGATTGACATATTGTCTATTGCGAAAGTGTTACTTTCGGGGCATAAATCAAACTACGTAACTAACATTATAGTAATAGATAATATAATTTTAAAATCCCATCGCCATATGTTTTCTTAAAAAAAGAATTATCTCTATAACATAACATCAAACAAATTAAATACATATATGCGTATTTCTAAATGGTGCCGTCTACTCAAGAGACCTTTTAGTTGTTATGTATTTTTTTTGCATTAATATTTCCGTATTCGGTATTTCTAAGAAAATACCGCCACCGAAATTCCAATGTGTTTATTTAATGTATAAACCTTTTCTCTTTATATATTTATATTTCTGTTTAAATTTTTAGTCTTTACCTTTGATCGCAATAATACACACAAAAAAAGTGATTTACGACTTTGATAAGAGTCACCCAAGAAATTTTAAAATTCAGGATTGCTGGTGTCCCGATTTTTCCTGTGAGAAGTGTACGTCACAAACAATCGTAGGTTTCGCGTAAGCGTGTTCATTCTTGATCCCTGGTTGAGCGATTCAGTATGACCTATTAGGTGCTATAAAAGAATTAGGCAAGTTGCTTGCTCTCTTTATAAAAATACATATGAAAATTACTTCAGTGTTCGATAAATATAGAATTCATATAAATATTACATACGAATTTTACAGTACAATCTTTGAAAAACACATCAGCATGTGAAATTTACTAGATGGTAGAAATTTTACCTTATGAAGCAAATTTACCTGTAAAATTGTAAGCAACTTTGTTACCAACGATTTTACATGTAATTTTACTGCAACTTTTTTTACAGTGTAAATAAGTAGACCCAACGACCTAAGATGGAAACCTGACGCAATATCGAACCTAAGTGTTTAAATAAAAACCTTTTCAGGCAAAGAATCTCGCTTCTGGCAGTCCAGTGATAACATAAACAAGCGATTTCTAACTAAGTGACTGGCATGAAAGAACCCACTAATACGGAATGAACAAAGAGATCATGAAGATCACATAAACACGTAGCTTCTGTTCAGATAGTCGGCGTCGTCTCCCGCATGCGGAAGGAAGTCGGAAATACGTAATCACCAATGAGTCAAATGAACGTTAAAAAATCCAAAAACTAAATGCAATTAATGTGAAAACTAAATATTGATGAACAAGAATATGCGGCATATCCTAGTAAAATGAAATACTATAAAAGTTACTTTTATATGAAAAGAAAAATGCTCTTAATCAAAATTACTGATAAAACGTTTGTGTGAAGGACGTTCCCAATACTAGATGGCGGCACAAGGTTTAAAATTGAATTTAATTGAAAAAAGACCGTAAAATAAGAAACTAATTCGCACACTTGGCGGGCAACAAGTAGAAGAAGAAGATGATGCTATCAACGTTTTAGGAGCTGCTGTGGCAAAAACAAAAATATCAAGCCGTCAAATAACGCATGAAGTTGGTGTATCTCAGGTTCGCTAAAATAAACATAAAGCATACAAAATCAGAAAGGTGCATCACCTATATCCAGGTAATTATAACCGTCGTTTAGAATTTTGTCGGTGGTATTTACAGAAATAAAAGCACAATGATTATTTCTTTAGGAAAATTCATTGTGCTCCTTTATTTTTATGGACTGACGAAGTTCACATTAATGTGCAGACATTTTTAATAGGAATAATGCCCACTTGTGGTTCAATAATAGCACTCACCAAGTTATATACCATCAGATTGAACAAGAGAAATACGGGTTCAACGCATGGCGCGCTATTATGGGCAATCGTATCATCACATATCATATTTACTGAGAAAATTTAAATTCTGAACGATATCTGCAGATTTTACAAGAAAATATTGAAGAAATCTTTGACGACCTTTCATTACATCAAAGGAGGACTTTATTTTTTCAACACACCACTCAATAGACCAATTTATTTGTAACTTTCATTAACACAATTTTCTGTTGCCTAAATCTAAGTATACGTGGCCTATCAACTATGTTTTGACTCGCTAGTTAACTTCTTATAACTTGGCAAAACTTGTATGAAAATCGAATCATCCTGGGAATAGGTCACTACATACTCATTATAGCGCATTATAGGATAACATTGTACCGAGCGGTCAAAACTCGTCAACTTATAATTTAAGACTTATTTGTTACTTACAATGAACCATAACAAAGAAAATCATCCAGTGGACGACGTATTATTGGTAGAAGACACCGCATAGGAACTTTAAAGATGTCTAGGCGTGCTTCACTTCTAAACAATTGCAATTACACTCCTCTCTTGCGGTTTTACATTGTTGCGGACAATGCAATGCAGGTTTGTTAAATAACTACATGCACGGTTGTGTTATGATGTCATAAATGCAAATTCTAGCATACAACCCGTAACTTACAAGGTATGAACTCTATTAAAATACAATGTTACTACAGTATCAAGCTGGTGCTAAAACAAACAAAGGGCAACATCATATTTATCTCAACGAACAAACCGAAAATGTTTATTTTTTTCTTTGTTCCTGGTAAAAGGTTCTCGTACACAGTAAGAATTGCATTATGTTATACTTTACTTTAAATATCAATTATTTTTGTAATAATTTTGCATAGAGAAGTTAAAGCCTTCTTTATATAGGTATTGCATAATGTTGTAGTTTCGTAATTCTGCATCTAAAAAGAATGTATCGTTATACAGATATAGACTGCATACTATTTCGTGCTTTCTACAATTGCCATAAACAGCAAATACGGAAACAAACTTGCATGTATGGAAAGTTAAACTCGGTTGAGGGCAGGTATTTAAAATAAATGCACAACTAAAACTTCAAATAAATGAATAAATTTTATGGTAAATATAATTTCTATTAGGATATTAACTTTTGCTTTCTACGCTAGTTTGTTTATAATTACACATAAGTAAAAAATCAAGTACTGTATGAATATTATGGTATCAGAAAATATTAGCTTCATAAAAGTATAGACAAAAACGTCACACTGACATTTTATGAATTAATTGTAGGTGGAATTAGGTTGACATTATACTATATGTTCTGGTGTATAAGTATATGAATTACTCTAAAAAATGTACAGTCAAATTCAAAACTCATGTCTCTCTAAAATATTATTTCTTTCTATTTTATAAATATAATGCTTCTCTGTGCCTAAAATGTGGACGTTCTTTTATTAAGCGCTCAAGTTTTCGTAGAGTGTCGCCTCAAATAACCCTATGTTATCAATTCATGTTTTGTCTTTATTTATTTTTCATGCTATGAGAGTAAAGCTATGATATAAAACAAGTTACTGATGAATCCTCCTATTGGAATATGTATAATGAGGTAAAAAAGGTGTTAATTAATTTGTTTTTTCCAATCTGTATTTTTTTTTAAAGACAGATTAAACATCATAATTGGAAATTTCCCGAAAATGAACTTAATCAGGTCAGTGTTATACATCAAAACTAATTTAAAAGAAATGTTTAGGCATATATAAAAGACATCAAAATCTTAATTTCTAATTTATATGAAAATATAAAATATCTATATAAATCAACTTTTATACACTGAAAATCACGAATGTTTGTAGTTAGGTCGTTGGTAAAGTAAAGGCAAGCGTAGTTTTAAAAAAGCATTCATAAGAGCATTCATATCAACAAGCGAGATAAAAGTATATAACACAAGTCGTAACAGCTTAAGATATACATACGTCCATATTTTATTAAGTAGAATCCGTTGCAGTACAGAATGGTATATGACGTCACATGCGCAATGAACGAATATTGCCGATTCCTCGTTGCTAGCTAACAGAGAGTACTAGCTAGCAGCGGGGCATAATTGACGTCAGGCTTCGCGTAGGTTGGAGTGAGGACATGTATCATTCTCTATTGTCTATTGCAACGGATTCTATCAATGAACTAGTTGAAGTGAGACAGAATACGGTCGAGTTAACCCTAATTAAAAACCGCTTGCATGAAAAAAAGGCTCTGTAAAATTCAGTTTTAGCATACTCCATATTATTAAAGTCAATGGGAAATGTGTAGTGTCAATTAGTTTTTTTACGTACCAGCGTAAGCCGTGAGTAGAAGGAGGCAGCGCCCAAAGTAATACTATTGTAATCCCTACTAAAACATGTGCGTTATCTTTTATATTTCGAAATACAAATCTCACTTTGTCCCTTGCGACATAGAAACTTGACATTATATTCGTCATTAGAGGGAACTGAATTTGCCTGTCCTACATAATGAACAAGTAAAGATATAGCAAAGGTTTCACAAAGATCTTTAAAAGTTTTTAGAGAATATAGCAACAGCACAAAATAAAATCAATACTTTATCTTTTAATAGGTTCGTTCCAACCTATAGTTCGAGTGCCGTTCTCGAATTTGAAATTCTGGATCTAGTGCGCCTGACAGTTCAAGTTCCAAAATAGTTCTGAAATTAGCGGTTCAAACAGATTTAACCCTACCTAAAATTTCAAATTCGCGCCATGTTTATGGTGGGTAAATAACCACGATCATATAACATAATCTGTACATCTATTATAGTTATAGTTATGTATGTAGATGAAGGGTGGTGTTACACTGCGACCTAAAGGATCTGTACATCTAAGTTAAGTATTGAATTGAGTTCTTTCGCCCTTACTACTTTTTCCTTGTTGTTGTATCATATTTTTTATATTTATTTGTTTATGATAATGGAAATTAAAGAAAATGAAAATGTAGAAGGTAAGTTTTAAACAAATAAAAATAAGAAGATGAAATAAATTAAATTCTGTTGCAGAAATAATGTTGGTGGTCAAGAAAAAGGAAAATGTGAAATGGGACATCAATAGTACAAAAGCGCTAATAGAACTGTATAAACGAAATAGGGATAAAGTTGGGACGAAAGAAATTCGGAGTATGAGGAAATTGTGGGATCATATTGCATTAGATATGGAAAAATAGGATGACCAATTATTCACACCACAGAATTGTGAAAATAAGTGGAAATTCTTAGAACGTAGTCATAAAAAAATTGTGGATGATCAAAATAAAACTGGAAGGGGTCGAAAGACGTTTAAATTCTACAAAGAACAGTTAGAAATATATAAAGCTAAGAGAAATGTGTATCCACAGCTGCTGGTGACTCCTGATGAAAGAATACAGCCAAAAGTTATTGTAATTCTCAGGGCAGTATTATATTTTCTTTTATATGATATCTTTGTAATATAACAATAAATAAATATATAGAAAGTGTAAATAAGGTCTTTATTTTGTATTTATGCATCAATAACCATATATGAACAAATGAAATAAAAATAGAATAGATAATAGATATACATATATTCACCTAGAGCTACTTCATTTGACTTATATTAACAATCCTTAACATCACGGTACGATGCACTCTAATGGCTAGCAAATTAATCAAATTTCCTTTTCATACCCTCCATCACTACACCTTTTTGTAAAAGTGTCCATCTTCGTACTGTGTCCATAAGTTATTAAATGTGTTATCAAAAATGTTCTTTAAACCTCGTATCTGTGAAAACAGTTTCCTCAACATGGTTTGCATTTTTGTTAAGCAGTAATTGGCCACTATCGACAAACTGTAAAATATTTGCGTATTGTATTGTAAAATAACAAAAAAAAAAACCTTATGCTTACTTACATCCATGACAAAAGTAAACAACTCTTAACCTAAAACAATGATCTAAAGTATTTGACACTCCAATAAATGTGTTGAATTTCAATGCGCAGGTCTAGAATTACTTCAGAATTTCAAATACTTGCTCCCTAGCAAGAATTGATTGAACGGTTCTAGAATCTTTCTGAATTTAGAGTTCTGACAGTCCGAACGTTGAATTTAAAATTCTAAGAATTCCAAATTCGAGAACTAGAAGGTCCGAATGGTGAACATATCATTGTGCACGCGCATTAATCAGAGAACGGTTCTGAACTGTAGGTTCGAATGAACCCAATATTGCCAATCTTTATTTATTATTTACAGTGGTCAAGAGCTAAGGGACAGGACAACGATATTCATTAGTGAATACTTCAAAAATAATGTAGGTAAGAAAATTGCCAGGCTGGCTCATTTTTACCTAAGATTTTGAATGTCTCATAATTACTCCACAAGACCCTATTTGTGTAAAATAGAAACAGAAGTTAATATTCACTTTCTTTAAACATAAATATCTACGAAATTGTTAAATTTTCAAAACTAACATAAATAACAAAATTTGCTTTAATTTTAATACTGTTCCAAATAAAAAGCTGTTGAAGATTCTAGAAATCGCCATCTTTATTTTCACAGAATAACATACAGTTATGACAGTAAACTGGAGTAAATCACATTGTCTAGTAAATGATTTTCATAAAATTCAAATATCTTTTTCCGTTTTCGAAATATTTGACCAGGGAGTTTCAAGTGGCGCACCTGTATATGAAATACCCTTTTCAAATTCAAGCCACATACAACAACTTCAACGACGTATTTAATTAGAAACAAAGAGAACAAAGAAAACAAAAGGCCTTTTCAAGAGCGAAATTACGCTTACCCGATTTTGACATGTGATCAACGTTTTGAATTTGAATACCATTTCTAGAAAATTATTGTATAATATTTAAATTTAGAAAAATCTAATTTGGTATGTAAATGAGAGGTACCTAAAAGAATGAGAAAAGAATCAGACTATAAACTTCAAATTCTACAAACAATACCCTCTTTACAACTAAACGAGCCTTTTCAAGGTTTAAAACAGTATTTTATTATTTTTTCTACTTCTTTTTACTAGATGTTTTGTGTTATGCTGTGTTAAATTGCCAAGCAACTACTCATATCAATTACAGCATAATCTAATTTAATCCTACTCTAGCACTAATTGTGAAGTTTCTTTCATTAATAGTAATTATTGTCAAATGTACTTTCCGTAAGTAGAAAGACAGGTGAAAGAAGTGTATTTTTACATTAAAAATGTTCAAGTAAATAATTACAAACATAAAATTTACTTTCTACATGTTACAGAGAACTTGAGACGCGTGTATTTATCTAAAGTGATACGCATTTTAACACCTTCATATTAAAAAGTCCGTGTTATTAAGCACTTCAGGAAAACGTAAATAGAGGATTGTTTCAAATCGACAGAAACTATGATCTGTTGGACGATACAGTTGCAGTTTCACCGTAAAAATGTGAACGAATTTTTTCCACTAACGGCGCTAGAAAGTAAAAGCGATGCATTAGAAATAATTTAAAATGGCACGTAGCGCACTACGGCAGCAGTTGGCACTAGGCCGGATATTTTCTACTCGATTCCACATTCGAGCTGTTAAACTAGATTAGATTTATAGTCGAGGCACGTTATGGGTTTTTGTGGTTTATTTGCTGCGAACATGTCGTTGGCTTATATGTGTATTAAGTAGTATATGTATTTCGTTGCGGAAAATAATCGTGCAAAACGCTTTCTGTCTTTCTCTTCAGACGAGGTGTGCCACACATGCGTTGATGACCCATATTCCTATTCCCAAACATTAAATTCATTCCGTATCCCGTATAATTACTGTTAAGCAAATTGATCGTAAACTTTGTATGATACTGATATTGCCATTTAATAGCTTGCAAATCTATAGCAATAGACGACTTCATGCATTACCGATAATTATCGATAGCATTATACGACTACTAACACAAATATTTAATTAGCATATTTTTTTATTTAATTAGTATCTTTTTTATAATCGTATGGTCTCCCGTTGAGTAACTGTAGTCTACTGACTGTCTGCCTCACAGCAATTCCAATTTAAATTAAAATAGATAATTGTAGTTTGTGGCAATTTCTTAGTTATTTTATTTAAATTGTTTTTCCGCTTTTGATTGATTAAATAGGAATAAAACGCCAATTTTAAACTAGTGTAAACGTATATGTATTATGTTTTTTCTTCTTTAAAGCGACGTTTCAACCGTAACATTGATCTTATTCAGTCTAATTGAAATTAAAACATTAATTATTTAATTATTAAAAAAACAGTAATTTTCACCCTTTTGGAATGTTAAACGAAATAAATCAAAATTATGTCAGTGCGTAAAATAAATTGCACGCAGTACATTATCGAATTTTTAAAATATTCAATACATAACAACTGCGCCTATATTTAGCGATGTGAAGACTTTGAACTTTTGAAAAATATTGCGCTAGTGATATGTATATCAGCCTCACCTCAGAAGTAAAGTGTACTGTTGGTCACTGTCACTGTTTTTCAAAATTAAAAATTAAAATGTGTTTATCTCTTTTACTCCAGTCAAAATATAATAGGAAAGTGTCAGAAACTTACTTGTTTTGAAAATATCTGACCTGGTATTATGAAATGACAGTAAATTAGAATTAGCAAAAATTTATTGCGTTTACTGAATAATTCAAAAATTGTGCTTAGAATAGTTCACCTTTGAAGTGCTGATATAATAATAAAAAAATAATTTCTAATAGAATTTTTAATATAAATGTTGTCTATAATTAACAAAATAATAATTAAAACCAATTAAATTATTAATTGATCAATTATCAAAAAATACCTCTAGCACTTCATATAATAATTCTAATCTTCAGTTCTCTTGTTCACGTTGAAATTTTATTCCAATGAATTCTTGGTGCTTTTTTTATATTTTAGTTCATTAACTTTAATTATATAGTTTAGCGGTGTTCATTTCATATTAGTATTTATGTAAATAATGACTTATGTTTGTAGATAGTTTTAGTTTAAATTGTTTTTATTTCAACTGTATTAGGGTGTATATAACTTATTCCTACATGAATAAATGACTATCCACATAAATATCAGTGCCACCACATTGATTTTATCACACACACTTGCCCATTTTTTGTTTTGACACACAGAAAATTGTTTGTACTTAAAATTCTGAGCACATTCTACTGTTGAAGTTGAAACTTATACCACAGAATATCTAACAACCAGAACATTATCTTGGCCTGGCGGGAAGGGTTCGCGCATTCTCAACGCGCAGCTTGATCCGCCATTAAATCGGGCGAGAACTTGTGGTTCCGGCTATGTTCGCTCTTTGCATTAGGCACACGTCGCTGACTTCAACTTTATATTCGTATGTTAATTTAAATAGTGTTATCAAGTGCAAGTCGATATATGAAAATAATGGAAAAGAAAGTAAAATAATTGTAAAAATAAGCGATATTCTTTCATTTTATCGTAGATATGTATCATATTCTCGAAATTCACTTCAGTTAGGTCCTGTCAGGTACCGAATTCTATCAAAGCCTATCCTGACCCGCCAGTGACATCAAGGTCACGAAATTTTGCGCACTGGGATCAAAAGAGCCGACAAAGAGATTGTGTTCTGGTTGTTAGATATTCTGTGCTTATACATTGAATAGATGGGGTCATTACAAGCAAAGATAAATAAAATATAGATATGAATACACAAAGATTAACTAAACACACTAAAAATTAATTCATATCGTAAAAGCAATTCTCAATCATATATTCCTTAAGCTGTCTTTTGAGAGTAATATTCGTAAGGGTTTTTAATCTGTTCGGTATACGGTTATAAATCATTACACATGAAAACTCTGGAAACCTACGAAATGACGTGGCATTGTCCACGTGTTACAATTTCTCGTGGAATATTTGTTATTAGGAAGAAATTTATTAAATGAAACTAAATATTCCTTCACAAAGACAGCGATGAATATATATAGACGTATATGTTAATATCTTACTAGACTTAAATATCCAATACTTCCCGACAATAACTTAGACGCAGCAAAAATTTTAAGAATTTTAAGGGTTATAGAATTTCTTTACAAAACTAGCAAAATGTCTAAATAAATTTGTATTCATAAAAGTAAAATAAACTCAAAAATACCTTCTACAGTGATACATAAAGTAAATAAAAAATTCTTCTCCAATGCTTTAAACAATTTCTGTCACAATTATGTGTTAAATTTATATAAATCTATTAATAATACACTGTTTAAAGTAATTAAGAGTAACGGGGAATCTACACACTACTGATCATTATTTGTTTTTTTTTTATTTAAAACAGAGCGCCTAAATTTTTGTCGCAGAAATTGTTTAAAACATTGAATAATATTTTTTTGTTGACTTTATGCATCACTGTAGAATGTATTTTTGAATTTATTTTACTTTTATGAATAAACATTTAATTAGACTTGTTAATTTTCTTATCGCGTCTAAGTTTTTGTTGAGGAGTGTATCTCACCAGCTATATTTAATATTGAAAATAAGACGAATGATTCGCTTCTGTACCACAAACATTCGATCCCAATTTGTTGTTGCATATTATTATATTATACGATAGAATAGAGTGGATCAATGCATAATATACACTGAGTAAAATCCAAATTGGACTTCAATTGCATGATTGCATACATCACACAATTAAGTTTCTTAGCGACGTATTCAACGTGAGCCTTAAACGTGAGTTTCTCGTCTAACAATAAGTGGATTCCCAAAACTTGACTGATGCAACAAATGAAGTATCAAACCCAGGCAATCGTCTTTTATGAAAATAAGTTATTGCAGTCTTTTCTTTATTTAGAATCAACTTATCAATTGCACCACTCCGACATCTTTTCTGTTGTCTGATTAAGCGCGATCAGCAAATCGCATACAATATTTTAAAAATTTAATAATGTACCGCTTGCTAATTATTTTAAGCGCTAACATAATTTTAACTTATTTTGTTTATTTTCAAACTCCAAAAAAAGTAACAATTACGGTTTTTAGAAAAATAATTAAGTAAAATTAGTTTGAGAGAGACCAAAGTTACGGTTGAAACGTCGCTTTAAAAGAATACAAAATAAAATATAAGTTTATACCAGTCCAAAATTTGGTGTTTGATACCTACTTACAATTAATTTTATATCTGGTTAGTGTTAGTGAGTATTTCCATTATATCACCAATCTTGCTGAAACTTTTTGCAGCAAAAAAATATTCTTACTGATGATTGCGTTCATTTCCTTCTCTGAGGTTTGAGAGGATTTTCTTTTTTAATTTAGAACATACATTTTTTTTATTTTTTACAACCGAACACCACAATTAACCTTCGTGGAGAAAGTCTCGGGACTTAACTTTAAAATAATGGAAATTTCCTTTTTCGTGTCAATATATGACTATCACTAATTTTTACTTAATTTAAAAGTCACACCATCTTTCTTTGACCAAAATGGAGTTTACTTGTGCCATTATTTTCCTCTATCCATATATTTTCGATGGTTCTGGAACTAATATTTATATAACGAAATCCGCAACCAAAGATGCTGGAACAAAATAAATTTTTTTTTCAAATTTGACAATTTTGAGACTGGAATATGTAGATTGCTGCTGGTGAAAATCAACTCAAATATAGAAAAAGAAAGCTTACCTACAGGGGCTTAGAATACCTTTTTTATCTATAAGTGGAAAAATGATTGAATTATCCTTCCACTTACTAAGTATATACACGAATTTCTACGTATAATACATTAGATTGACCAGTAGCACTGAAGATGCTTGGTAGTGGTATACTAATATCAACCGAGTGTTACACGCGTTTTTAATGGGACCTAATTTTTTATCTATGGTACTTATCTTGGGTTCTGTAAGGACTATTTTGTATAGATACAACATTATTCTATGCAAATATCGATCATCAATGAAAACAGTTTTTTCTATGGAAAAGCTAGCCGTCTTCTAATGTTCCTTACCTCCTGGACCTTCCTACTCTCTGTTTGGTGATAATGAGGGAAGCAAGGGTAGACGGTCTCAAATTCCAAAAGTCACCAACTGGCAGATATGCAAGATTGAGACACAGTAGTATTGAAATAACAGTATTTACAACCTTTTGAGAATGAGATAGGCCGCCTGATTTCCACATATCAGCTTAACAGAAAGAATCAGTAAGATCAGATAAGCTGAAAACAATCCAACTATCACTCTTATACTAGGAAAGTATATCACGATCGTCCAAGCAAAAACATACACAATATTTATTATTAATAATAATACCAGAACTGTAGTAAATCAGTTAGCTATCAGTTATGCTTACACCCATGTAGCGACTTTAATCATCTCCCAGCATTCGCCGAGGAGTAAAGGAAAACCATGAAAAACCTTACTCTGGGAGCAAGATATTTTGTAACAAACAGCTAGGCGATACCAAATGACACTACTGAACCCCAAGATCATCTGGTTTATGAATGTATTCGATTGCTGAATAGTCTGTCAGATCGCAATAACATAAAATAAAAATAAAATAGCTTTACTGTGGGTGCCCGGGCATTCAGTAATCGAAAGCAACGAAAAATCGATGGGTTGGCAAGAAAAAAACATCAACTTCATATATGACGAGAGCAGATAAAATGTTAAGTCAAATAAAACGCGAAGAATACTGAAGCAATGCAATCAGGCAAAATAGCGAAAAGTCCTTTTTCTTAAAGGGTCATCACATTGGGATTAACACTGAAGGTAGCAACTGTAGACTATACAATAAGATGATCGCTTATATATATATAAATAGGATTTACATACAAAAAGCCGAGAGGCTGTGGTGTTTTCGAAAGCTTTGTTAGGCAGCAAGGAAACAAGACAGAAACATTTCTTAAAAGCAAGTACAGAAGCTAGACCTATATCTAAAATATCTGTCCAAACAATTAACAAAGTTGCTAATGAGTTTTTTTGACAAGAGTTTACAAAATTTAAGACTGATTTTGATTATTATTCGTAAATAAAGTAATTTTTTTTCCAAAAAGAAATATTCTTGAGTATATAAGTTTTTAAGAACAAAGAAACGAAAATAAAGAAGTAAAGGTTGCTAAAACTTCCTCCTCCCAGCTTTAATTTATATTCTATTCATATTTATATAAGCTCTCGAAAAGTGAAGGAACTGAGAATTACCAAACAAACACGCTTGCATTTATAGCGCAAGAGTTAAATTTGTAATTATCTTTGTTTAGTGCTCTGGTCCAAAACAAAAGCACAAATGGGAGATGTAACAAATAAAGGTAATTGAGGCGTATACTTCCTTTCACATTTCCTTTTACCTAGCAAGCAAAACAAACTTAACCTTTCTCTGCGATAGGAATGAAATATTCAAGTCGAATTTATCTTATTGTTTACTTTTACAAAGAATAATCAAATCTTTCTTGGTTATGCATAAACATAAACAAGAAGTAAACACTCACAAAAACAAGTTATGTAATTCACAATGTTGGTGGTATTGTACAGCATATTACAATATTATTTAATTTCAAACCGCAAGTAGTACGGTAACAAATATTGTTCTGGTTCAACTGAAAAGTAACTGAACAGCACAATAACGAAACAATTATGGAATCAATCTAATATTGATAGAAAAGATAGAATAACTATTTTAAGATATTTAATTTCCATAAGTTGCTTAAATTTGCATTAACTAACGAATCCCAATTAATTCTAATATAATCACTCTGCGCATCTGAAAAGAATTGTATCCAAAATAAAGATGTCCTATAGCTTGTATCCGAAAAAATTAAAATTTAGGTGCAGTTGGATACATCAATTATTTAGCAACCTTTTAATGGCATGTGCCCAAATAAATTTTACATTCGCTACCACACCGAATTTCCATTTATAAAATTGAAACGATACAATGAACTATCGTCCCATGTTTGGGTGTTAATGCAATAAATTTTGAATAGAACAGATTTCGCTGTTTGTACGTACGCAAAACAATGTGACATAAATTACAATTGATGTACCTCAGTGCGTCATTTTATTTAGCGCATTCCCAGGCAACAACGAGAGACATACATACATTATAGTCATCTAAAATAGAATTATACATATATGCACATACAACTGCATAATATTGTTTTTACCTATATATAAAATATATATATAAAAAAGTCGGTCACTAGAAAAA
Source organism: Protaetia brevitarsis (assembly GCA_004143645.1). Classification (NCBI taxonomy): domain Eukaryota; kingdom Metazoa; phylum Arthropoda; class Insecta; order Coleoptera; family Scarabaeidae; genus Protaetia; species Protaetia brevitarsis. The sequence continues at coordinate 1,181,045 of RXPK01000158.1, forward strand.
TGTAACGTTTATTGGTTGTTATATATTTCAAACATTATTACACAATATCTTTTATTAACGGAATTTCATTTAATCCGTAACTGTGGACTTACCGTTTCCGTCACCTAGAGAGTAACATGAGGTTGTGGTTATTTTTAATGTCTTACCTGCATATTTAGGAATAATATGTTCTATTTTGATTTGTTAAAGAATATCATAAGTAAAGAAGGGGAAAAAATAACACTGCAATAATATATATATATATATATTGCCGTGGTTCATAAAAGGAAAGCTATCAACCATATTAGATGTAATTATTATTTTATGTGCACACCTGTTTGTAAATCCAGTATAATTTGGGTCAATTTGCATTAGTAGCCGTGGAAATTGAATATATGATTTATCGTCTGGCAGCTGTACGATATTCTGGTATCCCAGCTTTCGACTTTACTTGAACCCAGATAACAATTTAAGGTTTATACAAGCCTTTTTAAAGGTTGTTCCGACAAGGGAAAAAAGCTTGTCAACATGCTTGTTATGGCAAGGGTGCAAGCTTGCTGCAAGGTTATGACAAGCTTGCTAGTTGACACAAAACAAGGTTTTTCCAAAGCAAGGTTACAGGTTAAGCTTGTCTGTAAAAGCATGTGACAAGGTTACCATGGCAAGGTTCCCATAAGCTTGTCTGTAAAAGCATATGACAAGATTGGAATAACAATGTTGAGCGAAGCTTTAGAGAAAGCCTGTACAAACCTTGATAAAAGTTTGTAACAATCAAAACAAAATAGAAATTGGATATTAATTTCTTCTTTTTCGTGGTTTCTAGGTCATAAAAATATAGAAATGTACATTAAGGACGTTTCGTTTTAATTTCAAGAGCTTTTCAAGATATATGTAAAAATATAAATTATAAATGGTATACATTTTTTTTTATTTAATAAACAAAACATTGTTTACTATGAATTTTGAATTATGATTTTATCATTTATTAAACAATTTACTTATAATTTACACCATTTACAATTTATATTTTTATATGTATACTTGAAAAAGCTTTTGAAATCAAAGTGAAACGTCCTTATTAATGTACATTTCCATATTTTTGACCTAAAAACCAAGAAAATGAAGAAATTAATATCCAATTCCTATTTTGTTTTGATTGTTGTAAGCTTTTATCAAGGTTTGTATAAGCTTTCTCTAAAGCTTGGCTATAGTCAAGAAAAGGAGTTGGGTATATGACCTCTTCTTCATGTGACTTTGAAAATTACTAAAATATTTTAAGGAAAGATATAACCAGCAAACTGAAACCAAAATAAATTTCGTACAAATAAACTTTATGTAACTTCCAAGTGTTTCCAAAAATGTTTTTAACAAAATTATTACTAAACAAAACTCAGAGAGAATTTTAGTAAATTAGATATAATTTGCGTTCTTTTTATTATTTTCGCATGCCGTCCATCGTCTCCTAAAATATTTTAATTGTTTTCAAAATCACATCTGTTTGCATCAAGTAAAATTCATTCAAATAAAATTAGAATTTCAGTATTTAATAAAAACAACAAACTTCTACATATTTATATATACATATTTAGATTGCGTTTTTATATTTATATAGAAACAACACTATAATCTATTTTCCGTTGCCATCGTGTTGCCGCGATTCTCTGTAATAAGAAAAGGACAACTATTAAAAATTAAACAATACCAGAGATGGGAAGACAAGGGAGACGGCTATCAGTTTCCCAAGAGTCGACAAGTCGTCGTGGATATTATGAAAAGTAACTGTTTCCCCCGTTACTACAAAATACAAACTACCTTATTTTTACTATACTTAGTGGTTATTAAATAAAAAACTCACCAAAAATAATTTTAAGCATTTCAGTCTTCTGGAAAGGGTTTTTTAAGCTTTTCCCTGTTAGAGAATGATTTGCCGCAATATTGTCCTCTAGTGGCTTTTTTAAGATGTTTGATGTCAAACTCTTAACGTTCCTTCCATGGGTTGATACCAAATATCGAATCTGTAAATTTTTTGTTGGAAATAATTCAATAAATGAACATGGTTTCGGACAGGTACACAGGTACAAAAAAACCGGTAATAATTTAAATAATATCAATTACTCACCAACTTTTTTTTCTCCAAGAAGAGTTTTCAACAATTTGATGGTTTACTAATGTCATAGAAGCTTCTATATCCGCTGAACAAGAATTTCATAAGTTATGAAATCGATTCTCCTCTTAATCCTTATTAGTTACTAGTTGTATTGCGGCAGTCTGATGGGCCAAACCAAAAACCATATCCATTTTAGTTTCTAAACACTCTGCTATGAAAGAAAAATCTTTGAGACCTTCCACATTACGCCTTGGTTTAATTTAATTTGGTGACGCTCATTACTGTAATCAGTTCTTAAATAATATTTGATAACATTAGAACGATTTCTTGAAATAAGAGATACAAATATATATATATATATAATATTCTTATTAATTATAACACTGAATTTATATGTATATTTTTGAATATATTGAAAAATCCTATTACACTGTCATTAAAACTGAAAAAAACCTCAAACATTTAATTATTCATAATTTCTGAATTATATAAAATCAAATTATACTACAAGCTATCTAGCTAGCAAATATAAACTATAACTTTTTAAACTAACTGGATTGGCTTATGCGCTTATGGTGTAGAAAATTAGGTTAGAATTATATGCAATAGTTGGAGCAACTTAATACATGTTCTTTTTTATTTATTGTAAGTATCGTTTACTACGGTATTCGCAGGAACGATATATATATATATAATATATATATATATATATATATATATACGGTACATAGTAACACAGAATATCTAACAACCAGAACATCAACTTGGCTTGGCGGGAAGGGTTCGCGCATTCTCATCGCGCAGCTTGATCCGCCATTAAATCGGGCGAGAACTTGTGCTTCCGGCTATGTTCGCTTTTTGCATTAGGCACACGTCGCTGACTTCAAGTTTATATTCGTATGTTAATTTAAATAGTGTTATCAAGTGCAAGTCGATAAAATATGAAAATAATGGAAAAGAAAGTAAAATAATTGTGAAAATAAGCGATATTCTTTCATTTTATCGTAGATATGTATCATATTCTCGAAATTCACTTCAGTGAGGTCCTGTCAGGCACGGAATTTTATCGAAGCCGACTCTGACTTCTCGCCCGAGACACTGACATCAAGGTCACGAAATTTTGCCCAACTCAGATCAAAAGAGCCGACAAAGAGTTAGCATTCTGGTTGTTACGATATTCTGTGGTAGTAAATCAAATGAAAATTAGTAGAAAATATTATACCGAGTCTGGCCACGCACATCTCCATTTGTTTTCTCTGTACACAGACACAGTTCGATTCATCGGTTAGAATTATAAACTATTGATATTCTTGAAGCAACAACGCATATCTAGTAAGAGATATAAAATTAGGTAATACTTACTTTTGCATGAATGATGTTTTAAACTATTATACACTGAAACGCGTACGACTGGATACAATAAACAATGGCGGTCGATGACAGAATAGCGGAATGGCGGTTAAACCAAAAAAAAAATCAATACTCGGTAAACGATTGACGCCGAATCACTCCGGAAATACACGAAGTCACCGTACCATGATATAATAACTTTGTCGCAACCTTGCATTAACCCCAGCATTAACCTTTTACTGTTAAGCTTGTCTGGACAAGGTAAAGTTAAGCAAGTGGCAAGCTTGTCGTAAGCTTACGTGTTATCTGGGAATGGGGTAGTGACTCAATGTAATTCGTAGAAAATAAATGAGTGAAATCCTTGGATACGGGTGTTTGTTGACAAAAAAAATCTAAAAAACTGTTTCTATATTTCATCAAGTTAAGTGAATTAAACCATATTCCTGTGGTATATCTGGTATCGAAGGGGATCTTCTTTGTAAATCCTTCTAATTACCTTCGATCTAAAAATATACAGAAGAAACGTCAATATTGTTCCACATTATAAGAAATTTGCTGTGTTTATTATACGTTGATACATTTTCTATATGGAATCATATATGGCTCTGCTGTTTCGAATGTAATTATACGCTTTGGATGCTGTAAAAGAGTTTTTTCCTGGATTTTTATGATACTGGTGTTGTTTTCCCGATGTGAACCCTTCTCTGCGAACATCTGGATTGTCACTGGGAGGAAACCACATTCTGAAGTACTCTGGGGTGTGTGCAAACTGATATACGAGGTATCTAGTCAAAGCATTGTTTAAATTTCCGTGTATTTAATATTTTTAACATTTTGTGGTTATTTTTATGTCTGCAAAATGACAGTTTATATTGAAATTTTTAATGTGTATAAGTTGGTAGACGTGGTTGGTGATTTTCTTTCTCTTATGATAGCGGGATATTTAAAAGTTATTTTTGGGAATTTAATAATCCAAATGTATACTGGATAATTGATTGGATTTGTTTTGAACATTCCAAATAAGTGTACTCACCTTGGGTAAGAGTTCTCGTGCTCTTTATATGTTTTTGACATAAACTTGTTAACAAATTATACATGTTATTAATAATTACTGTTTTATTAATAAAAGTTATTAATAAAAATATCATTTGATACACTGAGTTATTAAGAATTAAACTATAAATTCAATATTTAACAAAGTAAAGGCATAATAGCATACAAGTTAGCGATTTAGGAGATACGAGTCGTACAGCCACCTGGGCAAGAGATTCACAACTGGAAAAATAATAAAGATATAACTATTCATTGGTCAGTAAGAGAGGAGATCGCTAGTGTGCATGATCTGGAGTGGTGAACTCTAGATATAAGTCGGGCATATGCCGTAGTTCACAGCCATCTAGTGAATTGGAATTGTATTGAGTCTATATCTATATCATTAAAGATGTAGAGGAAGGTATCTGTAAAGAAAAGGCAGATTTAATTAGAAAGTTTTATGTATTTTTTTTAAACATTAGCTAGGCAAATCTATTATAGAAATCACAATAATATATATCAAATATTAGCGTAAATAAGAAATCCAAACATTGAAATTCAATTAAAGGAATGAAGCAACGAAAAAATGAAATAACGTACGTCATTACGTTCTTTACAAATTTTGTGACTATATAGCAATAGCCGGGAAGCTGACGACAAAAAACTCAAAAGTTTTCGAAAGGTTGATATTTTCAAATCAAATTTGATAAATTGTATAGAGAGTTACCGTAGAGTCAGCCTTCAGCTGTCGGGGCACCTGGCGCTGGGACCCTCGGAATGGTGTAAAATTAACTAGCATCTCTAAATTGTTTTCTGAAAGCTCAAAAAATTATAAATGATTAGTGAACGTAATATAGGACAAGAATAGTAACAGTCAGACACCAAAATAAAAGAACGGCGCGTGACGTCAGCGCTATTCCATACCTGTCGAAGAAATTATAATAATTATAATAATTTCTCAAAGTTGATTTTTTGCAAAATTATAAAATTCACCAAATAAACAGTCAAACTCATTTTTAATAGTAAATTTTATTATGGCATCTCGACCAATATCTCCAAGCACCTTATGGTTTTACCATTATCAACTCGATAGAAGGACTATTGTGACGGTTACAAGAATTAGATTGCATTGTAATTTTTCTCCAGCACAGTTAAATAAAATTAACATAAAAGAGGATGTATTATGCAACTGTGGCGCAATAGAAGACACATATTGTCTTTGAATGCCCGGACAACAGGAGAGAATCAGATACTTTATATAACAATCTGTTACAGACCCAGCTAATTTCTCCACCCCTAAAGAATACATTTAGATAAAATTTATCAAAGATACCAAATTAAAAATAAGAATTTTAAGGGTTACAGGGATATAAATTCTACTTTTTTTACCACCTTCGTCCATAAATTACTTAGTAGATTTAATTAACTTTTCATTAAAAAATTCTGTCTTTCCAACCTGTTTGCATCTTACTAGAACAACACCTGTTCATAAAGGTGGGAATAATTTCGCGCTATCAAATTACAGACCTATCTCTGTGCTCTCAACATTGTCAAAGGTATTGGAGAAAGTTTTTGACTCAAAAGTTCTTATTAGAGGCAGAGGGTTTGCTTTCCAATTATTAATGTGGCTTTACGCTTAGAGTATCCATCGCAGATGCTGTTTATGATTTCTTATGTCATATATTCGAGAATATAAATAATAAACAAATGACTTGGCAGTCATCTGTCTATATTCTGCAATTTATCTAAAGCTTTCGATTGTGTTTCCCACTCTATTCTTCTTTGCAAACTATAAAGGTATGGCTTTAGAGGTAAAGTTAATGATTGGCTCATACTTATTTGATCGCCATCAATATGTAATGTTGAAAGTCGGTAACGACTTTGTTAATTCAAAAGTTAGTAAAGTCGTATGTGGTGTGCCACAGGGCTCGGTGCTAGAGCCAACGTTATTTTTAATATTTATAATGATCTGGCACATGTTGCCCGCCAATCACACGCCGTTCTTTTCGCTGACGATAGTTCTCTTACGTGGCATGCTTCTAATCATAAGGATTTAGGAGGACTTTGGAGGAAAATACTGATTTTTCTAAAATCTGCGAGTGGTTTTGGTGCGAATAAGATCATCCTCAACACTAATAAAGCCAAATTACTTTATAAACATCAAATTTATATAAACATATTTATTTGATGTTATTATTATACAATCTCCTTTTGCCCTCTTCCGCGGTTAAATTTAAGCAGTGGTTGTGGATGCCGGCTGAGGATGGGTCGAACACGTGCAGCAGCTGTCTAGGAGCTTTCAACGTTTTTGCGAAAGCGGTGAACGGCAGGGCCCACTGTCAGCCTTTGTTTATTTCGCATAAAATTCAAACTTTATCTCTTTGAGTGTTGTATATAAACATATAAATAGTGATACTTATCGGTTGGGCATTCATTCTTATAATACCCGTACGTTCAATAACATTAATCTGCCAAAGACCACTCTACCTAAAAACCCTCTTTACTACATTGGTGTCTTTTTCTTCAATAAGCTTCCTTCCTTTATAGTCGATTCTCCCAATTTAAAAGCATTTCGTCATAAAGTGAAGGCTGTATTGCTGAAGCAAGAATTTTACTCATTTGATGAATGTATTAATTACAAATTTTGAATCGTTCCCTCGTTGTGTATGTATATTTGTTAACGCGTGTCTTTTATGTATGCTTTTGCATTTTTTATTTAATTGATATCCCTAAGCCTGGGGAAGCATACAACGGTCATCTTCCATTGATATAATCATTATTATTAGTATTTAATTAGTGTACTTTTAAATGTCAAACAACAAACTGTTTCATGACAAAATACAAATTCAAATACAAATTAAATTGTTATAATTGAATTGCTAACAATTAAAACAATTTAGTTTATGAATCAAATATTTAACGTAAGAAAAGAATATGCATTGTGAAATAAATTAAAATTATCCGAAAGTTATCAAGGCTTTTGAAAGAGATGGTATGAAAGTAAAGTCATCCGAATGTAAAGCAATAATAAAAAATATGTATAACTTAGAATAAAACATAGACTGCACTAGTTCAGTTTGATTTAATTATTAAGAAGTTTAGGCAAGAAACTACAATTTTACATAAACATGTAAGTTAAAGTTATCTATCAATTAGAATGTGGGGCAGTACATTTGTGTGTAGTCGTGTGGGTATTAAGGTCGTATGTTCCCAGCTATCCCTCACTCTATGTCATCCACTTACGTTTTCCGTAGCTCATTTCTATGGCACTGTGAGCAAGAAGGGTGTTTGTGTATGCCCTATCTTTTTTTTTATTATAGTCACCACTTTTCGAAAATAAATAAACTAGTTGTACCGGCTGATGAGATTTCACCGGAGGCCAACAATTTTTAATAGGAAGAAGAGAAAGATTTTGTGTAAATTAATAAATAATCGCGCATTCCTCTAAACACTTTTACGTTTCCTGGATTTACTAATATCTTAAACATCCGACATCATTTCTTTCTTATAGAAAGCTAAACTCTTTGGGAAACAGATTTTTTCATAATGAATAACTTTTCGGATTTTTGGAGACATTATGCCTTTAACAAAAAAAATATGATAAATTTTTCAGAATTATATAAAACTGATGTTTATATTACGGATATAAAAAAAATCCCTCCATACATTTTACTTTTATCCACAAACAAATATGAAAGGATGTCACAGTACTACGTGACTATAATCGCAATATTTATGCATCCAATTCAAGCTTTAGTGACATCGTTCCATCAGAGATAAATATAAGGAATGGGCCAAGTAAATGCTTTGACCAACCACATCGTCTATGCCATAATTTATTACGCCATTGTCTTCCTAATATGACCGTCAATTTATATCTCAGGAACATGCTTATTTTCCATTCGATTACGGACTCCCATACGGAGCTCGAATCGACGAAAATATAGACATTAGGATGACATATCCTCTAATAAAGCACCGAAATGGCACTAGACGTTACCTTTCATCACGGTGCATGCTTGCCATATTGTGACACACGCAATTATCTACTTACTGTTGTTATATGATGTACCGCGGCTTAGTGCGAGGTAAATGCTGTCGAAATGATTTTACGTGCTTTAAATTACAGCTAACGAAGAAAATAGAGAAGAACAACGCACAGGAAGTTTCGCATTCGCATTTTTACGTGGATGTAACCTGTATTTCTCTTCCTTCCTTGGTTATTTAACCGCGAACATACCTAACTGTAAACTAGTTGATTGTTCCCACGCCATTGTTCGTGAAATTATCTGTATATTTCCTACCTATTTAAACTGTTTATAAACAAGAGCATTTTAAAATCGTTCTTGTGAATTGGTGTTGCTAGCACGAAACTTTACAAATAACTATCGCAAGCATCACTGCAAAATATAAAGAACTTGAAACCTTAAGATCTCACTATCTAGATATTAATCAATACCATATACAGTGACCGGCATAAATATTGCAACATATGGGATTTTTTTTATTAATAAAATATACTACAATTTTTTTGCAGGATAGGTTACACATGTCTAGGAACCCCAAAATCTATTTTGGCCACTGGTGACCACTAGCATGGCGGTAAATTTAAAAAAATATGCTATGAATCTCCAAAAAGTAAGGTTAGATGACATGACATCCAAAAAGGTTATTTGAAAAAGTTGTTTAGATTCAATTTTGGGGCTGTATGCACATTTTTGTAAAGATATTTTAAAAAAGTTAAAAATCACAATTTTTCCAAATCTTGATTAATTGAATTACATATTTCATTTTTTTCGTTTTTAATAGCTCAACTATAGTAATATTTCTAAATCTGGTTGATACTCAAACAATTTTGTTAGGTAATTTTCGCATAATTAACACAGTGAAAATTGAAAAGTATGTTTTCGGTGTGACAGTTGTTGTTGCAAGTGACTGTATCTAAAAGTAATAAATAAATTTTTTAATTTTAACATTATTATATTAAACCACTTAATTAGCATTACTTTTATTGAAAATTATAACACTTTTTTGTTTTCTGCATTAAAGTGGAAACCGTTAGTCTAAAACCAATAACTCATAACACTACATGCTCGCACCGAAGGTATTAAATTAGGTTTTGAAATTAGAGAACAAGGAATAATAAATAGTAGATAAAATAAAAATAGTTTAATGTCTATGAAACTCAATAAAAGTAAATGATTAATAATAAGGTACTTTTAGCTAATGATATGAATACTTATTAAGCAAAACCATTTAAACAATAACTAATAGTAATGAACAACTTATTAGGCACATATGGTTGTTTCTTATAAGTAAGGTAGGCTTTGAAATTTAAAACAACACAAAATAATGTAGTAAACTATTTTAATTTTCTGGTAAATGAGTAATTACCACTATTTTTATTTTACCTACTGTTTATTATTCGTTGTTCGTAATTTAAAAATCTACTTTAATACCTTCGGAGGGCGCATGTAGTGTTACCAGTTTTGGACTAACGGTTTTCACTTTAATGCAGAAAACAAAAAAAAAGTATTATAATTTTCAATAAAAATAATGTTTACTAAGTGATTTAGAATGAAAATGTTTGTGAACTTTCATTTATTAGTGCTATATACAGTCCCTTGCAACAACAATTGTCATACCGAAAACGTACTTTTCAGTTTCCGCTGTGTTATTTATGCAAAAATTGACAAAATTTTTTGGGTAACAATCAGATTTAGAATTACTGCTGTTGAGCTGTTAAAAACGAAAAAAAAAATGGGAAATATGTAATTCAATTAAACAATATTTGGAAAAATTGTGATTTTCATTTTTTTTTTTAAATATTTTCAAAAAGCATGAGTCTGATAATCTTATAAGCAACTCTGACATCCTTTTGCATGCTTTTTAATAATCATTTTGAAAATAGTCATTTATTGTTTTCAGCTCTGATACCTCTCCATCTCATGCCTAACCATAATGTCTTTTTCTTAAATCCTACTTATATGTACGAGGTGATCAAAATTACCTTCGAAGTAGCAACAAAACGATCATTTAGAACCGATGGAATTCCTTGTTTTCTCTTAAAATTGGTATATTTGTAAATAATCTGCAGTGTAAAATAGGGTAAACACAAGGACCTGAATAATTACCTCTCAATATCTCTGTTGCCTACCAAATGCAGGCAAAAGTTTACAAAAAAAAATAATAGTAGATTAAAATCTTTTTTATATAAAACCATTGGTTTTATTTCTCAATAACCAACGAAAAATGTTTTGAATCATATTTATAACAACTTAGACAATAAACCAAGTAACTACCAATATTTTCTTCTATCTAGCTAAGGCATTTGATGTATTAAATCATAGTCTATTATTGAGCAAAATGGAGTACTACTACTGTGGCGCCACCCTACATTTGTTCAAATCATATATTTCCAACAGATATGCTAAATTGGGAATATAGACTCAACCAAAAGGGATCATGATTCGAGCGCTTCCGACATTGGTAGTGGTGTTCGGCAGGGCTCCATACTCGGGCCCACTCCACTTTTGCTGTATGTTAATCATTTACCGGCATCCCTACGGAATTGCGTTACGTCCCTAAATGCAGATGGAACAACTTGCGTTGTGTCTTCTACATCGATTTCTAATGTGTGCGCTCAATTAATCGATACAATATGTAATACTTCCACATTGTGTGCAAGTAATTATTTGATTTGAATTATTTGACAAGGACTTTTATAGCAATATGCAGACTCTATCTTTTAATGATTACTCTGTTCCCAAGCACTCTTCTAACTTTTTTGAGAACGATCTCAAATATAAAGCAATACAAGCTTTTAATGCATTGCTCACTGACTTTAAAGCCATTTCTTGGGACATCCCTAATTTTAAGCATAAATTAAAGGAATTTCTGCTGGAGAACGTCTTCTACTTATTGCCTGAGTATGTCTATAAATAGTTACTAGCTTAATAGCTTTTTACATTTATTTGTTGTATTAACGTCCACGGCTGAAGTTAGCAGTAGATTTAATAGACAAAAAGATTATGAATTAGAATTTAATATTTGGGAGGTAAGTCATGCTTCGTCTGAAACTTATTTATCGTTTGATTTTGTGTTTTTAAAAGCTAGTAGGCTTTGCAGCTGGGTTAAAAAGGTATTCGTTTCAAGTAAAGCACCCTTTTCGTTCACAGTATGCTAAAATAGAACTGAGAAATATTGTTCAAAATGAAAAAGTTATGATAGCAGCTATCATTGTATACCAGAATCGAATTCTAACATTTATTCCTAAACCTAAATTGGCTTCTATTAATATTAACATACTAACATATATTATTAACTAATTAAAGGTTCAGATTAACTCTGCTTTACAACCTAAACCTTGACTACAACTTATACCCTAACTCCCAAAAAGACAAACAAAACAAAACTTTTGCTATATCTATTGTGCTCCCACTCTTAACCAGATAACAGGTCCCACCGATATGCAATCCTATCCCAGCTACACCTGTAGATATAAATTAAAAGCAATGTAAATCTAAATCCCATAACAAAAGAAAAGCACACATCAAAACAACATCGAACGTAATTTTCGCCTAAACTCCGCGTATGGCAAACTCTTTATGCTGTCCGGTAGATTGTTATATTTCAAATAAATATTGAAGGAAAAAGACCTTGTAAAAAGAGGCATTTTATGCCTCGAAATCTAGTATATATGTTATGTACATCTGAATGGTATCTGATTATATTGTAAAGGTATGGACGAGTTTTAAGAGTGAGGATCTTGTGATACAGACAGGCAGTCTGCAATTCTCTGAGACTTTCATGTTGAGGCAACCCTTCTCCCGCGATCTTGTGAGAAATATGTTCGTATTTGCGAATACCGCAGATATATCTGATGCAGCAGTTCTGCACCTTTTGAATTCTCTGTTCAGTGGTGCTACCAATGGCAGTGTGATATATAGCATCACAATACGTAAATTGAGATAAGACAAATACTTTACAAAGAATTTTCTTAATGTTGATATTTAGAACAGATCTGTGAGGATAAAAAACACGAAGATTGAGAAAAGAACGTTGTATATATTTGTTAACCTGAGTGCGATATCAGAATGTGTTGTCTAACGTCAAGCCCAGACTTCTATCTTCATTGAGGATAGGTATAGTAGTATTGTGTATACAAATAGTAATTACATTTTTTAACTGATCACATGCCCTGGCTCTGCCAAGCAACAATACTTTAGATTTTGCGGGATTGATTCTTAGATTTCTTGATTTTAAAAACGTGGATATAGCATGTAAATCATTATTGATATCAGCAACCGCGTACATGGCCTGATTTAAAATTATAATAGTGCTGAGTATCGTCAGTATAAATATGCAGTTTGCAAGCTTTAATAACACTACCAATAGAGGTTGTATAAAATGAAAATAATAACGGTGCAATAATTGGGGCCTGGGGCACACCTCTTTTGATCTGCAGCGGAACCTGATCTTTTACCTGTTAGATCCACCGTTTGCATTCTATTAAGTAAGAATTTTGAGACTAGTTCGATAGAATTGTTGCTGAAACCAAAATCGTGTAAAATATGGAGCACAATATTGTGTTCGACAGAGTCAAAAGCCTTGCTGAGATCGAGCAAGGTCAGAGCAGTAATGTCTCCCCGATCAATAGAAGTGAGTATATCATCTGTTAAACCCAGGAGAGCCGTCTCACAGCTGTACCCTGTTCGAAAACCTGACTGAAAACCAGGCCAAAAATTATTGGAATTAACATAATTGTACATTTGATTACATATAATCCTTTCTAGGATTTTGGAAAAAACTGGAAGAATGCTAATAGGCCTCAAATCCTCGAACTCCTTAGGCTCATCTACCTTCGGCAAAGATAGTACAATGGCATGTCTCCACAGATCGGGAAACACGCTTTCAGTAATACTACAATTGACAATATGTGTAATATAAGGAATAATAACCGGACAACACATCCTAATCATTAATATACATATTTACCCTATCGATTCCTGCAGGAAATGTTTTAATTTTGTTAATAATTTGTACAATATCAAGTGAGTCAACAGTTTTAAAGTGAAATTGATTGAGGTTATTATTAGTAGTATTATACTGATAGTTGGAAGCTGAGTTTATAATAGAAGTAAGGTAAATACTATTCAATAATACAAGATAATACAATAGCGTATTTATACACATAATTATCCTCTAGGTAGCGCAGGTATAAAAGGAACTATATCGTTTGTTTCCTAGAGTATGTATTTATGGCTGACCAATTTTGATATTCCATAATATAGTAATAATAATTTTAGGAGCTCCCTTTCATTATTGCTAGGAAAGGCTATGAAATTCGCATTCGGTGTCGATTTAAATGCTTGTAGCTGTACATATTGTTTCAATCGTGGGTTGATACATGACAAATATAATATTGCATTTAGTTGTGTGCTTTTACAATTTCTATGTATGCACCATCGAATACTTCCCCTCAATTAATTGTTTATAATTTATACGAGTGGATAACTTCCCAAAAAAAAAAATCGGCATTCTAATTTGCATTTAAATTTACGCAATTTTGTTTGTACAAATGGAATCACGGGCGTTAAATGTTTTCGCCCAAAAAGTAAATTTAAAATTACAATCTGGACAGACACTAATTCTCGTTTCCCGTTTCAGCTGCCAACCATGTGATGAATTTACAATTTAAAACACCCGTAATACGGTCGTAAAATGGGGAACAACATAAGCGCGCGATCTCGAACAGTTTCGGAGAGGACCCGGCCTCAAAAGCCGAATAAAGTCGTCTTGATGCTGCACAGAACGTGGGCGCTAATGATCGCAGACAAATTGAACAGGTCCTCGCGCTCGAGGAACACGAATTGCAGCGAATCGACTATTGACTTGGAATCGCAATATTCGTTCTGCAGCTGTTCGCAGTGTCATCGGAACGACGGATTGAGTTCTAGCTATACAAGGTAAGTAGAAAGGTATTTTAAAGCAAACGGAATAATGTAGTTATATATAACTAGCAATATAAGCATTTGTGGATAATAGAACATTCTGCTGACAACCATTATATAAATAAATCAAGCGACCTTAAGGAAGAACTTGGTTTTAATAATAAGAATCGTGTAAGGAAAGCACTGTTGTAGGATTTATACATTTTATATTATATAAACCAATTGTTTTTAATGCACAGTGGGCCAAAAACTCTACTTCCGTACAAAATTTCAATCAAATATGTTTAAACTTTATGGGATGTTATGTTTAATCATCTAAATATCATACTTATTATACATAAACTGTGCTTAATTAGAATTAATTTAATTTACATTTATCAGTATTTACAATAATTTAAGGAATATATGTTATCTTTATTGCTTTCAGCTATTTAAATTTTAGTTGTTTACACTGAGAAAAATACTCCTCGTAATATTAATGATCCACATTTATTGAGGGAATTTTCGTCAACTAATAGCAAACTTCATTAGTGAAATAAATGAGCTTTCATTATTAAAATAAATCATTAAGCATTAGTTCATGGATAATATTTATTATGGTAACTATATTTTCACACGTTCAATAAAAGTTTTGAATTTTTGAATATTAAGGAATATATATATTTTTATTTTTAGGTTATTTTCAAAAATTATTCATGATATAAACGCAATAAAGTATTAAATAATGCTTTCTTCGTTAGTACATTGTTTGCAATTTATTGCAAGAACGAACAGATAGCATACCTTAATGAAAGGTGTACGGCAGTGATTGAATTACCGACATATTTCAATGAGTCAATAGCTACCATTTCATTTTCAACGATTTTAGTTTCATTAATGTAATGAATGTTTTATTACTCAGTAAACTCTATCGTTATTTAATAAAATCATTTTCATTGATTTGATAAATTAAATAAATTAAAAACTATAAATTTTAATGCATTATTTCACGTTAACAATGATTTCTCTCATTGTTTTGGGACCCATTTTTGGTTCAGTGTATTAATTTTTATTTTTTTTTATATATAAATTTTGATCTACCTGAATTAATAGACGTTGAAGAAAGTTTACGAAATAATACATGGTAAACTTGGAAACATAATTCTGATATAACTTTTTCGTTAATAAAAATGCTTAATTTCAGAGTCAGAATTTTAAAAAAATATCGGTAATAACATTTAGATATCTTCGAACGCCATAAATAATCTTAGTTTATTCATCCATTGGCTCTATATAATGGTATTACGTCCAACCATAGCCAAAAGGTGCAGCAAACCAGAGTCGCAACAAAACTTACACCTCTTATTATGACACAAGATAGCAATCACGAGAATAATTTCTTTTGTCCCCATCTTTGGCATTAGAAGCTCTTCTGGACCTACCATACAGTTACAAATCAATAATTTATTTAATTGTAACTGTTTTTGTAATTATTACAATTTTCAACAACAGTTAGGGGCTGCTCAAAGCACTATAAGAATTATAAATGTAACTCGAAACTGATCTAGAATTGTAAAAAAACTCACCTACATTGAGGACGGCTAATAATATGTCTCTAATCCTAGTACATAAGCACTCACTCATTATTGGAATTAAGGAAGCAGACACTTTTGCGAAATAGGAGACTGTGGAGTACTTTCCAGGAACAAAACCTGCCATGGCATATTGCCTGAGGTAGCTGAACCGCAAATCAATATTGGAACAATAATTGTCTTGATTTAGTGCATGCGAGGCTGTGTATCTCACTTAAACTTTTCAATATAGAAGAACTACTAGAACTTGATCGCAAAAGTGTCGAGGTAATTGTCTCTGTCTATACAGGTCATGGTTGATTCAAAGACTTTTACACAGTAACGAACTCTCCCATAAGACTGAACGCGGACTGTGTTTAGAAGACGAGGAGACAGTAGAGGATATTTTCTTGGGTAGCGGCATTTATTTACTAATTCATTTTCCTTTAAATACAAAAACGTTTCGATGCTTTAGGCATCTTTTTCAATTTGCCTCTATTTTGGTAAAATCCAATTGTATGTTCGTAATAGAAACATAAAGTCAAAAGTTATATTGATATAACGATATAAAACCGATATACACAACACATAGACGATGGAATTAAAAATCTCAAAACCGAAAATATAACATAAGAAGATATAAAATTTAAAAAAACTTTTGACTTTATATTTCTATTACGAACATACAATTGGATTTTACCAAAATAGAGGCAAATTGAAAAAGATGCCTAAAGCATCGAAACGTTTTTGTATTTAGAGGATATTTTCTGCTCCTAGAAGATCTAAAGACGATCTCATTCTACAAGATATTGAACTACCTTGTGGACCTGCACTTCTTAGATAACATCCGCTCTGTAATAACCCTAATGGTCGCAGTGGACAGGACAATTAATCAAACTATATCCATGCTGTCTGTCATTAATATTCACTAAAACTAATGCCTTGAAGTTTTAGATAAACTTCTAACATTTTGTGCAGATTAGATAGTTTTAATGTAAAAGTAGAACTTTTGGCTCGCTGTGCGTTCAAATACTTTAGTTTTATTTTAATGGAGAATATAGATCTTACAAGGATGCTGCTACTTCGAATGGGTTACAACTGCATATATAGTAGTTTTCTTTTGTTTTCTATTTGAGTTACCTAAACAAACTCCACTAAATTGTATCTAAATGAAAACTTATAAACCAACATCAAGCAAGAAGAAGCACATATGTCACAGTTATGCAACATACCTAATTGTGCCGTATATATTAGATCAGTATCGTACATTTTCTCCTTTTTTGGCAACTGTTAACCGTGATATCCTTTACATTTAACTGCACACAAGGGAAATTAACATCAAAAGCAATTTCAAAACTTTTAATTGAAAGAAAAGGAAAAGTAATTCTGTTACCACGCTAAACTGTATAAGGTTATTTATTATTGTTGTATGTCAATTTGAGTTTTGTCACAATGTGAGCTCTTAATTTAAAATAGTAAGGACGGTTTCGGAATTATTTTAATATCTATCGAAAATACAAATAACTTACTAATTTCATGACAATTACCAACCTCATTATATCTTAAAATAAAAATCTTTTTTAATTTATTTTCGTTTTCTTTATCTACTGAGATTAATACAAATTCAAATCCAATCAAATTATTAAATAATAATTCAATCTTGAATAATATCCAACGTCGAGTCTCTCGAGGCTCTGCTCCGATAAGCCATTGACAAGTGCCCCCAAAGCTATCGAGCTGAAATTAAAGCAAATGTGTCACAGTGGAAAAATTCAATATTTTTTTTTTTTTAGAAATTATTTAAGCTATCACGTTCAAAAAAAAAATTGTAAGTAAACACTGATTATGGGCATTCTACAAAAAATCGAGGACTAATTCTATTCACTCAGTTGGAAGTTATCATTGTTTTTCCCTTTTAGGGTGGTTGTTTTTTGAGTTTTGGTTCAAGGTACCAACTTGGTTTTTTGTTATATTAGACTGTATACATTTAGATTTATTACATATTTTTTTCAGTTTTTCCTGTGTGGTAGAATAAGCAGATAAAAAGTAAAATCTCTTTGAATGATCTTAGTAGGAGCAATTTGTTATTGTTTATTTTAGAGTTAAAATAATTGTTTATCCATCAATTTCAGATTATCTGTATGTATTGCGGTGAACTGATTTACAGCATTATAAGTTTTAAAGAAATTAAGAATGACAAAATTAATTTAGCTAGCTCAGCAGATAAAAATTCAAAAGGGCGCAAGAGATTCTTAGATCTCAGAGTAACTTTCATGAAAGTAATAGTGGGCGTTTGTAAAATTTGACTTTCTTTAAAATCCCCAAAAATTGAATGGTTAAATCAAAAATAAAAGAACTGTAATTTAAGATGATATTTTATATATATTCATAAAATTTCCATATAAAAAAAAAAAACATTTAAATACAATCAACAGGGAAAAACCTTAAGACTGAATGTCTGGATTAAAATAACCCCTCATGAATTTACAATTAAAAGGACAATGCAATCCTTTAGCAAACGAAATGGTGGATTCGTTCTAGAAGGAATTTCTTATACCACAAAAAATCCACGTGGTCTCAAAAATTCAAAGCAAACTAAAATTTAACTAAATTAACGTGGGGAAACAAACAAAATCAAAATGAAATTAAAATACAAGCTCTAAGCTTCTCTTCACCTACCCCGAGGTGATTAAAATACCATAAAATTAAAACTAACAAAAAAAAAACGGAAAATTGAAACTCTTAATGCGGTTACTTCTAGAACAAATTATTAACGAGCCTTACATATAAATTGTGCACAATAATATAACACCTATTAATAAACTGAGTTGTCTGAATGATGATCAAAATTAACAAAATAACGAACAAATCCTTACAAATGAAAGATTGCAAAATGGATGCAAAGAGCTCAAAATTTACATATACTTACATTCGCGACAATGATTCAGACACTGCCCTAAATGAGGCCCTACAACGCGTATATACAAAATAACAACTGCGCGCGCTGCGTCAGCCGCAAAAATCATAGAAAATGCCTTTTAAGAAGGACCTAAAACAAGATAAACAAAAGCTAAACATATAAAGGAAAGAAAATAAACTAACTAACTGAACAATAAAATACATCAAACAAAACTACTAAATTCTTAGCAAAATACACAAATATTAAATTTAAGTGAGAATTTGCGCGCGGCATAGCCAAAGCTTGATCTTCGAAAATTAACAGCATTGAGTTCAAACAACCGGGGAGCCATGCCATAGCAGTATGTTTCAGCCCTAGTAGTTATAAAAGTATTGAAATATAAAAAGGAATATTATAACAACAAAATAATATTTATTTCCGTACATGCAGTTGAAAATTAATGTTATTTTTCCTTTTTGAGGGCTGGTTTTTTTTGAGTTGAGTTTAATGTGTCAACCTGGTTTTTTGTTATATAATAATACATGTGTTTGAGTCCGTTGGGTTTCAGGGTCATTTATATGTTGTATATTTCAGCCCTAGTACTTATGAAAGCATTACGCTATAAAAAAATAATTTTGTAAGATAGAAGTAATATATTATTATATAATATATTATCTGTTGTTACATTTATTATTAACATTTATGTATTTGTAAATAATATAAAATATTTAGGTCGGTACACGAAGTTAAAAATTCCCTTTTAGGGGTGGTTTTTTTTGAATTTGAGGTTCTAACTTGACTTTTTGTTGTATAGTAATGCATTAGAGTTTACTATATACTTTTTTTCCAAATAAATTCTTCACAAGTGATGTCATATGAACTGAGAAGTATGCTCTTGATTTGCAACCTTCACAGATTCTTCTGGGAAAAATGAATAGCTCCAAATAAGGATTTCTATCATCTTCATCGTTTATTTATTTGTTAAGTTTTTTTCTTCGAGATATTTTTATTAGCAAACCACCGCGATTAATGCACTTATGGGAGAATATATTTTAACTTACTTTCTACGGCACTGCTGTTTATTCTACATAAGCAAATTACATCAAATAGTCTCCAAACTCACACAATCAAATAATTGTCATATTAAAACAAATTATGCCTGTCTAATGTATATATCTATTTGGCAGTAAGAACAAAAGTAAAATATGAATAGCGGTTCTGTTCAACATCAAGAAAATTATAACAATTATAAATACATAGCTTGTTGCAATAACAAATGTTGATAGAATTATGTTGTTACTAGAACAATAAATATCTAACAGGATTTGATTGATTTATATTAATATTTTATATCATATAAAAATATATATATTGTACCAAAACGCATACATTTATACGTAACAAAAAATCAAGCTGAATTCTTAAATCCAACTTGAAAAAACATTCCTCAAAAGTAGAAAATACTCATAACTTCTAACAGCCTGTTAAATATTATTTTATTGTTACAATATTCTTTTTTATATGTTGATGCTTTTACAGATACTAAGGCTGAAATGTACATATATAATAATCTCCAATCCGATCGATTAATAATTATTTTAACTTTAAAATAATAATAGCTTTAGGGGCACTTTTCATTGGCTTATCGGAGCAGAACCTTTATGATAACATGTTGATACAATTTGGTATCCAATGTCTTAATCCACTTAGGAGATAATGGCCTGTAAAAATGAGTGTTAGAACAGAACTCAATGGAGGGAAATTGAAATGGAAGAAAATTGAGGAACCAGAGTGATAAAGTAACCTAGATCATGGGCTTTAAAAGCCTGTAGAATTTATTTATATTTAATATTAGGTCAATAAATTCCACGGAAATCTTATGATTAAAATGTATCCACGAAATAATATTATACATAGACATTGAGTCCCTAGCCACTCGGGCGTGAGAGGAAATGAGGCGGGCGGACGAGCTGGCCAGGCGAGGTTCGTCAAGGCCATTCGTTGGAGCCGACCCTTCTTTCGGCACTACCAAATCGCAAATCAAAAAATCCATCAATGAATGGATATACAATCAGTCCAGAGAGTGGTGGCATAAATCACCGGGACAATGGCAGGCAAAAGAGTTCCTAAAGGAGCAGAGGCCTGAACTCACGAGAGATCTACTGAATAAAGACAGGAAGACTGTCAAAATGATAGTAGGTCTGCTGACTGGTCACTGTAGACTGAATAGGCATATGTATAACATAGGCCTGGCAGATGATGCAACCTGCAGATACTGCCAAGAGGAGGAAGAAACACCAGTTCATGTGCTGTGCCAATGTGAAGGCCTGGCGAGGACAAGGTTTCTAATAATGGGGGAGGAGAACCCCACAGCTAGTAGCTACATAAAGAAGCCGCTCTCAAAGATGATAGGCCTAATCAAGAGGGCAAAATTAGAGAGCGTCCTCTAGGAAAAAGGGGATCACAATAGATCTGAAAAGGTCGCGGTGAAACAGGTCGATAGGCCACCCCTATCCTAATCTAATCTAATCTAATCTAGACATTGAGTCACGTGTCAATCCTTGTAGCTAAAAATTATTTCGTAAATATATCTTAATCATAAGATTTTCCTGGAATTTATTGATCTAAATTATTTTAAAGTATTGTATTTTGTCAGTTTTATACTCTTTTATTATATTTTTTTTTTCTAAATTTTAAAAATTAGAATTGATAATTGCGGGGAATAAATTTTTGCGATTCTGTTCTGACCAGTGGTACGTTGTTTCTTTATTCACTTTGGTTGCATTTTCAAATTATATTGATATTTAAATCCTAACGAGTACAGCCTGTACTTCAACCTAAATTCACTATGTATATTCCGCTGGGAAATACAATATGTCACTTCAGATCAATACCGTCCCGTAGCGTTCACGTTGTTATTAAACATGATCAATAACTTAATAACATATGATTTGAGACATAGAAAGTATTTTATTTAATAATTATTTACTTGACAATAAGCATTATAACATCACTGAAGCTATATTTATAACAAATTTGTGTGTTATTTTAAGTTGATATACAGTTCAAATTAAATGCCAGTTTCGTGAGAATTAATGTCTCCTAACGTGGCATAATAGAACAGCGTCATAATTTATCTTCCCTTTCAACTTTACAAATCTTTGAAAAGCATTCCGAAACAAATTTAAATCATTTAAATCCGATTCCGACAAAAAAACAGTAATTCTGCAACTGCAAAGCACACATACATCCAAGACAATTACATTCCGAAAGTTATTACCTGCGATAGGTCATGCTGCGGAATTCCAGATAAGGTAATTGCTATGGAACGCGATTCTTCGCACTCTAATCGTGTTTTCTGTCGGGAGTCGCAGATCGAAAACAACGATCGGTTCACGCCGAACTTTCTAATCGGGCTCGATTATCATTCCATTGCCGAACTGATACGATTCCGGGATAATACACTTTACTAATAACGAATTCGAATCTCGTAATCTGTTGTGTAATACTTCAGTTAGTACGTACCCAATTATACTATTTTCTCGTTTAAACTTTCAGAATTTTCTTGAGAGTTGCGTAATATTTTCTCCGCCTGTAAGCGTCGCCATTCATATTTTTACATAAATTTTCTGTTTAAAGTGAATTGAATGTTAGTAAAAACGTAAATATTTAAGTTTATATTGCGATCCTTCATACATAAAGAATTCCTTCGGTGTAGATGTATTTCGACGTTTCTTGCTGATGTCATTACATAACAAATAGGTTGGAGTATACACTAAGAAAAATGAGTTAAGTAAAGTGTTTACTTGATAAAAAAATTATTTACAATAGACAAAGTTTTACTTGCAACTTTTCTCCTCAACTAATACCTGCAACTAAACGTTTCCTGAATGCAAGTTGTTACCGTAAATAGTACTCCTATTATCGGCTATTATACAGCGTACCTGACAAATTCTTGTGTAATAATCGTAATCAAACTGTCGATATGTAATAAGTAACGTATTACTTGTTATATTAGTACTGCATCTAACTACAGATATACTTAGTACAAGAACAATAATTACTCAATTTGCTATTAAACTCATGTATTTTCATGAAATAAATAGCAACTTGTCACAAGTATGATTATTTGAATTTTGCTGCACCTCGTGTGTTTTCGGAGAATCTTGCGTGTTTTGCGCATAACCGTCACACAGTGGTTCAGAAGGCAAAAAACGCGATCGAAATTGTTTACTCTTTAGTTTTAACAAATTTTACATTAAAAGTTGAGTAAGCTTATGTTTTTGGGTATGCTGAATCCGAAATTATGCATAAAAAACCCATATTTGTAAAACCTACCCTATAATACAACCCTCAAATGCGAAAAATTGATAGCACTTAATACAAGTACGAAGAATATTTTTTATACAAATTATACAGTTTAGTTTGCAAATTCGAAGTATTTGTTTGTCAAAAGCACCCCCTAATGCATTGAATTTGACATGTTTAGTAGTTGTGTACTTGGTTAATAAAAAAACAACCCTTAAAACATCCTCAAATTATATTGTAGAAATGTTTGTCCAAAATACAAAAGCAAGCCTTTTTGCTTCAGTAAAATGTTTTTATACATGAACAGCAACACCCTTAGTCAAAACAAAAATTGGAAAGAAGCAATTACATTTTATATTTTTTGCGAATAATTGATCAGAATCAGAAAAATATTTAGATGATATACCCAATGCAGTATCATCTTCCCCAATAACATTTACTAACTCTAAAATATCCGAATCAAATTGCCTTTTTCTAGAATCAGTTAAATGTTGTAAACTTAAATATGGATCAGAACTTAATATTAATCGACAAAACAAGTCCTCATTTGTATGTTCTCTTGATGATTTTCTCGTAACATGTGTACGAAATTTTTTCACATCTTTGTTTTTTTCTTGTTATGTAGTGTGTAGTTGAAGTACTTTCAATTATCAAATCGGCAGTACTTTTATCTCGACTTTCTCGTACTTTCATTGCAGTAGCATGCACAAGTTCTTCTACGGAAGTACTTTTTCTAAGCTCCTCGGTTTTACGTCTTTCTATAACAACAGAACTTTCAACAAAACTCTTTGAAGGACGACCTCGAATACCCGAAGTTGATGGTAGATCGCAGTAAGCAGATTCAGAAAAAATAATTTCTTCTTGTAGCCAAACATTATGCTTTTCATAAAAACATCTTCTATTGGACGATTTCCAATGTTGAAAATATCTTGGAAAAAAATGTGTTCAAGCCAATACAAAACATTTTCACTTGATTTATCTTCTTCGGCAAGCCCGTATGTATCAAGTATAAACCGATACATTGCTCGTTTTTTACTTTCAGTCGATTTATCATCATTCTTCATAGCGACTTCGTGTAATACCAATCGACTTATTTTCTTCGCGTCCATTATGTTATAACTTTTCAAAAAAACTATTGCAACAAAAACACAATCTTTTACAACCACTCTAACGCCAGAAATTTCGAAAATAGCGCACAGAATAATATGCACAAAGTTTCGACTCAAAGTTGAGTTTCAACTGATCGGGTACCAGGTGGAGTTTTCTTTTATATGTTCTGAATAGGCAAATATTGGCAGCTAATTTTCTTGAATTTACAAAGCTAAATAGCTAATTTATGCATAAATGAGGTAATTACCGTGTAGGGTTGTGTAGAACTAAACTTAATCCTCTACTTAAGGCAAATTTTTATAATCCGATTACTTGTTACAAACAATTAATTTTCTTGTACCAGATAAACATTATCCAATAATAAGTAACGCGACTTAATAGTACAGTTAGCAATGTATAACAATATCAAAACGGCATCAATAAGTAAGCGCGTTTGCTTGTGGTACAATCTTTTTAATTACACCCTAATTTCTTTACGCAGAAACGTCTCAATTTTACTGAACTTTGAAAGCAAATATAGAAAAACTTACGTAAATAAGCTAGATATTATTTACATCCTCAAATAGAGCAACTATTCAAGATTAAGTTACTGAAATGTTAACTTTGTACGAAGAAGTTAAAAATACAATTTTCGATCGCGTTTTTGGCTTTCTGAACCACTGTGCGTCATAACTAGTATTGAATCACGTACACGCGATAGACGGATAAACTTCCCGTGCTTAATAAAGGTGTTTGCTTATTAATACTCGATAATACTTGTGTTAGAAATTAGAAATAGAAGAATTGCTTTCATCTTGGGGCTTCAACTCCACTACTTAAAGGAATTTTACAGAGATAACATACGTAGATCATCTTCTGATATGCATCCTTCATAATCATAAAAAATATATTAGAATGTATTAAACATTTATGAGTATCGGCAAGTTGTATAAGGATTCTATTCAATCAATTGGGGTAATTGTTATCTTTCTAAAGCATGTTTTGAAACGTCTGTTCAGGTTATTCCGTTATTTACTTGCTCCTTGTTGTTATTATTTAGCTTAAATATTACATTACATTCATATCAGCTATCACTGTGTTTGTCTTATACAAAATAAAACTATTACTAATAATACAGCTTTTTCTTTCTTAAGTATAAGTATTATGTACTTTTCTACTGTATCTTCAGAAAATTAAATGGGAATTTAAGCTGCACAAATCTTCGATTATTAATGCAATCGAAGCTACGGCACACTGAAATAGTATTATTATTATTGGCCCCGGTGTAAAACCATTAGCCACATTGAAATAGTAATTAAACATTATTTGCAAACAATTTTGAATTACGTATTGCTCGGTACGCAGTACTTATATTTGCGGTTGCATAAATAATCGAAGATTTGTGGAGCTTTTTTTTTGTACTTTATCAGTTATTCATACAGAGTACATAGTAAGCTATTTAATAAATATTTACTAAACCTCCTCGTTTCGTGCACTAACCATCATTGAACAATAGATTTAAAGTAAGTATATTGCATATTTGTAGCAAACTATTACCTTTTATATATCAAGTATTTAGTGAAGGTACATTAATGATACTGTTTCCTTATCACAAGTAATCCAATAGCTTGTTTAATTATGAGGTGTGATAGCCATTATGGAATAGTTCACTCATAACAATACATCTACTTGACATGGGCAAATCTTTTACTTATCGCAACTGCATATATTCTTTGTCTTAACTACTTCAGTTCAATTACCATCAGTAACTTCATAACTTACCGGTATGAAACAGACCGTAAGTAACTTAGATTGCTTCTTGTTAGTATCAGTGTTTAAGATCTCTTCTTTACTAGTGCTAAGTAATTTGTGCTTTTGTCCTCTATTCAGCTGAACTTTTTACTTACGATAATTATATTTTTATTTATGATTATTAAATATTTTTCTCAGTATACTTGCTTAAACACATAGACTTATTATTTAGTATCTTATGATTCATTTATACTAATAAATCACATTAAAAAGACAATCAATTTGTCAAAGACTTCGTAGAGATGTAATTGTATTTTATTTTGCCTAATAGGACTTTTAGGTTTTGTAGTATCGAAATCAACACACAAGATTTAATTATTTTATTTGAACAAGTACGCACCTGTATTATGTATAATCAAAGCTGACAACATAGTTTTGAAAAAATAATAGCAATTGTAGTAAGACAATTACATAGTTCGATATATTCTGATATTAAAAACAAAGTGCTTCACTTCCTCTATAATTAATAAAGTGTAGCAAGTTGACAGTGATAGAATCCTTTTTACTAGTGTGTGTATGTATATTTAATAGGTTTAGGTCTGGTGTTCGTACATTTATTTTTTCATATAGAAACACAGTTCATACCTACACAAAGATATAAATACTTTATATATTCGATCTCAATGTGTCTCTGTTATTAAAACGTTACCGTATGGAAATATTTCTCTAATTTACATTTTATAGCAATACAGCACTATTTTATAGTCTATGCAATTTGAAATGCACAATAAAATTGCATAGACTGTAGTTCATCAGTTTATTGGTTTTGGTGCTATGGGCATACAGCGAAACGTATGCATAAACAGCATATTGAATCTGCTTTTAATATAGCTTTTGCTGCACGATGCTATTAAACGAACAAACCTTTGGAAATTTTAACCTGCCACACCACAGGTTAAAATTTCCAAAATATTCAGCTCATTTCATATCTAATAATTACATGGCATTTTTATTTGAATGCGTAATTAATTAAAATCTTAAAATTTCCTCTTTAATAAAATAGTTTCACCAGCAAAATATAGTCCTATAGATAATAAATTGCTGATAGATAAAAAAAAAAACAATTAAAAATATATTCAATAGTAATTTAGGGCACATAAATAATTTCCTGTATGTCCTCCTTATCTTAATCTACAAAGTTTTCGTAGAACTCTTCACTACCGCTTCTGATAACGAACCATGCAGGTGCGCGTTTATGGATGTTACGTAAGAATTCCAATAAGCGTGGTTACACTAGAAGGAGTAGAAAAGAACGAGCGATTAAAACGCATGATACCGCACACTATTCCGAAGATTTGTCTCGAGGCGTTCGCTTTTAGAGTACGTACGACTAACTGTTCTATCTTAACGCTTATTAGGGCTACCACGATAATTGTACGTATCATAATTCCTACTGAACCAGTTTTCGAGTTATAGGAAACGTTATTATGTACTGTACCTTATTTTGATCGCACGGGCGAGGTTACATACACACTATTTAATTCTGTAGACATATTCTGAAGGCACGCAGTAATTTGGACTAGGGTATGCGAATCTAAACACATGGAGATAATTGTTACGTATCGAGTTACAGCGTGCTTGAATTAAACTCCTGGGAAGCTGTGATTTATCGCTCTGTTCTATCCATTTAACGGCATTATATGTATGCAGGTAAAATGTACGAACACAGGTCATCTATTATTTACTTAACGTTTACCTATATTAAGTACCAAAAGTGTAATGTGTTTGCTATCCTTAATTGAAGTTATGCATCAGATATTTTTTTATTCGTTATAGCCATTTACGAACTATGAGACAATATTACTTGCAAATGCAAAACAGACACTTACCTTACGAAGTGATTTATACTTAACCTACTTATGAAGAAGTTCTCACTGAGCATTTAAATGTTTAAAATCGACTTCAATGCACGGTGTTCAACAATTATTTTTTTTATTGAGTCAATAAATACTAGCTCCTTAACTTTGGACACATAAAATATCCGATCACTCCGCGCTACATAGAACTTTATTAATTCCGGACAATTCAGCAGTATAAGTACCTTTAAAATAAAATATACTAAAAAGGACAGCATCATTAACCAACATACAAATAGAAGTTTTGGCTCATTTTAACATTTAAAAGCAATTCAGGAAGCCGCTATAATACAACCAAATAAAAGTATTTTAAACGCACAGCATTTAAACGATCACAATGATAGAATTAAATTTTTCTATCACTCTGTATGTGTGTGTTGTGTGTATCGTCCTACGGCCTTTTATTCTCTTAACAGCTTGCTTTCCTATTTCCTGTTTACTTCTTTCCTCACAATTTTTGTTTTTCTAATCCTCTTCTCAAATTTTGATATATTATTCCTTGCTTTCTTTGCCTTCGCCATTTGAGGCACTAGTAATTTATTTCTTATTAGTTTCTACGGGGATATTTTTCGGTCATTCATAAAAAAATACATTTTAATAATAGTATTTCATTGTTTTTTGTTTCTTGATTTGATTTATATTAATCTAAACTAATAGCATTTTTATAAAATAAAAATGCTATGGATAAACTTTTAACTTACTGAGCGTTTCATATTAAATATATTGCGGTGGTTCATAGGAGGAAAACCATCAACCCATATTAGATGTAATTATTATTTTATGTACACACCTGTTTGTAAGTCCAGTATAATATGCGTTAATTCCCATTAGTAGCCGTGGAAATTGAATATATAGTTTATCGTGTGGCAACTGTATGATATTCTGGTATTCTAGGTTTCGACATTACTTGAATGGGTGTATGTGTATGTGTGACTCAATGTAATTCGTAGGAAATAAATGAATGAAATCCTTGGATACGGGTTTTTGTTGATAAAACAATCTTCTAAAAAATGTTTAATTTATTTTTCAAGTTAAGTCAATTGAACCATATTCCTGTGGCATATCTGGTATCGAAGGGATCTTTTTTTGTAAATCCATGTAATTACCTTTGATCTAAAAATATACAGAAAAAATGTCAAGATTGTTCGACATTATAAGAAATTTGCTGTATTTATTATATCTTGATGCACCATCTATATGGAATCATACATGTCTCTGCTGCTTGGAATGTAATTATACACTTTGGATGCTGCGAAGGAGTTTTTTCCCTGGATTTTTATGATACTGTTGTTGTTCTCCCGATCTGAACCCTTCTCTGCTAACATCTGGATTGTCACTGCGAGGAAACCACATTCTGAAGTGCTCAGGGGTGTGTATGTATGTAAATAGAAGGGTGGTGTTACACTGCGACCTAAAAGATCTATTGTGTCCCCTATTCTTGCTGCTTTACAGCTGGCCTTCCAATCCTATTCCTTTCAGAAAGTGTAGGATGTCAGTGAGGGCTCCAGTCTAGGTAAGTTTCCCTCTTCGATTTCACATGCTCCCAGGTGCAACGCTCTCGAGTTGCACAGTGCTACACGGTTTGAGAGGGGGTGGATGGGTGTTTCATCCTGTTCCCCACAAAATCAGATTCCTTTTCCAATCCAAGCTTACTCAGGTGTCCTTTCAGTCTACAATGGCCTGAAAGTATTCCTGTTAATATGCGAACATTGTTCTTACTCAGGTTGATGCATTCTGTAAACCTCTTCTGGTTATAAGTTCCCAGAAGAATTTTACTTTGCCTCATTCCCTGGAGATTTTTCCAGCAACTGGAAAATCTCTGCTCCATTTCTATTTTTAGTTTCTTCAGTATTGTACTGCTACTTAACCCGCAAAAGCCCCTTTCTTTGCGAGGTTATCCGTTATTTCGTTTCCTTCCACTCCTGTGTGACCCGGAACCCACAGGAGAGTTACTTTATTTCTTTTGCCTAGCTCATTTAATTTCCCCAGGCATTCCCAGACCATCTTGGAACTGATTTCATATGAGCTCAGCGCCTTGATGGCTGCTTGACTGTAAGACATGATGATAATCTCCTGCTTCCGATAGTTCCTATCCATATTGAACTGAACACATCTTCCAATAGCGTGTATTTCCGCCTGAAATATACTTGGGTATTTTCCCAAGCTTTCGAAATATGTAGTTCTAGGCCCATATATTCCTATTCCAGTTCCTACTGCCGTTTTGAAGCCATCAGTACACCATTTGATGGCATTTCTATTCAAGTTCAAGATGGTGTTATGATCCCACTCGTTCCGGTTACTTAGCTTTATGGTGAATTCCTTCACAAAGCTAAATTTTTTTAACATATCATCCCGGGACATATCCCAGGTTTGATCGCCGTCAGGAAATTGAGGCATATGCCTAATCATTCCTTCCTTGACCATTCTTAGTGCGGTTCTTTTCGCCACGCCCTCTACTACAATGTGGAGGGGGACAAGATCCAATACTACTTCAATAACTGCTGCTGGGCAGGTTCTCATAGCTCTGGGGTGTGTGTATCTGGTCAAAGCATTGTTTAAATTTCCGTGTATTTAATGTTTTTAACATTTTGTGGTTATTTTTCATGTCTGCAAAATGGCAGTTCATGCTAAAATTTTAATGCGTATAAGTTGGTAGACGTGATTGGTGGTTTCTTTCTCTTATAATAGCGGGATATTTAAAAGTTATTTTAAGAATTTAATAATCCAAATGTATACTGGATAATTAATGATATTTGTTTTGAACATTCCAAATAAGTATACTCACCTTGGGTAAGAGTTTTCGTACTCCTTATATGCTTTTGTTATAAACTTGTTAATAAATTATACATTTTTACTAATAATTACACTGTTTTATTAATCAAAGCTCATTTGATACATTGAATTATTAAAAATTAAACTATAAATTTAATATTTAACAGAATGTTTAACATTATAATATACAAGTTAGTTATTCAGGAGAAGAAGAAGTATTACAACTTTCATCTTCTTAGTTACTTACATTTTTTAATTTATTAATTAATTATTTTGTACAATAATTTACACAATTTTATCCATTTTATTCCTTTTAACTTCAATCTAATTTATTTACATTGTTAATTTCTTGTTGGGTTTCTTCAGCTGACCTGAAGATGTCCCTTATTGGATGAAACCGGTTGTCGTCGTTAAAGAATTTGTGCGAAGTTGGACCATTTACTTTTATTTACCTTCCTTGATATTCTTTTAAATATTAGGTATAGTTATTTTTGGATATCATGGCGATGAACAAACAATTTTTTTTATTTTTACAAAAATTCCTAACAATAACCTCTATTGGCACGAATTTTTAAATTAAGCAAAGCTTATTTGGAATATATTATTTTTTTTTTTAATTGGAAACGTTTCGATAAATACAAGTATTGTTCATACAATGGTTTCTTTCCTTTTTGTTTTAAAAAAATTATAGAATGAAGCTGGCAGTACGGTTGAGAAAGAAGGGTGCATCATTGCCCTCGTCATTGCCAATCTTGCGAGTTAAGGCCTAAACCCACCGAGCACGTTAGCGCACTTCGCGTTGACGTACGTCAAAGTGTAGCAACTTAAGTATGTACTTTGTAATGGTATGGTGCCCACAGAATGCGTTATATGGACGCGCGCTCATTGACGTACTTGGCGTACGTTGCGTCAACGGATACAAGTAGCTCAAGCATCAGTTGAGATACGTTGGTTCTATGCGCCAGCAATTTGATTTTTCATATCTTTTGTTGAAATAGCACATATTGGTGAAATTACATAATTGTAGTATTATCGTCATTTACTAATTATTTATACACGTTAATTTAACATCATTTATGGAATTCCCAATATTGTTTGAATTGTATCTTCCTTCATCTATTTTATTGTTTGTTTATGTACATAGTTTACTTCACACTTTATTGTACTTATAGAGAATTAGGATATCTATCTATTGTTAAATCCTTGCAATTTATTACTTTCTTTGTATTCACACGAAAAGGGAATTTCAACTTTTGTCTGGCATCTGTGACGCCACTACCGTTTAATTAGGGGTACTACATGTGGACTTTCCAACCCCATAAGTAATTATTTCAGATTATTTTATTTTTAAGTAAACATCTGCATCATTTATACGCAAGCCTATTTCCATGGGCTGTCAGTTACCATTGTACAGAAAAGGGTTAACTTGTATTGTTTAGTTTATTGTCTCCCTTTTGTACTCATTTTAAGTTTGTAAATATGTTGTAAGTAGTGTGCATTTGCGTTCACTTTTACAAGTACTTAAAAGTGCAAGAACGAGAAAAATTCCTTCAAAACAGGAGGAGTTCAAACAATCTGTTTCTGTTAATTCAATTCGCATATCGTTTATATAAATGTTTCTTTCTTGTGATTTTCAAATTGTGCTTCACTCATGCGAAAATAACGAAAATGTCTATCCGGAAATTCTTTTAATTCTTCACATAATTTGTGATATTCTCCATATTTTTCCCGTTTCTGATTAATAGGATGCACCCACCACCTGTGACGCCTTTTATTTAATCTCTGTAAAAGCAAATAGGCCGCTAAAGCCTGCCTCTTCCTGTGACACAACATCTTTCACTGAAAACTAACGTCGAACTAACAAAATCGTCGCATTCGGTTGGTGGACAAATGCGTCGCATTGACGTAGGCTAATGCAAAGTATTTCAACGGATATCAACTTACGTCGACGCGAAGTGCGCTAACGTGCTCGGTGGGTTTAGGCCTTTAAGCAGCAATATGCTGTACAGGTTGTTGGCTGGGTTACCATTCTGGCAACACTTCTCAGCGGCTCGGTGTGTTGCGGCACCCTAAGCCAAGGGCCTTCACAGCGTGTAGCGCTGAGTTATTATTATTAATTTACTGAATGATATCAACAATTAACTTTCATAATGACATTGTGCTAATAGCCAACTTATCCGAACTAAAAACTGAAAGTGTTAAAATATTTTAACATTTTCCATTTTTATTTTGGTTTTGTAAAACTATTAATATTAAGACTACTAAGAAAATAAGGACACAACATAATATTGTTCATTCGTCACATGTATTCTGTGTTTTGCAATTTTAAAGCATAGAGTAAATTATTTTGGACAAAATTTTTAATATAAAAGCAAAAAAAAATCGAAACGGCATAAATTCTATTACTTAACTTAGGTTAAAGAAAGAAGCGATTATATCAAATTATTAAAGAAAGATTTGAGAAAAATGCAGAAGAGGGGTAAAAGAATCTTAATCGAAGATGTTGAGAACATTGTATTTATAGATTAAGACTTATAACACTTAAAAATAAAATAGAGTAATTAAAGTCTTCTTAACAACAAAATGGTATGGTAATTTGACATGATCTTATCACACACAGATACATTTTTATTAATTTTATATTATGATGTTTATAAGATAAAAGAATTATAATTTGCTGGGTCTTCTAACACTAGTTCAACGTGAAATATAGGAGCTTTCATGCACAACCGAATGTTTATATCTAATAGCTATTATTATATTGAAAATGTGTTGTTTGAATTTTATCTTTATTTCTTATTTCTACTTCTACGTTTTCTCTATATACATGGCGTTACTTAGGCAAGCAAATTGAAAATATTTATATGGTCCTGAGTACACTAAAGCTTTTGGTAATTTCAATTTATAAACTGTGAACAACATCGTATCAATTTACCGCATCTTTTCACAGCTATAAAATAACGTTAATTAAAATTGATTTTCTGGTTACAACCGTCTTAAGGTGAATACTGTGTTAATGCAGGGTTTTATTTATTTTAAATTAGCAAATAATTTCCGTAGAAATGAACTGAACGAAAGTGCTTTACGACTTACGTGACAAACATTTTATAGCAATTTTCACAGTTTCTCAAGCGAATGCAATATCACAGTTATTTATTGTTGTTATCATACTTTGAACATTTTTCTCGACAAAAAGTATTTATAAAATCGCTGTCATCGCGTCTAAGTTTTAATTTTGAAAAATTGCCTTATGCTAATTGTTAGAAACAGCGAACTACCAGTTATTATCACTGATAACTTTAAAGCCGTTCTATTAACTTTTGTTAATAGGTATCTATTAATTCTGTTAATTCTTTATTACACCCTAAAAAAAATGTGGTGAAATTACCCCAAAAATAGATGGCAACTGGGCTGCCGCCTATTTTTGGGGTAAATTTACACCTATAGGGGATTTTTCACATGCTTGTGGAATATTCCTTGAAAGTGTGGTAATTTTCCCTGGTAAATTTACAGCTCTAAAGTAATATTCCTTAATGGAATGGAATAATTTCAGGTAGATTTACCACACCTTCAAGGAATATTCCACCAGTATGTGAAAAATCCCCTATAGGTGTAAATTTACCCCAAAAATAGGCGGTAGCCCAGTTGCCATCTATTTTTAGGTTAATTTTACCACATTTTTTTTTAATGTATAGATTAGAGTAACAACAAAAAAATTAGAAATAATTAATTATTAGGTTGTTTTATCATCCAGAAATATTAAGTTTCAGTTATCTAATAACATGTTTATGTCATTTAGAGCTTAATGCAGATTCTCCACTTAAATATTCAAAATATACCATTTATAATATTAGATTTAATTTTAATAATTTCTGAAAGATATATTAATTAGTTGGATTACAGAGAGTTTACAATAATTTCAATAAATTTTTAAATTCAACAAGCAATGTTTTAAAGAGTAAACATTTTGGAAGAAAGGTCGATAACAAAAGCCAATAGTTACTAAGAATTGGTTGTATTTATAATACAAAGATCTAGTTGAATGTAACCATAAAATAAATTTTGACTAACAAAATATATTAAAAAAATCTTATCAATTTGAGTTTGGATTTGGAGCTTTTTTATTTTTGTTGCCCTGTTCAGGGTATATTTTAAAAAAAATACCTCTGCAGAACTTCTAATGTGTTAGAAGCCTCTTTTGCGTACTGCAAATGACAGTTAAAATATGCCGCCATAATTTGTTGTAATGCAGAACGAAATGAATCTGTTGGGTTTAATAACTGTCTTTCTACCATTAAAGAATGCGACTTCACATTTCCTAGAAAAGAAAAATAAATGTAAAAAAACATATAAAATAAATATATTTTTATTAATACCTTCTTCCAAGTATATTATCACCTCAATTTCTTCAAGTTTAGATTTATCCTGAAAATTTTTAATAAATTTAGCATTTAAAAATATATTGTATGTAGATAATAGTGCTGCGAATCGAAGCCTCTTTATGTGAAACCGGGGTTTGGATGCAGTGATTAATCGTCTTTAAAAATTGTAACCGGTAAAACCGGTTTTCAAAATCAAAACCGGTTTTTAAAAGCAGATTATTGCGCCTTAAATAGGTTTTTCGAATTTAAAATACATAGCACTTTTAAAAAAGTAATACGTTTACGTATTATTTTTAGTTTGAAACTGGTCTTGAAAATCGATTTTAAAAACTGAATTTTAAAAACCGATTTTTACTAAAAATCGATTAACCTGTTTTTGATATCTGGCGATTCCCGCAATACTAGTATATACATAAATAATGTTGTGATTAACTATTGAACTCAAATTTGCCGTCCTGCGGTCTTGCACATTTGCATGTATAAGTGCTTAATACCTACTTTACTTTTGTCATTAAATCCTAGAGTAAAACCAAAATAGTCTACTTTACTTGTATCATCACTTAGCAACGAAAACATAGCCTCCAATAACGGCAAGACACTAGTCGTTTTATATTTCCAAATTTTTAATGAAAGAGAAAAAAAAGAATTGACTCCTTTAAAACGAAGACTTTCTGTTGTTTAAATTGAAAAGTTTGATACGGTAGTTTCCTGCGTGTCACTTGCACGTTGAAAACTTTAAATAAATGTATCATATCTTGTAGCAACAATACCGCCAAATGCTATTGAGGTTAAGTTCCCAGTATATCATATTAGATATCCATACGCAGGTGTATGTCTATTATTTATGTGTGCTGTCATAGCTAAGTGCATGGTAATCGTCTCAATACATAATTAATGTAAAATGAACTTACCTCAATCTTTATTTGCAAGACAAAATGAAAAACACACCATTTACATTTATGCGTTGAAGCCATCAGTGTAGATGCCGCACTTGTATTCAAACTGCGTACCTCAAACGCTTGCGCGTTGTATAATCGACGGCTATGTAATGCAATGTTAAAAAAAAACATTTTGTGTTCCAATCAAATAACAGATGCATATATATAATATATATAATCAGAATTTCATGTCCCTTGTATTGTCTATATTGTATTTTTACCAACATAAGGGGCAATATTCCACGAAATATGTTATTTTTCCTTGCTCCTAAGCAAATTTCCCCAAGTGGGGGAAAATTACTTCATTTATTGAAGTATTTTTCCATCAAAGTCGGTTTACCAGGCAAAATTACACCTAATTTGTGGTAATCTGATGTTTACTCTCTTTTTGGTAAAATACCTTATATTTCATATGTGTTTTCACATACCAGTGAGGTAAATTTACCATCATTTTTTAGATTGTATATGGATTGTTACGGGGTTTCCGTTTTGTGAGGCGGAATGTGAATGCAAGAGCGGCTGGGCCGAAGTAATATTACATCTGAACACCAATTCTTGGTTGACGCAGCATATTTTTGGGCAATATTTAATACACATAAAAAAATGCAAAACTATGGTACATACATATATAACACAGAAGTAAAATTGTTTTCCGAATCAGAATGCCGAATTTCAGCATTGACAAGAAAAGAAACATGATTTAAATTTTAATAGCAAAGGAATTTAATAAATGTTTTAAAAGCCGTAACCAGCTATAAGTATAGTGAGAAATGCCGTTGAGGATAATTTCATTCCTATTCCTCTTTGAATTCGTGTATATTTATCATTAGTTGAAAGTAGAAATTCCTTATACTAAAACAACAGGTTTGTAGTTCTTGCTATTAATAACAGTAGCTGTAAATATGGCTGTTTCGTTGGGTTCATTTCTATCTTTTATAAACTTTTTATAGCTAAAATGAAAAGAATATTATAAGATACTGAGTTATAGGATCCTAGAAATATAATTTGTGATTCTCCAGGCAAAATTTATATTTTATGACATGATATTAGCATATGAAATATAAAAAAAGAAACAATTTACTTGAGATTTGGGAGTACTCGAACAATCAAAAGTATCCGGGGTTATCACTAATCCTGTTTCACCCAACATGCAACTACCGCAGGTGTTGTTGTACTTGATAGAATATGACTGCTAGTAACACACATATATTTATACCATTTGTTACCTATATTGCTTTTAACATGTCTATATGTGTAACATTGTTTATTAAATGTTGCACCAGTTTAATTGTAAGTATTAGACCATCTACAAAAAAATCATATTAATTATTATAATAATTAATGTATATGTCAATAGCTTCTTATAGATCCAGGCCTGATGATGCGCTTTAGCACGAAATCCTTCGTCTAATATATTTTTTGGTGTAATTTGTATATATAGACCATTTATTCCAACATCCTCCAATCACAGGGATCTACACTGGATATCCACTGAAATTATCAAATTTTGTATCATATTTGGACAACTACCTCGTTCATCTTTGATCTCACAAAACAAATGAAGTTTATTAAAGCTTTCACTACTGATTTATAGCTTGTTCGAAACAATCTAGTAGGATAGTAGCGACACTATACATTTTACACATGCAACATCGTCCTTATACAGTTTCTAAAAAAAATTGTATTATTGAAATTATTTCCAATTTAGGAATGCTATTGGATGCCCTGGATCGTGGACTTTGTGTATCATTGATAGGGTAAATGTAAGCAGTAGGTATGCCCATCTATAAATTATCATACCGCCTATACAAATCAAATTGCAGTTTTCTACGTTTTATTTATGCAGCAATCTATTTTGATTTCATTATGCTCATGCATATTGAACCAATTAGCGATGCCCATATATATTAAAACACCGCAAATTAAAATAAATGGATAGAGGTATGCATATACATTTTTCAATAGTCAAGCAAGCTTGAAAACACCCAGCTTTTCGCATCAATCAAACGTTGAGTACTCTACAAAGTAACACCGTTTAATAATAAAAAAATCACTGTTTTTCTTTTGCTTCAAAATAAACCAAAAACATAATTTCTTCAACAGCACTAACTGATCTTCGCTAAAACGACAGGAACAGACGAGGATAGCAGGCGACAAGTTAAATTAATTTTACAATTTACGCCGCACTAGTAATCTGGATTTATTATTGAAAATGTCATTTCACTTAAAGTGAACGCATTAGAAATACCAGGACACGTAATCTAGGTATGTACGTGCATATTTTCTGCAAAATTAAAATGCAAATGAAATGTCAATATAACCGTGGAGGATATATTAGATTGGCCGTGACTTTATAATTACGTTTGCACACAATTACGACACGTTGATCATAAAATAAATTCCGTTTTTTCTAGAAAAGAAAAAAAAACTGTCTGCCTACAGTGAAAATAGGTATGGGCTTATTTATGTATATTCTGCGCACATAACGTAATTGTCCATGCATATATAATGGCATGTCAAGTATAGCTAACACAAGTTATCTAATTTATCTCTCAGCAATAAATAATTTTCCAATTTATGAAAAAATGGTTTTGTAAGTAAAGACTATACATATACAAGTTTTTCATATTAGAAAAAAATTGGAAAACGATTATTAAGCGATTATCTGCGATAGATTTTTAGAAAACGTCAAGGAAATAACCAAGTTCTTCTGTTGAGGAAGATGACGCTCAATGTTAGTATTGTAAGGGGAAGTATTGATACAATGCCTTGGATAGCGAAGTTGGGTACATGGAGGCTGTGCGAATAACGTGCATGAGTTCGTCTTCTATTGTCTCAATTGTGAAGATTAAGTTTAATATTCTTATCGTTATTGTATTTTTTTTTTATTTTAAGTAGTTCCGCTTTAAAGAGTTTAAGCTTTGTTCCTGCATGTTTTTAAGAATATTTTAAGAATCTATTTTTTTACCTATTACCTAGATTTATGGTACGACCCATTCTTAACTCACCTGGAACCCCATCTTGCCCCACCATGGGGGCAAGATGGTGTACTTACACATTTCTTTTCAAAATTTCCTCACAACATCAAGAGTACCCATCGAAAAATTGTAAATTCATCCATCAGCAGATAAATGTTTAAAGATTACAACAAGCGTACTTAGAACCTTGTATATCAATTTGCAATCCTGATGCAATGTTCCAGAGCTTAATGTTCCCATCTTGCCCCACCTTCCCCTAACCTTTTCATCAATGTGCACTCCCAAAACCCTCGCAGAGTCAGTGAAAGGAGTGTACTTATTGTCAAGGGTTAGACCGTTGATTCTATATCTGTATCTATTAAATAAAATAAGGTTAGTTTTATCAGAATTAATTATTAATTTGTTAAGGTTCATCCAAGTTTTAATAAGCAAAAAAATTCTATCTACCTCTACAACTATGGAACAACTTATATACTATTCCATTTTTAAATTCTACGTAGAAAAACAACATCACTTTAGATAAGCTAGTAAACGTCTATATGTAATAACAGCGTTGTCATTTACGTTTTTTGGTGAAAATGGCTCTGTTGCAAGCTTTCAGTTAAGGCGGCGTAGTTTGTATATGCCTTTATTTTAGATATTCATATTTTAAATGCTATGCATATACACTTAGCTTGATACAACAGTGAAACTAAAATCAATATAATTATACTGGGTGAGCTTTTTATCTTGAGACAACGGAATATCTCTAAAACACTGCATCAAATCAAAATGCACTGAATGATGCCGAACTCTTAAATGTGAACCCCCATTTTGTATTGCAGATTCGAATTCTACGCCATCAATTATGTAGTTTTTGTTTGAATTTTTTTTTGATTTGTAACAGATTGCGCTGTAATTGCAAAAAACATGATTGTGAACGTCTAGAAAAAAAATACACAAAAAAGAGAAGCAAGCAAACATGATTTTGTGTTTTTTTTATTGGGAGGGATCGATGAGCCCCCTACATTATAACAAATCTTATTGAGATTTTTTTTTGATTTGATGCAGTTTTTTAGAGATATTCTGTTGTCTCAAGATAACAAACTCACCCAGCATTTTGTATAGCATGTACACGAATGGTGTTAACACAAAAAGCGCTACATCAATCAATGTATAAAACTACTAAAGAAACACAAACGTTACAGCCTTATTTTTACAGTCTAATCACGTCTATAACATTTCACACCACCGCCAATGCTGGGAGAGTTGATATACGTAATTTACTCCCAGTTTATTTTACTGTTTAACTTCTCTTCGACTTAATATTTTGCACAAATATTTGAACTTTCTACCTTTTTCACCAAAAAGGTAAAACCTAAAGTAAAACTTTATATCCAAATAGTTCAAATATTTTCAATATTTCATCTCTCAAATCAAATGGAATGTACTTACATTACAATTAAAACATAAATTTAGTTAAACATCATTTAATTGGACTTCAAAGGATAATGTCCCTCCAAGGGATAAAATATTCTATTATTCCTTGATAAAATAATAACTTTTGTGAACTCTCCTAATATTTAATTCATAATTTTGCGTTCTATAATATCTTTGTAATCTAAGAGTATCTCAAGAAACAGGATCAGACACTTATCTATATAAACTTTCAAATATTTAGAGTTCTGTACCACTTGATGAATATTATTTGAATTAATAACTATATAGTTGTCATACGAGTGCATTGATATAGGAGTATAGATACGTAAAGATACTCAATGTTATTTATTGTAACCTGTTATTGTTAAATCGTTAGCGAACGTACTTTACCACTCAACTTATCACCAAGTTAATTCCATCTGCAGTTTGACATATCTGACTCACACTGTCACACTACCTGTCGCAATGATATATAAAATGACTCAATTAGCTGATTCTCAGTTAAATGAAAACTATAATGTTAGCATTTTACTGTTGATTTAACTCGTAAAAAAATTAATACAACTTTGGCGTTCTCTATTTCAGTAGTAATACTTTTGCAAGCATATGCTTGGTTTAATTTTGAAAAATGTAAATTCAACATGTTTTAGTAACACATTCGGATAGCAACATTATTAAATTAACTAAAAAAGTAAGTATAACTAACAGCTTCTTGCGGGTTTCGCCGTGTGTCAAAACTTTCGCTCGACGTTTCGCTGTTCATACTGACAGCTTTTCCAGGATAACATCAAGGAAATCAGTTCAGTTATCCTGAAGAAGCTGTCAGTATGAACAGCGAAACGTCGAACGAAAGTTTTGACACACGGCGAAACCCGCAAGAAGCTGTTAGTTATAGTTACACCGGCCGTGAAAGCCTACGCAGTGTTAAAAAAGTAAGTACTGTCCAATAAAAAATAGTTGCGTTAAATTAATTATTTCCGATTATTATATCTTAAGAGTTGAGTGCATTTATTTCAATTATTTTAATTAATCCAAAAATGGAAAATCTCTGGAATATGTGCAAGGAATATGGATTAAAATACAGCTGCGTTTATAATAAAGGAGCTATCCATTCCAAAAATTTATATGTCTTTAGTATAGCTCCAACATGGAGAATTATAGCTTATTTTTGATGGGTTGTCAAAACGTTGATTTCCAAATATTATATCCGATCTATCACCACTCAGTTTAGAGAAAAATGGAAGTATAACATATACAGGGCTGGGTGTGTATAAATTGGCGAAAGAATTATTCAAAGCGATGTTCTTTGTACCTATACACAGGTGATTCAAAAGCGCCGGAACAACTCCTGAAGGCGATAAAGGAACATCTACTGGCTCTGAAAATGTAAATAAGATATCAATAAATCTATCATCATCATCTAACATTAATTTCACCATTTGATAGTTATATCAATATAAAAATATTAATTTAAAACTATGAAAGAAGTTAAAACATTTCATCTGCCTCAATATGCTGGCTTGTTTCCTCAGAACCTCTACTTTTCGACATCTTTTCTGAAGTTTGAGAAATCACTTCTTTTGTTATTTATCTTCCCTCATTAATGCTTTGGTAATTCATCTCTTTTTTTTTAACTTCTGCTTATCATATCCCAAAAATTATAGTTTAAATAATAAAAATAAGTTATGTTACATATTAAACATATACTTGCCTACAACTGTCTTTTTTACTTTTCTGTAAATTATAATATAATAACAGAGACAAAGGCACTAAATAAATATTAAAAAAAAATTTCTTTAAATATATAATAGCTAACCATGCACTTTTTTCCAAAAAGAAAAACGCTTTCAATGCAACTCATAAACTGCTTTTCCGATTGATAATTCTCTATCTGCGCCAGTTTCCGAAATTCCTATTCTAAACA
Source organism: Protaetia brevitarsis (assembly GCA_004143645.1). Classification (NCBI taxonomy): domain Eukaryota; kingdom Metazoa; phylum Arthropoda; class Insecta; order Coleoptera; family Scarabaeidae; genus Protaetia; species Protaetia brevitarsis. The sequence continues at coordinate 1,223,393 of RXPK01000158.1, forward strand.
CAGGAAAAGAGAAACATATAACTACTACGTTACCGTTCCTTCAAATAATTTTCTAATTAGAGCAGGCCATGCCTTTTTTAATGGTTGGTCACAGTGCATGCACACAGTAATCACATTGACAGTTTATACGTCACAAAAAAATAGTTAATTAAATAATAATAATATACAAAAAGGGCTTAAAGCTATTTTGTACTATTAATTATTGAATTATTAAGTCCCTTTTTAAAACAGTATGGCAAGTTCCGACTGACAACTGAACTTCTTACGAGAGCTCCGGAATTGACATTTTAGGTGAGTTATCCATTTAACGATCTCGAATATCCTGTACGGAATTAGCGGTTCCTTTTTTAGGTACACCAACGCCCGGTTTACGAGTTACTGCCCCACTTCCACGAAATTTGCCAATACGAGCATGACCATGACTTAAAAGCTATGCGTAAGTAACTGCCGGATTAGAAACTGATGTCGGAAATCCTGCAGGCACTGATTAATGGAAAACCTAATTTTCGACCAACTGTAAAATAACTTTCGATAATAAATGTTTTGTGTTGCAGTTCTAGCATGCTGTAATAAAATAATACAGTGTACTGCAACTATGTCTAATTTTAGTTTGTCACTGATAGCTGTCTTAATTTGAAGTACAATTTAAAATTAGTCCAGTGTCGCCAATCTTACTAAAGAATTTACTTAAAAAAACAGTCTATACTCTATATATATATATATACCATAATAAAAAAAAAAATTTGAAAAGTATACAAATAAAATGCAATCTTGTGTTATATAACAATGCAAAATCACAAAAATAATAAAATGTAAAACGCAGATTTCTGGACAAGCGACGTTTGCAATTCTGCATTGTCGGAAATAATTCAACGTGAAACTTTAAGGAAACAGAAAAATATATGTTTCAGGTATTACGTACAGCAAAATTTATTATCTGCGTTATACTATTTAGCTCTTAACAGGCAAAAAATAATTTTTCCATTGTTTTTTTTTTGGTTAGATTTATTTTCATTAACTATGTTTCTTATTGTAGCTAAGCATTTGCACCTTAATTAAATTGTTGTTTATTAGTTCTGGTTGACGTAATATCATTATCTCCTACACACATAGAGAATAGAGTTTGTAATTTAATCGTAATATTAAATATATTACACAGTTTCACATATATGGATATTAAAAGGAATTAATAATGTTAGACTCAAATACTGACAATCTAGACGCCTTCGATATGTAATTACAGAGGTTATTTTAAAATATGAATAGGTGCTCAGACTATTCAGAATGTTTCATTCCTGCGAATATACGCATAAATAGTCAGTAGGCTTAGACACACATTAATTGAAATTAATGATACATAAGAATGTTTTGTTTATTACATGTGGGAACGTATATAATTTACACGGATACAATACAACTAAGCGAGTTCTAGTTTTATTATAAATAGATCCTATTGTTAATTCTATACGGATTGCTAAGTTATTTACCTACAAATGTCATAATAATAAATGGGAGATTTAGGTGAGATAAGACCTGCTAGTTGCAGTTAAACATAGTCGCAAATGTAATTTATGACGTAATAAAATGCAGATATAAGCTTGAAAGATAAATGGTAATATTATAACTTATATATAATAAATTACTGCAACTAATTTAAATAAAATAAGTAAGATTATTTAATAGAGTTTTATAAGTGTTATTACTGTCATTCTAAGATATAGAATATGAAATAATAAACTTCCTGTAGTAGTCAAAAAACTAATATGAACATTATATATACTTAGGAATTCGCATAATTAAACCCGAAATATAATTAGTACATAACTGTTTTTTCCCATGCCCCTGTAAAACATTCGTAATTCATTTCTAACAATCATTTGTTATCTGTACTATTGTGTTGTTCAAGTAGTGTGTTCAGTAGTTATAAAGTATAGTGTGAAAAAGACTTTCCGTAGTAAATAATAACTAGTAGTGCTTGAAAATTGACGGCTCTCTACATTACTACTACTTTTTGTTAATAACCATTCATAAATCTTCCTCCAGAATATGCAACCGAATATGCTTCAACGCTGTAACTAAGGTTGCCTACACAAAATATTCTAGTTGACAGCGCTGTGTTCGCTCTATATTATTTACTTCAAATATCTAAAACTAGACAACTCAATATTAATAAATTAATGCTAAAAATTGTTTTATTTACTTTAAGGCTTTAATTATTTCAAAACATTATTTAATTTCTGAGTGTGTTTTTATAATAAACCAAGTACCTACTTAATATTCGTTTGAGTAAGAATATAAGAAAAGAAATAAAAATTAAAAAAGTAATTGTAGACTGAACCAGCAACTACTTAATGCAAATAAGATTACTTTTACTTCATCCTTTTACTCATATGACAAATCTGTTTTACATCTTATAAAAAGAACTGGTGAGAGAAGTTCTTCTATTTAATCATTTTTTACGCCTGTGGTGTATACTACCTGACTTACACGCATATTGTTACAAAGGTTGCCTGAAATTACATTAGATTAGGCTAGCGAAGCTAGCAACCTTCTGGTTTAAGTAGTAACATTAACTCCCGAGTAGAGAGGGCGCTGAATATCTCGTTAAACTAAACGCGAAAGGACTGACAATATCTTTAATTTTTTTAAGTGCTACTTCATTTAGTTTTACTAATTTAATATGCATTTGCATTTTTATATATATTAATATTACTCACTTAATGTATTTAGCATTCATTGATCTGATAAAACTTTTTTTTCCCAGCAGAGAGGAAAGTGGGCACTTTCCTCCCTCATTTGATTTGTATTTTTCCTCCCTAGGGTGGAAAGTAAGTGGCGTTGACATGATGAAACTGTACGTCTTGTATGTGACATTATTTAGTTTGAATCAATTTATGAGATAATTGTTAAATTATTAGGTATTAAATTTCAATTAAAATATTGAACACTATTTGAAAAACCACGCTAACTTGGCAGTTTTCAAAATATTTGACAGATTAAGCCTACCATCTATCATGTCACTCACATAATTTTTAGACATTTAATTAGTTAAAATTGGACTGGTCGGGAATTCAGTCACATCAAAGAGTTCTATTCCGCGCAACTACTTTTTCAATCTTCAAGCATCCGGAAAAGCGGAAGCAAAATCACTGTAAATTTCAAATTTTACTAAATTCTCTCTTTTTGATTCGGGCATGGTTAGGTTAAATATATTATTTTACATGTTTCAAATCAAATGATTGGAGCGTTTTCCAGTAAAATAATTTTCTATTTAGGCATCATAGGTGTTGTGACAATGGCAAGTTCTGTTTCCCAAAATAACTGAGCATTACTTTTCCTACAAGAATGTCCGTTTCCTCGTATTCCCTAAAATGAGTGACTGCCTAAATACCCACATTATGGATAGATTGTTAGGCTCCCACAATATCTGAAGAATGCTTTTACAGCTCTAGATCATTTGCGAATTGCATTTGGTTCCTCTTTTCTTTCCGCTTTTAACATCACCCAGCTGTTACTAATTTTTTTTTATCGATTTTTGTCTAGTGCTTTTATTCAAAATCTTTCTAGCACACATCTCAATGCCATAGATTTTGGCTTGAAAGGTCTTTGTGCGTTGTCTAAGGCTGTAATATTTTCCAACTCTTGGATTGCGGCAAACTATTTTGCGGACACACCCTACTCTGTATTTAAAGCGTTCGTAAATCAGCAGATGTTTGCCTACGTCAGTGTTTCTTTGCTGTACCGCCGTTTCTCTCTCTTTGGAAAGGAGGTAGTGCAGAACGTTTCTAGCCTACCCGCCATATGTGTTGTGACAATTACCTGTCATAGATAACATGTAGTTAACCTGGTCTCCTTTTCAGCAACATTGTGCAAGTTTGAGAGACCCAGAAGAGTTTCTAATGCCAATGATGGTAAAGAGAACCTTGTTCCTGTGATTACCATATTTGCTTTTTTATATATTGAGCAATAGTGAGAGACACTATCTCACCTAAAGCCAATTACTTAGGCATGTTTCAGACGAGGCGGTTACTAAATTGCCTGGTTTACTCTCAATTAGCTGATTATTGTTAAAGACCCATTGAAGCCGCTGAAGCGGACAAGTTAATTCCGTGTGAAAGGGTTCATATCAGTATACTCCTTGACAAACGTCTGTTCAACTAGACTACTGGGATCAACTAATCGCCTCGTCTGAAACAGGCCTTAGTTTTGGGGACCATCAACAAGATTTTCCAAATGAAGATATTTAGGAATTAATGGGAGTCATCCCTAAGACGTGTTCATTGGTGAAGAATCAATAAGTTCATAAGGTTAACCTTGTCTTAAGGGTAACCTTTTGCAAAAGCGAATTCCAGATTAGTGTTTCGTTAAGCACGACGCGTTTAAGCAAATGCTTTACTGATCATTAAAATTTATAATTTAGGATGGTATTAATTATAATAACACTGCAATATAAACCGTTGAATATGTATAAAGCGGAGAAAGTTAAACATAGAAAAATTTTTAAGTTAAATAATCTCTAATTTCCAGTTACCTATCAGATTAACAACTGATTTTATTTACGCAATTTCTATTGCAAAACATCACGTCAGTTGAAGAGAAACAAAACCAAAAGCGATATCACTTCATCATTATTCGCGGCGACGACAAAAGGCAATACATCAATAACAAATAACATAGTTGCACGTTCTTTTCCCGGTACTTCAACATAATCTGCGAACAGAAACTATGACTTCAATTTAACGAATCGCGATGAGGCTTTTTGCATTGTTAAAAGTGAACGAATGCATCGTCATGTACGATAAAGCAAGCTGCACGTCTTAGCAGATAACGGTCCTCTCATAAAGAGGTGACAGTTTTCGCTTAAAACAATCGCTAAACGTCCATCCGAGAATTCCCGAACGTCATCTTCTGAATGCAGATAATTTATGGTTGGACGAAGCACAATGCAGATGCGACTGCACAATTGATCGAACCCAAAATATATAACAGCATGCCCGTTATTATCTGCGTAACAAAGCAAAATATATTTCTGACTTATTTGGTTTGTGTTTTGCGATGAAGCTAAATCTGATTTATTTGAACATAATTTAATTAAAATGTAAATTTGAAATGATGAATGCATGGCTGTATCAAGGCTGTATCAAGGCAGCCATTTCAATTAAATTTAATCAATTTATGCACCTTGTTAATTTTATGTAGGTTTTGTTAAGAATGTTAATGTTACAGAGAAATACAATTTCTTAAGTTTGCTATTTTATGAAGTTTGTAGTAATTGTATTATTTGCGTAGTAAATGAAATGCATTCAGTGCAATGGTTCAATTTTGTCATGTGGTTTGTTTCAAGCGTATTAGAGCGTATAATTCAAATTCATATAGAGGCTGATTCAAATTAAGTGCGCACATTACTATCTCTATTATTATTGATTCTAGAAAGTAGGTTAAATTAGTTAGTTTTTAACGCTAATTAATATGCAATATACGAAAAAAACAATTGTTTAACGCATTTCCCAGAAATTTTGTTTTCTATCATTGCTTACAAATTAAGAGGTAAAAAGGAGTTTGACTACATTCCTGGTCGTAACAAACCTTAATTTTCCCTGTATAAATCATTTAAATGAGGATTGTGTGAGGAGTGAAGCCTACCGATGAGCTTTTAGCAATGAACTCGACAAAATATTGAACCAGTACAACGGAGTATCAAGATGAAAAAAAAAAGTGGCTTAAAAATCTAAATAAATTAGCAAATGGAATTGATTTAAGTAATGAAGTAAAAAGTTCTTTTTTAGGTGTAAAATGTATATTAAAATAAGAAATCTTAATAATTCTATCAAAGAAAAGTCTAAATTAAAATATTTTTTATACATAATGTATATGTTTTTAATAACTATAGCATTTCAACTAAATTATTTCCCAGTATTTACAGTATATTTTTGTGTTTTAATTTGCTTCCTGAACCTTGTCACCTAGTATTTTCCCTCCCTTAAAAATATAATTTATTAATAATAATCTCATCATCATGTCTGGTAGCGATACTGGATTAGTACAGTGATTATATCCTTCTTTGCAAAAAAAAAAGATAACATCCATATATTTACATATTTACCTTTTTAAAATATTTAATGACGTTAATTTACAAATTGCAAGGTGAGTTGAATTTAATAAAAACAAAAACGTCATAGCTGCTTTTGTGGAAAAACTTCTTCTATTCAAACGAAATCTAGGAAGAGGTGAATGCAGCCACTTTCCGACATTACCAGCATTATCGGTAAAACAGGAGGATTTACTTACTTACTGCCAAGACCTGGACGCTCTTCATGCTGATTTTACAGAGCGATTCCAGGATATTTTAAATATGAATATACCAAGCTGGGTTTTAGACCCTTTCGCAAATGCAAATACAGCAGAATCATCAAATTTAGAAGAAGAACTCATAGAATTCACAACTAATGAAGAATTAAAAGTAAAATTCAGAATGGATACCAAGAGTTCTGGCTGCAAAAATCAATATTAGCTCTCCACCTGAATTGTGGGAAATAGTACAGAAATTTTTAATTGCGTTTCCTTCATCATATTTGGCTGAGCGTGAGTTTAGTGCAGTAGCTAATTTATTGTCTAAGAAAAGGAATAGAGCGCATCACTAAGCGTGGTGATTTGCGACTGATGTTAACTAAATTGAAACCCGACATTAACAAATTGTTAAAACTGCACCAGCCTCAAGCATCTCATTGATATTTATGTTTCTTATTGAATTTTGTTTTTATTATTTTTTTTTTTTGCTAATTTTTATTAGTCGTCTTGTCTTTGCCCTTGTGCAGTGCCCCAGTGCGGGATGCTCCAGTTTTGTGTATTGTCTTGCATTTGTTGGTTAAGTTATAATTTTGTTATAACACTTTGTATGGTCTTTGTCTGAATTAAATGTTTTTATTATAACATGTTTTTGTATTTTTAAATAATTAATAATTACGACCCTCAGCCACGACCACGAGTAGCACGATTACAGAGAGAGAGAGAATTAATTTTTAATTTGTGATTATTAATCGATAATAGACAGATATATAAAATTGGTATAATTAACTATTATGTTGGATCTTTTTTTCTTGTAAAGGAGGCGGTAGTCCAAAAAAGGTTGGAAACCTATGGTGTAGAGCAAAACACACACAAGGTTATGTAGCATATGAATTTTTAATATGCATGTCCCAGCCCAAATCACAGTTAATATGAAAAATAAGACATTTGACTACTAGAAGTTATTTGATTAATATTGATTTAAGCTTCAGTAAATAACTAAGTTCGTTATTATTTGTTCTTGAGGTAAAATAGGTATATAAAAAATGACTCGGTTTAAACTTAAAAATTTATTTCTGGCGAATCAGCTTTCAAATTCCATAGCAATAATCATGCCACTCTTGTTTTTTTTGCCCACAAATACACATCATTGTCATTAATGTAAATCAAAAAAAAAACGAAGAGGATCAAGGACAGAGCTTTGCAGGACTCCTCTTCGAATAAAAAATGTAAGTGATTGAATTTTAAGACTTCTAATATCTGCTTCCCACAAGGAAACGGAAAAGTATATATATATAAGTATTAAAAATCTTGAAATTTTCAAGATTAAATTTAATATTAATTTACACCCCTCGATGTGCAAAATTTCATTCAAGTCGAGGTATGATAGCCCAAATGCTTCCTTTATAACAAATCATAATTACGTATTGCGCACCTGCAACTTATTATAACTTAGAAGACCCTATTTTAGAAATGGAGCAAGTAATTTTAAAATAAAAAAAAATAGTTTTGCTAGAGGAAACCAGCTTTTACAACCAAAGTTTTAGTAACTATCTATATAATACGAGATAAGTGAAGAAAAACAACTTCTTAAAGAGAGAAAGAGTTTACAAAATCACAGGAAAGTATTAGAACTGCAAAATCAACAAAAAAATCGATATCACCACAATTTTGTTTAATAAAAATTTTATTAGTATGGTAATTACGGATCTTTTATATTTGTACAATTAGTGTCGCTTTAATATATTTTGAAATTTATTATAGTTTCTCTTCAATAGAAAAGAGTGTGTGGTATTACACCCACAGCGCTGTATTCCTAACAATACAATCACTGAATAATTCAAAAGAAGCTCCCAAAGTTGATATATGCATATGGACGTGAAAATATGAACTTCGTGAATATCCATGTATTTAACAAATGATGTGAAAGCTTAAATTGTTGAATAGATTTCATGAAAATGGGAAAGTGTAGAAACACAAATGCATCACGGTATTTGCATTTATAATTACATACATATAAAAGTTTATGTTTTTTCTTTTTTATTATTATTTGACTAGATTCTAAAGCCTCTCATTCGCCATTAAGCATCGATATTTATTCCGTAATAAAAATGGAAATCGTTAAAAAGTTATCACAGAAGAATTTATTGGCTACATTCACGAACATGTGTGCAAGTTATCTTCAACTAGCGTATTTACAATTGCTGTATAAATTGGATCGCATATAATTCTTTCATGGTATCTCCAGATTCGAAACAATTTATGTACATACTTCTTAATATAGTAAAACTGTTAATAGCGGCAATTAAAAGGCAACGCAATCGAGCTTTAAATAAAAGCAAAAATATTGAACTAATCCCCGGCTTTTGATACACACCGCCGCTATTTATGCCAGCAAGAATAGTCGAACGCTCCTTTCAGAAACACATAAGCGCCTTGGTGATGAGGAATTTACCCACTCTGTTTCTATTCTAAATTAATGCACACAGTACAGACGTACGGAATTTTGTTAACGTATTTTACGGATAGAAGAATTGTTTAGTGAAAAAAAACAAACACTTCTTGCTTTATGGTTTGAAAGTCATTAAAATATCTTTCACTTCATTAAAAAAAACAACTTTCTATCTTGACGAATAGTTATATAATTGAGTGGAATAATTAAAACGGTTATATTCATTGTCATTTACTTTTAGGATTATTTTTTAAAATCTGATACGTAAATAGAATAATTGCGGTGTGAAGATATCACTGGACTTATGGATAGCAAAGGTTATATCAATAATATTAATAGTTTCAACCACCCTGGGATTAATTTTAGCAACAAAAACATCCAAACTGATGAAATTGATAAAATCCTGACAAAGACACAAAGTGCTGGGTCTCTTATGAAAGCCAAAATACCAAAATTGTCTCTAGAAAAGCAACGTACGAGTCTACGAAACAGATATAAGAAGAAAAAAAGGAAAAGCTCTATATATCATCGAAATTTGGATAATAAATATAAATGAAGAAAAAAATCAGAGGTATAGTACAAAAGATTTTAAGGCGAATATATGGAAGAAATTGGATTGATGATAAATAGAAAAAAGCAACCAATCTAGAATTATACTGACTTGTATTAAAAACTACCATCACATCTTCTTTCTGAAATTTTCGAAAAAAAGTCAGTATTTAAGTTTTTTGTCAAATTTATTTTTACTTCCTGCTCATACTGTAGGCATACAGAGAAGCTTTCGTTCTTCTTGGCAAATAGTTCAAAACTATGAAATGAAACTTGAAATAGGGGCTCGATTTCTGCAATTTTAAAACATATTGTTCAATACTTACTATTTATTATATTGACTTTTATTAATATTGCGATAGAAACACTAACAACCTTCTTAAAAGAATTATTCAAACTTTTCTTGTACACACTTTGTATACATTGGTGGAAGTTTATATACAGCAATATTCTTTGTATATTTCTTAATTGAAAATATTAATATATATATTAATGTTGTACTTTGCCTCCTGTGTATACAGGACTGCTTTGAAAAAAGAAAACCTGCATGTTACTTAAGTTTCTATTGATTTGCGTGGTAATTGACATAGAAAACCATCATATTATAAAATTTTGTATTTTTAATTTTATTTTTCACTGTAATAAATGGCAAAATAAGGCTTTTCAATACAGTACAAGAATCGTAATTATTAGAGAATGACATATACTAAAACATTGACATATACTTTATCGCCTTAAATATTTAAATTGAAAGCTGTTGGTTTCAATACATGGTTATAGTCTTCGCGGTATAGTTGAAACCACTTGCTCCAGTATTTCTGGTAGAATTTCCAATACTAATGCGTTAATTCGTCCCCTCGTATCGCCGGCATTTAAGGGAAGCGTAACATATACCTACTTCTTTCTTTGATAAAACCCCTGACAAAATAGTCTTTTGGATTAACATCTGATGACCTATGATATTGGGCCACCACGACCAATCGGTCTGTTTGGAAAATGTCCTTCCAGTCATTTCCTAACATTAAGAGCATGGTGAGCATAAGCAGCATACATGGATCGTACATTGTCTATGATTTATTCCAAAAAAATTAAGGTATTCAGCGGCATCTAGACAAGCCGGAAGCTAGATTGCTCCAATAACTTTATGGTTTATGCCTAACCAAAAGTTAACAGAAAACCTTGGTCTTTGGTGACCATACACAAACGAAAATGGTGCAGATTTTCCTCCACTCGATAGTGAAAGTAATGAGCGTTAAAGACTCCATATCTATTAAAAATGAATCCATCACTCCAATGAATATGTCTCAAGAAACCGTTATCAGCACGAATTCCATTTATAATCGTGCTCCAGGAATTCATTACTACAACACGGTGAATTGAAGCTGCCACAAATCTTCGATTATTTATGCAACCGAAAGTACAAGTATTGCGTCGACAATCTAATTCAGAATGTTTGCAAATCTATTCTAATTACTATTCAATAATGGACGATTTGTGGAGCTTAGATTAAAATTTAATTTGCTAAAGATTGGAGATCATTACATTAGATTAGATTAGATTAGGACGGGTGGCTTGGAGGACCTGTTCACCGCGACTTTTCAGATCTATTGTGAATCCCTTTTCCTAGAGGACGCTTCTCTAATTTTGCCGTTTAATTAGGCCATCATTTTTGAGAGCGGCTTCTTTAGTAGCTACTAGCTGTAGGGTTCTCTTCCCCATTATAGAAACCTTGTCCTCGCCAGGCCTTCACATTGGCACAGCACATGAAAGGTGTTTCTTTCTCCTTGGCAGTATCTGCAGTTGCCATCAATCTGCCAGGCTGTGTTGTAATATGCCTATTCAATCCTAACAATGACAATCAGCAGACCTATCAAATCATTTACAGTGTCGTTTTATTCAGTAAGGATGTTCTCGTGAAATTCAGCCTCTGCTCTTAGGAAACTCTTTGCTGTCTTTGTCCGGTGATTTGCCACTATGTTGACTGTTATGTTCCTTTCATTGATAGATTTTTATTTGCGATTGGTAGTGCCAACAGCGGGTTGGCTGCAATCGAAAAGCCCTTGACGATATCGCCTAGCCAGCTCGTCCGCCGCCTCATTTCCTCCCACGCCCGAGCGGCTAGGGACTACATTAGAAAACTTTAATGTAACGCTAAATCCAGATTGTAGTAGATTTATGTGGGCATAACAGCATAGGGTTCCATTTTCTACTAATATGCATCATTATTGTTGCAACAATAATCTTGTAAATGTATATCGTACAATTTCTTTGCGCAACTTTACCGCTCCATTAATAGCAACGAACTAGTGTACAGCCAACTCTAAATTAAATGAGAATTCCAAGGAATTTAGATTTGGAACCTCCTCAACGTGTCTATCAACTGTGGTCACTTTAAATAGAGTCACGTTAAGGAATCTAAATTCCTTGGAATTCGTTCAAATCATTTAATTTTGAAAAACACCAGACTGTACGTTAACAGTATCATGCCAATATATGCTGGTAATATCATCCCCATATCGTATGTAAACATTGGCCGTATGTTCTATTACGATCAGGAGCCGTTTGCGTTAAATATTGGTCCCTACACCATTCCAACATCCGTTAAGGACATCATAGCAATAGCAGCGAACGTAGAGCCAATGTTCGCAGATCACGTAAGTATTGGCAGTAATTATTGCCCCAAGTTTGAGAACCATTATTGACCTAACGTCGTATGTTCACATTTTCCCGTAACGCCGACATCAACTTATTCGTGCCCGTTAGCAATGTTGCCCCGACCGTCTGTGCTACTAGGGTAATAGAGCATACTGCCTGTCCCTATTAAACTTGATTAATATTTCAATACCCTATTTTAAACACAATGCCGTCCCTTTACACCCTCCTTCTGGATCATCCGTAACTTCTAACCCTCTTTTCAAAGAGCTATAAATTTGTTTTTATAGTACTTTTTTTAATTCGTGGGATGAATTGGAAATAACGCACGCGGTCAGCGAAATAGATGAATACGCTCGCAGCCCAAACCTTACAATCTTTCACTTCAATTATTTTTTCTGTTTCGATGTTAAATTTTGTAATACGATTTCTCATTTAATTTTTTCCAAAACGAATCGCACAAAATATTTATGACCCACATTGAGGTACGGTAATGATTTAAATGAGGAAATGAGTTAAAAATTTCGGAAAAAAAGAAACTACTTGCGCGGCTGTTTTCATCCACAGTAAATTCAATTCACAAACAAAACAACGATGCCCATCTGTACTGACGATACTAACACCATACGCGACCACTACTACCTTCTTCGGACGCATTGGCTAGCGAAGCTAGCGGTGTCTCGCGTATTTCAATGTCGGCGGTATCGTCTTCGCGGCAAGCGAACTCCGTGAAAGCAGTTCTTCGTGATTACCGGTGGCACACGCTTCTCTAAGCGCGCACTACCAAATACGATCCCAAACACGACGCAAACAAAAGAAAAATCCGCGCGTTAATCGCACCGCGAGAATTATAATTGACGCGCTGCAGGCATTAGTGTTCAGCGTGCGGAATTTTTGATCTTCTATAACTGTTCGATTTGCATCAATACTGTTGGGGGTTGAATTTTTCGATGTGAGCCAGTATTACATCACCGCCAAACTGAAGAACAGGTGAGAATGCTATATGCGATAGGATATATTACGTCTGTAATTCAGATGCTGTGTTTAAAAGCACAACAACGCGGACGTTGTAATCGAAAATTGGCACGTAACGCGGTATTATAACGGAATTTATATTTACGGCCAGGTAGCGCTTCGAATTGACCGATTTATACTGCGAGATGAACAAAAATTATGTTGTAATCATTTTACGCTGAGTAGCTTAACTGTCACTATAAAGTGAGTTGCAATGCGCAAATAATTAAATGTTGTGCAGATATGACAGTTACATTTGAAAGAGGAAGAGAATTGTACATCGTATTGTAATGTTTATTAGTAATCTAATTTAAAGTATACGTTATAATAAATTTAAATAAATAAATTATAATCTTTCTTATCGTATTTAACTTCATTTTCATTTGTGTTCTAAAATTCATTTCTAATGCAAAAATATTCAATGTTGTAACTGTGTTTATGATTAACACAAGAAATATTTTTCTTTTAGGATTAACTTCTAACATTATTTTTTCTAATTTATTCATACATAACAGATCTTTACTTTCTTACATTTTTTGAATACCCAAACTATTTCATCGCAATTCCAGTTATGATTAAGCTTAAAGAAACGCTTTGAAAAACATTATCTATTTTTGAAAAAAAAAACAAAAATTGATAACAAAAATTTGTCCTATGACAAACTTTTGTTTTAAAATATAAATAATATAAAGGCAACCTTCGAAGTATCACATGCTAGACGTGAAAATTATATGGAAAATAGAGAGTAGTGTCTTAAAAAAAATAATATACCAGAGATCGCGCTAACATCTAGATTCTTCATAATTCATGTTCTTATATGATGTATTGCATTATTGTTTAATGTCACTTTCACACCTTGAAGAAGCCATGAAAATGTATCAGCGAAAATTTGGTATAGAATAAAAGAAATTACATACATGGGTGAGTTGAACTTTAACCTTTCTTCATTAGTACACATTTGACCTGAATTTAACACGTTAAAAAAAATGGGGTTGAAATACTTAATGGAGGATCTTCCAATTATGTTCCTTTCTCTTATGTATCAAAATCTTAGATCTATTGGCCAAAAGAAACACGTGCCGTCATCAACCCCAATGTTTGTAAATCACCAAATTTTGACATTTTTCTGACTTTTTAATTAAGTATTTATATTTTATAATAATAGAGTGTAAACAAGAACCAAGTTGATTTCGATGGCCAACCGCCACTGTTTGTTCTGCAAAAAAGGCGAAGTTGCAGTTAACTTTAGGGAAATTGTCGTTTTTAATACGAAAATTAATGTGTATTAGGAAAAGAACTTCATTTAGTGGCATAAATTAAGGAAATTGGGCCTCCAGCAGAAAATAATCTTTTAACATCTTATACCAACTTCGAATTACTATCTTTGATTACAGCTTTATTTTAATTTTTGAAATAAACTTCTTTAAATAATTTTTTTATAAAATTTAGTGCTGCGTAATTTAAATTCTTTAAGGTGACCGAAAAGCAGGAAACTTTTTATAATTTCGTAAGTCTGGGAGAAATGATGACAATATTTGTTTCTTATCGCGGCTTCTTTCAATTTAGTTGAATTTGACATATTCAGTAATTAAAGAAATTAAAGAAATTTGTTTTTTCAATTTCTACTTTTTTAAAAATATATATAATCAAATTTCCTTTATCATACAATAATATGAGAAATTCCTAATTTTCTCATCCATGCATAAAGAATACAGCAGAATAAGCTACTAAACAGTGCCCTCCATAGTATTGAATTGGAAACCCATACAAAAGTACTTTATGAAAATAATGGCCTGTTCAAAATTTCAGTCCGCTATAACTGATAGGGTGGTTAATATAAGCAATTAACCCCGAAACTACTTTATTTTATCTCCGTCTTCTTTTAACCATTCGATTTGAAATTTTACAGGAATAATTTGTTCATTAGTACTCTCCATTTAAAATATTTTGATTCCGCTGTGTCAATTTAAACTAATTAAAAAAAAATAAAATGTGTTTGGGACCCCCAGAAAAGGAGTCATCCGAGAACAAAAATCGAAAGCTTTGTTATGTCAAAATTTGATCCAATTTGCTATGCTTTGAAATTGAATATAAGGTGAATATATGTAATTCTGATCCCATATTCTGTTTGCTGTCTGTACCAAATTTGTTTGTTTCTCAGAGGACAATTGGACTCTCACCATCATGTTATATGCAAAACAAAATGCAAAGTGCAGTGCATCGTTATGAACATGCCCTTATAAAACCACTCTTTGACTCCGCTGAAATAAGTTCTACATGTTCTTTCAACCCTTCATTTAAAATATTCCTTCATATAATTTTAGAGCAGTACTAAGCATCGTTATTCCTCGATAGTTTTTTTAAAGATCGGTAGTACAACACAAATTCTTCATCCCTCTAGCATCATTTCTTCCGTCTAAATTCTGTTTAAAATATTGAGCTGTGTGAGTTTATCTTGCTATCCTAATTTATTTATCAGTTCTAATACTAGAGTGCTATTCCTGGTGTCTTTCCGTTTAGCTTCTTGAAAACGTTTTCTAATTCTTATTCAGCTATTCCTCCTTCCTTCGTGCCTGCTGGTTTCTTCTTAAAAGGACCACAATGAATCCAAAATATAGAAAACAACAATATTTGCTTGACACACAATGTTTTGAATCTTTGCCTACTAGAAGCCAACAATTATCTGAACCTCCAGCTAGAATAAAGCAGCAAACTATAATTTGCAATGCGAAACTACCGCAACGGAAAATAGTAGAATCTGAACAAATTAAATAACACCAGATAGTGAGATCATTCTGAGGTAACTAAAAGAAAGAAAAAAACATAAAAAAAGACGTGGGTTATCAATAGTTGCCGCAGACACTCCCGGAAAGGAAGAAAAAAACAAGATTGACTTATGAAAAGTGAAGAAGATTCTATCTGACAGTATCTGAGAAATAAAGCGTTATATTCATGAACAGTTAATCTAAAACATTTACAGTAAAACATAAAGGATTTCTCTATTCGATTTCGTCTCCATTTAACATTAGAGATTTTGCTTTAATAAAATTTAATGCAAAACAAGTCAAGCCCAACTTTTAGAATTTTTGAGTGATGAAATAGAAATTTTAATTCCTTCTACCACATTCCTCTCAAATTCCTTATATTTTGCGAGCGTACAGGAAGAAGCTACAGTTTTGAAAATAGATTATATGTTACAACAACCATGCCTTAACAAACTGGACAAAACAAAGGGACCAAAATATTTATTGAATATTCCTCTTGATTTTTCCAATTATTACATCGGTTTATATCAATGCAATTGTTTCTGCTACTAAAGAATAACCAAAAACATAATACCACTTTCAATTAAACTCGATATTTTTATGTCTCACCGTGTATTTAATTTGTCTCATTTGTACTTGAAGGAATAAAGAATGAGACAGTAGTTGTTTTTTATTTACTTTGAAGTATCCTTTTACTTAAAATAGCAAACACTATCGATTCTTTCTATAATATCATTGCAATGCGTTGACAGTTGAGACCATCATCTGACCTATTTATGGAAAAAGAGATATTGGATAGATTTGTCATTTAGCGTCATTGTATATTTGGTGAATTGAGATATTATTTCACGAGAAAAGAAGCAGAAAATTTGAAAAAAAGCAAAAGTTGGAGGAAAGAAAGGAAAATGGAAAATTGATCAAGAAAGAGATGAAACACAAGCATGTGTAGAAAAAAGAAAAATCAAAAAAGATGAATAAAGGCAAAATTTGCAAAATATGTGACAAGAGCGTTCAAGAAGACATAATCATAAGTGAAGATAAACACCGTCATCTTGCAAATGTTGGGTGCATGAAGCAAAAATGGACAAGAATTTTATTGTATATTTTGGGGAAAATAGAAACTGGTATTTCTTTAACCTAACAAACGTTGCATACACGCGTGTGCCGAAAATTGGTACTGGTAGATACTACTGGAAGGCTCTAGCGTCGACTTGATTTTTGAAAATTTTAACGTCAAATATCTCGAAAACAGTTGGAGAGGCGTCTTGTCGAAAGACGCTTCAAAGGTAACCTCGTTTGCGCTATAGCGTCGATTTTAATTTTCAAACTTAAAACCATATACGAGACGGAGGACACGAAGACGGGGCGCGCCGTCGTTCTACCGAAGAATGTAACATGTTGTTGTTATTTCAAAGTTTCGGTCATTTTTCGCAGAAATTTTCTAAAATTTTTGTTTCGTTTTTTGACGATATTTCGAAAAACGTTACCGCTCGCGGCGCTGTCAGAAATAGAATCCTCGTCGAAAAACGCTTTCGACAGTGTATGACACATCAGATCGTCAGGTTTGTAGAAGCCTCAGACCGCCATCTAGGTTGCAGGATAGAAAGCGAACTTTTCCGTTCCTTTTTTAACGATCCGGAACGACATAACTAGAGGGTTCGAACCTGGCGAAAAGATTCAAGTGACCAGGAACATTTTGATGCCGGAAAAAAATCGCACAATTATTCGCCAGAAATTAACGATTTAAGGGTGGAAAATAAAGAAATTGACGATTTTTAGCACATTTTGCGATATCCCGAAACGGTCAAGAAATGAAACTGGCTTGTCGGCATTCGATTCCCCGTTAAAATATGCGTCTGATAGGCCACACCAGAACACTCTAACGTCGATTTTATTTTTCGAAATTTTAACCTCGAATATTTCGGAAACGGTTACGGATAGCGGATTGCGCTTTTCACCATTCGATTTGCTGTAAAAATGTGCTTCTGGTAGATACAATTGAAAGGCTCTAACGGTCGATTTGATTTTTGAAAATTTTGACCTCAAATATCTCGAAAACGGTTAGAGATAGAGAGGCGCGCTTTTTCATTACGTCAACTACTAAGTTAGCATACCATTTGTTATTATTATGATATTTATCCAGCTTGGCACTATTTTAATCGAATATTTCTACAAGTAATGCTAAAAACAAAGACAAAAGCGAATAATAATAAAAAAAATATTCAATACTATGGTTCAAAAGCAATATTTTCGTTCCACTGCAAATATTGGTACCTTCTTGGTTACTTTTAGGTGCTGTACTAACTTTAGTAACTGCAGCACTGGTACCGATCATCAGAAGTGTCAAAAACAGATCTCGCTAACCTTAGTTTACTTAATCGTTAGTTAAGTAGTTGAGTTAATTAAGTTGGTTCACTATCTTATGAATAAGAATTGTTTTCAGGTCTTCTAGATAAGGGTCTTCTAGATAAGGGTCAACCTTCCCAAAGTTTGCATACCTGGTTTTTGTAGGGACAGGGCAGTGCAAGAAAATAGCCTCAACTTGCTCCAGCTTTAAAAACATCGGCATGCATCCACCGGAAGAGTCCGACTCTGTATTAGTGTTTTCTGAGTTAAAAAAGTAGACAGTTTGTCCTCTCGGAAACATGATCCTTCCATTAATTGGAATATAAATTGCCGAATCGGTGGTCCTTATTCGAAGTCCATGTTCTAATTATTAAATACTTCTTACTTTTTAAATAAATTCTCAACTGAATTAAATCCGACCACTACTTTTCAACATAAAAGAGAATCTATGAAATTTGCTTCGTTTTTTTTTTTTTTTACAAAAACATTTAATCGAAGAACAGCTTACACTAATGAAGTGAATTTATTCCATCTCCAAGAGTTTATAAGTAATCTAGCATGACTGAGATGTCTATGCGCATTTAAAAGAACAAGTACTGAATTAATCTTCTAATGCTCACGATTAACGTACTTCAACTGCTATGAATTTTCATTTATTCAAATGAATGTTGTTTATAGTTAACGTTATGAAAAAGAAAAGAAAGACCCGCGGAGTAAAATATATTATCCGCTGTGACGGAACGAATTTGTCACTCCTGGCCATCAAGTACACTAATTTAATTTACACCGAGACATGGGGCCGCTTAGTAGAAATTAAAGTTTATATTAAGAAACTAAACCTATTAGGATAATAGTATTTACCTTTAATTTATTTCAGAACAAATATAGCCTACATGTATTATGCAACACTTTTAGTGGCAATTACGAGGTGCATATCTACCTAAACTAATAAAAGTACATCTAAATTATAAACCAGATATGCAAATTATGTAAACTATGTAAGGCATACTTATTATTTACACGCATAACAATTAAAATTTTATATTATCATGTTTTAGAACATAAAATGGCTAATTCTATGAAATAAATATAAAAATAAACACCAAGTTAGTTATAATTGAACGTCCTAGAATAAAGACGTGTCATTGAGAGGTTTTACATTACCGATCAATTGATCTTAAATTGTGTATTAAAATATTTTAGCAAATTGGATAGAATAGTAATGGTCCGTAATTGCATAAATAAGAATGGTCACCCTTCTTGTGAGTAGGCGTAAACATCCCCATTTTACATACACGAGGAAGTGAGGTATTAATAATAAGATTAAAAATCACACACAAAGATTCAGACAGAATGATCAGCAGCCTTTTATTACAAATCTGGATGGTAAAATTACTGCAATTTGTTACAGCGTACCCATCAGATTTGCCGATTAACTTCCTATATAGTGCTGCATCCGTTAACTGCTTTCTTTAAAAGAATCCTGTGGTGGTTCCACACATTTACAGTATTTGTACTAATATTTATTACAGTCAATTTAGAGTCATTAAAGCATACAATGCCTCTTTAAATTATCATTTACCGCAGAATTAACACTAGGCCGCTTTTTATTAGAGCTGTTAATGGTTACATTACACCAGGTATGATGGACTCTTTAACGCTTAATTAAATATATTTTTACTGAAACCGGAGCGCATTTTGTGGTTAGTAATATCCTACAATATAAATCACTGACTGACAGGCAATTAATGGATACATTAATCATTATGTGACGATTCAAAGTAAAGTTGAGTACAGCATATAGGAAGGTAATTTGAACTTTTATAACTCGGAGTTTTATGAAGTGCTCTAAATTTATGTGGAAAGTGTATATGTGGGTAGGCACAGCATTCGAGGCATTTAAGGAATTTTAAAACTTATAATTAACCAACAACGATATATGGTTTAGACGTTACCGTATTAAAATAAAATAAATTAGAATAAGTAGAAGGATTTTTTTGCGTTACTTAACATGTTGTGAATAATGTAACTTATACAGAGGTTATTAATATTAAGTCCACCTAAATAATAGCACATCAGAATTATATTGAAGGTTTAATTGAAAAAAAAAAGATTGAAGCTAAAGCTGTGGCAGGAATTCGAAATACGCATATTTTGTCGTATGATACATTTTATGGAGACTCGATTTAAACATAAAATAACAGATAAAACGGGGTAGCGTAATAAATTATAATGTAATTCTCTCCATTCACTTTAATTTGAAAAAAAATTACATGTTTCCGTGTGACGCCATCATCAGGTATGTTTGTTATATGTTAAAATAAAAATGAAAAAAGTCAAAAAATTCCTTAAATGTTGCGGCAATGATAATGTAATACAGTGTAACACAATTTAATTAATGGTGTGAGAGATATGCATTATGTGAAAACATTCTTCACCGATCTTTGTGCAAGTGCGGTAAGTGTCATTTACAGCGCGATAATTCAGTTCAATTCTGAAGAATTCAAGCGCTGTAAATGACCTAATGCACGATATTTGTATTAGATTTTTTGGCCGAGAAATGGGAAAATGAACGGGCTGGTGCATCAGCTGATAGATAATACTGTTTTTAAAGTTATCAAGGCCAAAATAGGTATTTACAGTAGAGTGAGATATGTGTCATTTTCAGGGCAAAAACTCAATTTCGAACTGGATGAGCTCGAGCACTGTAAATGGTCTAACACATTACATTTGTATTAGATTTTTGGCTGATAAAAATATTTAGAAAATATATGTGTTCCATAGTGTACAGTCGGTAGATGTTGGTTGGTATTCCTGCATTTTGGCGGAGAGGTAAAATAAGTACTTCCTAATTAAATTTGGTGTGGTAAATTTATTAGTGCATTCATCAATAGTTACTTCGCTGCCGGTTTCGGCATGATATGCCTTCCCAAGTGTGTAACAAAATTTTTTGCAAGACATCATGTCTTACATAAAACAACATTCCGACATTTTATGCATGATGGTTGAAAACTGTCGCAATAAAGATGGTAAATAAAAAGGATTGGAACACGAATTTTGCCTTTGTTTTAATTTCAATATCACATCACTACACCCATCCCTGGGACACTATAGACTAAATTAAAGGATATTATGCGTATTCTACATTGGAAGTAACTATGAGTTGAGAAAAATTGTTGTGAGCTTTGCTCTACATGGCATTGGCATGTACATTTTGTCACTTAAAATATTGGCAGTCTGCTCAATATTTTAAATCTCAACAAGAGTGCTCTAACCGATCTTCTTGAAACAGTCATGAAATTGATTTCAAATGCTCCATCTTACAACTGAATACAAAAAACATTTATTTCTTGAAGTGGTGTACATTAATAAATACAATACTGTAAATTTTAGAACTGATATTAACAATTTACTCATTTCCTTAATGTTTGCAAATTAAACAATGTCCCGAACTAAACGTTTCGGTTTGCACCTAGCTTTATCTCGTTGGTTTACTTAATTATTCTTAGCTGTTCTTATCTTCTTGCTGGTATCAACCCCGGAATATTGACACTTGTCCACCATGTCCCTCGATCCTAACGTTGTAGCAGAGTACTTCCCTTCCTCACATGGGGTTTTTCGACGAGTATATCGATTAGTATTTCCTTTTGTATATTTTTAACAAGTGAACAATTTCTTAAAACGATAAATAACATTTTTTCTTGAAGTGTTATTTGTGACGAGTGAAATTCGACCTCCTTCTTGGTTTTGAATCAGGAATTAGTTACTATAAAAGAGATTCGTTTGTCCTCGTATTCTTTTACAAGTCATTTTTACTAATTGCACACCCTACAGCACCCGCGATTTCAATATATCAAGGCTACCTTATAATTAGAAATCTCTATTGAACTCACTAAAGTATTAATAATATATAAAAGTTGCATATTTCGCTCTGTAAAAAGGTTATTGATTTTTTGAGTTTGTATCCAACTGCTTCTTTAAAAAAAAAACGCAGTGAACTTCTTAAACTGATTTAATATCATTTTTCGTAGTCAATGTGGTTTTTAGCATCGAGTAAATGATAAGTGATGATGATTTTAGTGTTTCAACTTTTTCAGAAAAATAGCAACAAGTAGGTACATTTTCCGAATATTTTCTTCACATTCATGTTATGAAGTGGTTATATTGCTGCTCATGTAATGTCTTCAATTTTTCTGGAAACAAATTCAAACTTATAGCTTTTGCAGCACTTCTAATCTCCGGAGGTATAATCAGGATATCGCTGTCATTATTTTTCATAATTTTCTTCCAATATATTTAAGTTAACGCGCAAATTGCTAGAAATTAATTATTGTGCTTTTCAATCAATCAATTTAAATGTTATATACTGGCTGCTATTGGCGATGCCAAGTTTTATGGCGATATAGCGATAAAGTGACGATCCTCAGTAAATATCAACTTTTCGTTACCAATGACAAGCATAAAAGCATTATTTATCAACTGATTGTAGATAAATAATATTTTCATCACAAGACCAAAGCCAAAGAAATTTCCCGAAACATAAAACGTTAAATTAAAAAAAAAAAAAACCGGAGTTTTCCCAAACTTCATATTCTTTTTAAATTTTATAAAATCTACACGTATATGAAGATCATCACTCTTATACTTTTAATGCTTGCGTTGATTACTAACGACAAAGAACACGAATCAACAGGAAACGTTATTAGTTCCGAAGGATGTGACAAGCAGGAAGAATGTAAAACGCACACCGCATTAAAAGAAACTGATCGTGAAATGTCTCCGCGTAAAGGAAGCAATTAAAGGAAAACTATTCTTGCTGGTCTAATTATATATCTGCATATTAAAAACTCAACACTGGACGTACCAGTATAATTATCGCGAAGAATTGGAGAGTTCCATACTACAACTAGGTCAATTTCATTCTCGAAAACCTGATCTTCTCGCCCGTATTTACAATGAAATACTCAGATTCCGTGTCTTTACGCAAAATAAATGCTAATATGCGCGTCTGTTCTGCACAAAAGTGCGAACAGTCGAGAAATGTGGATCGTATGCGTCAGATCGGGGTTGAAAAAAATGAACGTTCTGTATTCGAAGCGACATCCGCCTAGTTGTCTAGGCCGTCTAGTTTTAAAAAGCTCCGCGTTAATAAATGATAACCGATGATTAGCATTACTGCGGCGGCGAATATAATCAACAAGTAAGGATTTGTTATAAATTCTCGAGTTAATTATATGCTAGATGGCAATTTCTGTTCGTACGGAAAGTACATGCGTTACATTTATATGATAATGGCGAATTGGATCGCTTAATCTACATGTATAGGTTTAGAAAATTCTGATTTCTATGGAGTATATAAAAGTACGTCAGAAACAAGATTATCTTAAAATATGTAGGGAAATAGAAATAAATTGAACTGCTTGTAAGAAATGTATTATTTATAGTCAACGCAAAATACTTTTTCAGCATATTTTTTGGGTTAGATATCCCAACGAGTGCAACAGTTTAGAGATGTGTTACTAAAACAATTTCAAGTCAAAAATGTTTAAGAAACATATGCTTAAGATTCGTAGCTGAGATTTCAGATAACTGTAACACCTATACAATTATCTGTATAGCACTTCAAAACAGATACCGACAACTATTTACAAAGACGTTGTTGAAAAAACCGTGTTATCGTAGCTGACCAGAGTGAGATTTGAACCTGCGGCTCCTCGCACTAGACAACACCCTTTAATGCATTCAGTTAATATAAATTAAATCAATAATTGTCGCAGAATATTTGGACCAGGAGGATGGCAGTCTTTAGGAGCTAATGTATTAAATAAAAAATAATAGGTGCGGACAAGGCACTAATATCGATAACTCTTTTTAATTTCTCCTTTTGTGTGTGTTTTATTTTTGTGGGAGCGGTTTGACATGGTGTCTCCAGAAACACTACATCCTCTTGGCTTTTTTGTGTTTAGTCTCCCATTTCTTTTGGCCATTAAATTATACGCTGCACTAATCTGTACAGGGGTCTGGCTGGTTGATCGAAGTAATCCTCTTCGGGATGCATTTTTGACTTGCCAAAACTTTCCTGTTTTCTTACGTCCAAATCCTTGCATTCATACAGAATGTGGTAAGCGTTCAGTGTATGTACATCCAGTGTCCTGTTAGGAAACCTGTTACGATGCGAAGGTAATTCCTACTGAGCTACAATAGTTCTTCAGCCTTCTTTTTTGATGGTACCTTAACAAAAGTCTTATCATTAGTTTGCCTGGTTGTATAATTCCACTGCTATAAAGTGTTATAATCATAAGTAGAATTACATTTCAAATACATAACTGTTTGTGTTTTTGCTTTGTCCGTTTTGTTTTTCACCTGTTTCGATTTTTAAATATTACGATGCCACACCCTTTTGCTCCTAGCAGAATGGTGGGATATAACCTCGTAGCGTCGTGTAATAACTTGCACACATAGTAGATCGATGTGTTTATTCATTAATTCCCTGAATTGTGAGTCTTAACTTATTATAAGTTAGTGTAATCATCATATGTTATGAAAGAGGGTGGGCACAATATAAGAACTTGCCTATTTTTTGTACATAAAATCCATTCTCCTATTTATGCTGAAAAAGACATCTATGACTTTGTTGTAAAAATCCGTTCAGTCGATCTTCTGACATTGTGCTTCTCAAAAAAGTTTTAATGCGTTTGAGGGTGGAAAAACATCGTTCACATACTGCTGTCGACATGGGGGTTGTACAAATAATATCCAACAGTTTATATGTTTCCATCAAAACCTTTTTTAAGTTGTTGTGTGTTATAAACACTAAAAGCGGCAAAACACCTCCTACATCTACGTCACACATGTCCTCGCGCTCATAAATTACTGAAAGTTCACTTTACCATTTTACGCTGTCCAACATAGGATAAGATTTCACATTTTTTTATACACATAATTAACCCACGCAAAATATGACGATTTTTCCACATCTTCGTTGTACTTAATTTTACGCCGCAAATAAACATTGTCTAACTATTCACGCATGTCCACTTTGCCTAGAACATTAAAATCCACGCATGCATTCATGTGAGAAACGGAATTTTCGTGTTTGTTTGCCCTCTCTGCGGATATGCTTTAAATCGTTTAACCCTTGTTTATTCCACGCACTGACCTCTTTCTTAAAAATTAAGCAGATAAAATAAAATAGTTTATTTGTTAGTGAACATCCGCACATCCGCTCATATTTTTATTAAATATTCTATTGTAAGTTCGAGTTTTACTTGTGGAAGTGTAGTTTATTTGAAGATCAGGAATAAGCCTTCCTTTCTCTTTAATTAAAAGTCTGCGGTGCGAAAGGAAGCTTTGATACTGTCGTTATAAAAATACCTAAAAATAATAAAATAAAATAATGTACTGAAGTACATGCGAATTTCTTTCTGTGTTTATCTTGGTGGTTGGGTGGGCACGTGTCCTTGTGCCCTTTAGTACCAGCCGCCACTGGTAATCACATTAATGTAATTTGTATACTTTATATGAAAAAGCCTTATTAAATAAACACGGTGAAATATAAGAGAAGTAAAGAAGGGTTATCAATAATAGTGTTCTGATCTTATACCTGTTATTTTTTACTTAATATAGTAGAATGTGGCATCTGTACATAGTCTAAATACTAATGTGTCACAACCACTCAAATTATTATTATTATTTTTTATTTCGCACTTACAATGAGCATTTCGTATAATTGCTTTGCCGGAAAACAGTGTCACTTTGTAACACTGTTTTTCCACTTTGTAACACTGCTTGTGACGACTTTTTATGTGAGGTCGGCTGCGCGACACGTGGGTTGACATTTCACATTGACATTTTTATATAGAATTTTGCATGGAATTGCAAAAATTATGTTACAAACATGGAAACGTTAAATTTCTTTGCAACTGTTGCAATAATCGTACTTAGAATCACTCGTGATTCAAACTTGTATACAACAAACGTCATTGTAACACTAGTGTTTTAATATACTATTTTTCTATTTTGGTGTCCTAATGAAATCCTTGCATAAAACAGTGTTATATTGAACTCCATTATAGCACTGTTTTCGGTATTTTTTTAATTTTGGAGTTGGTACATTCGCAAGTGTTACCTTCCATAAGCTATACTTGTCTGGAGGCTGGCAACTTCGTAATTCAAACAGTGTTATAATGTAGCCCATTATAGTTCATTTTCAGTGTCTTTTTAATTTTGGAGTTAGTACCTTTTTGGAACTATCACCTGTCAGTAGTCATTTTATGGTTATTTCTAAAATTTTTGTTTTTTTAGATTGATAAATTTGGAAAAATCGCTTGAGCAGTGCTATTAGTTTTGCAAATTTGGATATGTCCACATACCTTCGGATATTTAACTTGATGGTCGACCACTGAAAAACCCAAACTGGTCTCGTACGACAAAAGTGTGCTTTATGAAACTTGTGTTTCAATATACTATTGCGCCATTAAGCTATTGTGCAACCTTACTAAAGTAAACTACATTTTAGCCATTGCACCTATTACTGATAAATAGTTATTAAACTAGAAAGAAAATTACGAAAAAAGACTTATTCTCGGAAACGTCAAAGTGCTAAGGTATGTAACATGTGCGCCAATCTGTATTTTCAACTCACTAGCGCCAAAATTTCTTTTCTGTTTTCAATTAAAATTTAAGATTTGTTGGCCCAGAAAATAGTGTGCATTACACGACCAGAAACTCTTTTGCGAGTATTCGTTGCCTTAAACTGTAGTTTCTGACCAAGTGATAACTATTAAATAACTATTGTATATTTGATGTTATATTAAACTGTCTATATAAAAATTGTAGATATTAACACGGAGTACGTAAAACAATTTTATTTTTATAGGTTTCTTTAAAAATTCGAATTTTTTAAACATTGTCTGGTGCAAGGTAAGATTTGTTTGCTACCTTTTGGCAAGGAACATCTCAACAGGAACGGGATAAACAGTGTCGGCTTCTTCGATCTTAGAGGGGAAAAATTCGTGACCTTCGGTCCGCTTATTGATTGCTATTGACTAGAAAGAACTGAGAAAGTACATACAAAATTTGCTAGCTGTAAGGTTGACATGCTCGTTTATCATAGCTGGAACTCCCTTAAATGTGCGTTTATAGGTTAAAAAAACTTCGAAAACTATCAAAAGTTTGTCAAGAACTGGTTTGACAAGGGTCGAGCTTGACTTCCTATTGGCTATAGAACGAACTCAAAAAAAGATGGCGATTTCCCGCAGTTAGAATTTGCTATAGTCTGGTTCACGTTGAGAAAGAAGTATTACTCTTATGGAGATAGTACCCACCGATGCCAAATCTATTGAAGTACTTAATTTTTCGTATGTTGTCGCTCTGAATAACTTGACGAATTTCAGGTTGACGCTTAATAAATGTCAATTCATTTTCAATTCAATTTTGTTTGCCGTTTGTATTTATTGGTTATGTCCCATTAACATAAAAATTCATAGAATGTTGATTGTATTATTGTTTATACCACATCAAAATACACAACATAAATAGAATGTTTTATTTTATGGTTTTGTATTTATTTTCGGGAAAACATACATAGATATTACATACATGTTGTAATATATTTACAAATATTTACAGAGGTATGGTCACAACAAATTAAAAATCATTTCTGTAATCATAATAACACGATTAACTAATGTCGGAAGACCAATAGGAAGATGACGATGAGGTCGATGTTAAATTAATAATAAATTCTTTCGGTTCATTTTGCATTTCATCCAACCGCCACATACCTTCCTCAACTCAAATGGGTAAAATTAAAACCATTTTGCTAAATACTACATTACATAACTATTATACCTTTGATAACATGTTTAACATATTTTTGCCAATTCTCTACAGAAACATTTTCATATCCTTGCTAAATAAGCAGAGGCATATTTTGCACTTTAAATTCCGAATTATTGTGCCTGATATAAGCTTTAACCTTCTTCCATACCATTTCAATGGGGTTTAAAGTGCAGTGGTATGGCGGCAGTCTTAAAATGGTAGATATACTCCAGTTGAGCAGCACGTTCATCGATTACATATTTATTGTACTTGCTTTTTTGTTGTGCTACAATTTCAAGTAAGTCGCGTTTCAATAAGCCTTCTCGACAAAAAATTTTTTCTGTGTCAACCACTGTTCCTTTTTCCAGCTCGTGGTAGGTATTTTTTCTAATATCCGGCTATGGTAGGGCGCATTGTCAAGAACTATGACGGAATGAGTAGGTAAATTAGGTATAGATAGTTGAAAATCCAATCCTCATATATTTCCGCACACACTTCATCGTGGACATCAAGAGTTTTTTTTTTTTACATAAGAAATTATATTCAGCACCCAGAACAAACCTTTCTCGTTACCAGCATGAATTAAGGCATAACGTTGACCACAACTTTTTGGTGCTCTTAGACCAATACTTAAGTCTTGCAGAAATGCTTGCCTAGACGTACTTACTGTGCTATCAGTTCATGCTTTTGTTACAAAGTGTCCAGTATTTATCCACGATTCGTCAGTGAAAACAATGTTTCTCCCTTGATTACAATACCTCCTAATAGCACGTAAGCAATCATGTCGCCATCTTAAAATATCACGGTCTATCAACATTACTTTCTTTCCAATTTTCTCGAATGTAAAACCAATGTCAAGTAAGAACCTGTAGAGTGTACTTTTGGAAAAATCGGGTTAACCTTCTTCGCTATTTACTGCAGTTAGTATCATGGCCATCGCAGGCGGAATATTTCTTACAGTAAGTTATGAACTTTACATCTAACAAGTGTCTGAATGTGTTCATCATATACTTTCAAACGAGAATTGTTTCAATTTATCTTCGTTTGTAAGCTTTGCCACTGGATGGTTTTCTTTTTCATTGCGAACAGAATACACCATTCTTTTACCACAACAAGCGCTTTACTTGTTTCCTCCACGGCCTTAGAAACATTCATATTTTTTGCAAAATATGTAAAAAGGAATTTAGGATCACTTGCTTTTCCTTCGACGAATACACTTCGCCTGTAAGATTCCATACTCCAATTCTACTAATATATCACCTTTGTATTACATGTGATTATAACAGCTGTTTTATTATAGGGACTTACAACAGATAATACAAACGACAGCGATAGTGGCTTTTTTATAAAAACTGATCTGTTTAAAATAAATACGTAATAGAAAAAAAAACTGGGTAAACTCAAGAGACACAGAATAATCGAAATTGACAAATGACAGGTACAGTAAATGATTACAACAGCTATATTATCTCTGACCGATAGCCACCAAATAATCTGGCAACAATCCCCATGATAGAAAAAGATAGATACATATAAACGAGTATGAAATTGAAAGGGACGCATATAGTCCATAAGAACAATACTTCTTTTAAAACTTGATCTAGACTGTAGGTGTTCATTTTTGCTTACATGTTCCTTGCTTTCGGGCAGTTAAACAGGCAAATGCGAAAGTAAAGCAAAAATACCGCGTTATCATTTAAAAAAAGAAAATAGATATACCCATAACCTCATCACGGTTACTGTAAAAGCATATTGTTACTAAAAATATTTTTTTAAAAAATCGTGTACCTCAAAATTAATTAATCAATTAATTGTTTTTATTTGCTCCCAATTTTTTTGGAAGCACTGTATATTTCTATCTGAAAAGTAGTTGTCTCATGAATAATAGAGCAGATCGTTTAGAGCATCCTTTAAAACAGCCTTTCCTGCCAGCAACGACAATTTAGTTCTTCGTTGCGTAGCATGCAATAAACTTTTACACATCTTTTAAATCCGCATTATCATATCGACTATATAATTTCATTATTGCATAAATTTGTTTACTAAAACTGTGGAAGCTTCGGAATTACATCTAACTAGTATATGTTAAGAATCTCTTAAACTGTGTACCTGTTTTCGTTTTGTCCTGATGTTTTAAATGTTTAAAGACTTAAATTCCATAACATAATGTTAGGAATTTAAAATTATTACGAAAATGTAAGTTAACGCATACCGAGAGGATATTAGAAAACATTCCAAAATACTGTATCACGGAAAAAGAAGACAGAATACTTTATAAAGATGTTGAAAAAGGTTGAAAAAGAGAAACCAAAACGTAAAAATAAAACATGTGTTAAGCATTTTATATAGTCGTCTTGAATTACTACCATATACCCAAAAAAGAATGCAACTTTAGAAAATTAACAAATTTCATTTATAAAATTGCACTAATTCTTCTTACTTAAAGGACATATCTTGCACTGTTTCTATATCGTACACATGAGGTGCTGACTTTCAAAATG
The DNA here is from genome assembly GCA_004143645.1 of Protaetia brevitarsis. NCBI lineage: Eukaryota > Metazoa > Arthropoda > Insecta > Coleoptera > Scarabaeidae > Protaetia > Protaetia brevitarsis. The sequence goes on from RXPK01000158.1 coordinate 1,253,779, forward strand.
CAATTAGTACATTGAGCGATAACTCAGAAGCTATGATATTGTGCATATTTAATCTTATGTTTGGGATATATTTCATGTATTCTACAACCACTAATTGCCAGCTGCAAATGAATTCACTTAATGATATGATTTTATTGTCCAGCTTATAGTGCAGCACTGTCAAGCTTGACGCTTGACATAACACCAATAAAACAATATATCTTTGCCTAATTTGGTAAGCTGTTCTACCTTCTAAATACATTTTCTGGCTTTAATTGCCTTTGCAATTATGCACTCAATTTGCAATAAAAGTTTATTGCTGTCAATTTTCTGCATCACACATAGGCTAAGTTAATTAAAGCATTTCTTCATTCGTTCATGATGGTAATTAAAGTAATCGTAACAGGAACTGTGTATTTGAGAATTTATATAATGTATATAATAGCATGATTTCACGTACAATCCTTAACTCCACGAACCACGTCATTAGTTAAAAAGAAAACCTTAGAATGAATCGACGTTTTAACCAAAGAGTCTGTTGGAGGGACCCTTATTTATTTCAAGAATACATCTATAATCATTCAACAAGAATAGCTTCGTCATTTAAATGTGACTTTGTTAAGGCTGTTATTGTTGAATTTTACAATTGTAAAATATTTTTCTTTCTGTTTTGTATTGGTTCTTGATTGCTGCTTCATATTTTCTCTTATTGATAAAAGGTATTCAATCAACGATTCCTAGTATTGATTTCATTAGGTGATGGATTTATGATTAAACCTTTGTATGTTTCTGAAATCGGGCATCACTATTAGATAGCGAAAACCGAGACATATACAGAGTGGTTGATTGGGTTAAATAAGAGAAAAGTTACGCATTTTATAGATGCGAATAAAATCTATTAAAGAAAAGTTAAATATTCAAACAGTTCTGATACTATTTGGCAATAGAAATCAAGTAAACTTTCTCGTAAATAAAATTACTTTCCAAATTAAATAAGCATTCAAATACCTATAAAACATGCAACAGGGAATCTTGGAATCGTTATTGGTACTTTTCGTTTTAAGAATCATGCTGCCAGTTGTGTAAGAACTGAAAATTTAAAATGAACTTACCCTCATAGCTCATAGTCATTACTTAAACGCAGCCATTAAGTGAATACTATTTGATTCAGTAGCACTCTTTATCAGTTTGCCTCTCAGCTTTGTTATCCATGCTTAACATTTGGTATCAATGAATTGAACGTAGCCTTCATTTTGTATAGTGACAACTATTTTATAAATGTTTATTTGTTTTTATTTATGTATTTTTGTATAATATTCGTCATTGCAATTTGCAATCAAGTATTTGTTTCATTTCTATTTTACTTCTTTATTTTAACCTTTTTATTTATATTTTTCAAATATGACGGTACCAATGCTTCGTATTGGGCCCGAATTATAAGCAAATATTGTAGTTCATTAACTCAATTTCCTATGACGTGCTTTGATCTTATCTCTTCTTACAGATTAAAAAAACATAGTCAAAAAGATCGTAGAAATGTTATGTACCTATAAGGGTAGTAAAACAAAACATGATTCTTAATTTGGAAGCATATTCAGATCAATATAAAAAGATCATAAATAAACAACTATAAGAGAATTTATTGTTTCTTTAAATACAAAGAGAAGAAAAAAATATCACTGAGAGCAAAAATCCATCTGGTTTGACAGGTTTCTCGCCATTTGCCGTGCTTAATGATGTTTTAGCATTGCTCAAATCTACGAATTAATCCTTTTTCTCCAAGAATGAATCCAAAAGGTAGTACCTTTTGCTGACATAGCTTGCTTCAGGAATACTAAAAACATTAATGGCAGCAATTACAAAGTTTAAACAGAAATAAAATGGACATCTTGAAATAAGTTTATATTTCGTTTGTTACAAGAAACAGATAACTCAAATTCGTTTCTATTCCACATCTATTAAAAAAAGACTTGATATTGTCAAATAAATATTAATTGCTAAACTCTTTTACTCAAAAAAGTAAGATTTTGAAAATGAAGTTTTGCCATCTCTTTCCTGAGAGGAGCAATTTTTGCACCGAATAAAAACCGAGATTATAGAAAGAATAGTAACTCAGTTTATGTCGTTGCAGAATGATCCGAGTTTTTGAAAAAAAAAGAGACCTTTATATAAAAAAAAACTTTGTTTTAAGTAGTGAATGAACTTATTTATCAAAATAATAACAAAACCTCGAAAAACATGAGATTTTAACACTCAACATCCCTCACTGAATTATGTATATCTCGCCATCTAATTGAGTTTTAAAGTATCGAGACAACTAGTAGCATTAATATTACAATAAAATGCTGCATCTCTTCCAGAACTCTATAATAGGAAGTTTACATTTTTATGATTATTGGAATTGAATATTTTAAAAACAAATGAAACAAAATATGATGCAAAATTGTGTTAATAAAGTTTATAATTTTCATATTGCTAAGATAATTTATAATTAATTAATTAATTAATTGCACCATAGATAAAAAGATGAGAAGCGTTAGGTATAAGAACATAAATGAGAAATACTTTCAAATTTTCTAGGTTATGTTGTTATGTCAAATATACATATTTCATAAAATATTAGATGAAAAGACTAAATTTGATAAACAAACGTTTATACTATAATTACCCGCCTTAAACAACAAGTCAAATACAACGAAAATGACTTTCAGACCCCAGACTTCCGTTAGGTACGGTCATCTAGATATAAATATAAAACGTACTAAATTGAAATCGGAGTTGCCAAATCAAGAACCAACAAAGTAGCCAAAAAATCGAAAAATATAGCCCAAAGTAGCTGACTAATACATTTCCTTATTATTACTTTTTTGTTATTACAACACTTTTATTAATTGCCCAATAAAATTTTCTCCTCTTGTTAAAGTTTAAAAAAAGTAAAGACTTTGAAATAAGAACATTATTAAAGTACATAGGAATCACTCAAATAAACAATAGTCTTGAAAATTACCGCTTACAGTAGTAACTGCTTCTATCAATTGTTTAGTTTCAACCCACACCTATTGTCAATCTCGTTAGAACTTTTTAAAGTTGAGTTAAAGTTGGTAGGGAAATATATTTTTCATTAAAAGACAAAGGTTGATTCTGTGCTCATGAAGTTGCTCATGATTGTAAGAAATGAAAAATGGGTCCTGCCTCACAATGCTCTTTAATTTAAAAAAAAGTTTCTGTAGTATTTTTATTCCACTCTGTGACATGCTTTGATTTCCAACAACTATCACATATTTCGAGATATGACATCATCTGTGGTTTTTTTTTTTTTAATGGAATCTTTTCAGATTTTCGGATAGACACTTTTTCAAGAATATACAATGATATACAGTTTGATGGGTGTGAGGCATGATAAGAGATTAAAATAAAGCGTTGGATATTAAAATCTTTTTGCCAGATATATCTGATAAAAAAATATTCGTATTTTATGTTGCCATGGAAACTTTTAGTAGAAATGAAATTATTTCTATTACTTAGTATTACTGACAGTCACAGACAATACTGACAGATAATTTCCGTATACTAAAATAGTTGTTCATTATGGGCGAAGTAACAGAACGTAAAAAAAATCGTTTGTTAATGATGGTTGGGTTTGGAAATAGGCAGAAGTCCTTCAAGATGCATGCAATATTCCCGGATGAAAGTATTTGAAAATCAACCGTCTTAAGGGAGTTGCAAAAGCTTAATGGAATTGGAAGTGTTAAAAATCGGCCAAAATCCGGTCGACATAAAATTGCTGCAAATGAAGATAATTCTTTAGATGTTCTTATTAATCTAAAGAAGAACCAAAAACGTCACTAACAAAACTGTTCTTATGTTACTTTACTGATCCTTTTTTCTCGTCTAAAAATAAGTTTCATCCGTATGAAGTACGTTTAGTAAAAGAATGAAATGAAGGTGATTCTTATACAAGAATGCAGTTTTGTCAGAGAATGGTGGATAAGATTGATCGCAATCGAACTAATGATGTTAATAGGCAACGCTTTATTTTAATATCTCAAACCGCATACCCACCAAACCGTATATCATTATAATTCTTGAAAAAGTGTCTATTCGAAAATGTGAAAGGATACAGGATGATCCATTTAAAAAAGTATCGATGACGTCATATGATAGTTGTTGAAAAATCAAAGTATGTTACGAATTAGAATAAAAATACTACAAAAACTTTTCTTAAGCTTATTTTTTAATAAAACTTATAATTTAGCCAAAATTAGGTGTTCCCACACATTTGCCTGGCCCTGTATATCGTACTGCAAACTAGTCACTATTTCTGGTATGTATCTATCAATATCTAGTGCACAAAATTTGTATAAAATAGATATTACTAGTTAATCTGTTCATGTTAAAAGCAGATAACCTTGGTTAGAACTTAAAGTTGCTAGGCACAAAATATTAATATGCAAAATTGGCATTAATGTTTAAAAATATTAATCGAATCCCAAAGAGTGTTACCTATTTTTTTTCTGTACAAAAATTCACTGAACCTTTAGCTACAATGTTATTTTAATAACTGAAATTTACGACGTCATAAAAGCAATGGGAAACATCATTTTTCAGGTTTTCCAAATTGAAATACGAGGCCGATAAAATTAAAACTGTACAATCTGGCAAATCCACTTCCATTTTATGTCTTTTCCGTTAACCTGTTACCCTCATACCTTCCACTAAACCGTCAATCCTAACATCAACGAATATCTGCATGTGCCATTTCTCCATATTCTCGTTATCTCGAGACCTTCTCAGTCAGTGCTCTAAAATAACTGTACTTCCGTTTGCATTTAAACGCAATAGCTGTTGCCAATTCATGCTAGTTCTCCAGACAAGCAGGTATGCGGTGGAGACAGCAATCTAAACACCTACCTACAACTACTACAATGACTATTGCATAGATTCCGAGGTTTTATTGACAAGGCAATAAACAATTATATAATCTTCACACACATCTTAAAGTGAAATAGGAAAAGTGTACGTAAGAATAGCATTGAATACACGGTGTTTAAGAATTTAATGTGTTTTATATAATAGCTCTGGTTATTCAGGTAAATTTTTTCATTCAAATCAAGTTATATACAAAGAACCAACAAATTGTTTTAGCATTAGTTTACAAATATTTTGTCACGAAATACTCTAGACAAAGAATGAGAATTACATTTCCAGCATCCATCCATTAGATATACCGGATGCTTCAGTATTCGACTACCTGTAACTTTTTAACTTTTGGGCAAAGTGTAACCAACCATACATATATTCGTAACTGCGATAACAAAACTTATTAGATAGAACAACATTTTATCTTGCCGGTGACATATTAAATAACAATATATAATCGTATAGCTTGTTTTATTTGCTAGGGTTTATTTCCAAGATTTTCCAAAAAAAATATATTTTACCTCTACTATAGAAAACTAGAGATTTTTTTATTACCACTTTATTTTTAGCATATTAAGCAAAAATATTTACTATCAAATATAATATCTGCATAAATTAAAAATAATTTCATCTCTACTATTTAGAAACAAAGGAACATTATTAAAAAAAAATAGTTAGGTTAAAAAACCTTTCTATCAATGTGAGCGATCTAAGACAAGTTAAACTTCAAGTGTTCATAAGATTTAACACTTTAATTGTCATGTGTATATATCAGAACACACAGTTGTTTGAAAATTCCATTCAAAAAATTGTGCGTGACAGTTAAAGTGTTAAACACAAGATCGGTGGTTGTGAAAGATTTATTTTGTAACATTTAAAAACAATTACTATAAACTGGAATTCCGTCTAATAATTTCGCAATAGCGCAAACTAATTTGAGTCACGATATTACACTTTAAAGCAAATTAAATCAAATGACTGGAAATATCTTTTACTTTATAAAAAAGTATTTAATTTGAATATTTCATTACATTTCTTATATAACTAATGAATTTTGCGAGCTTAATTCCGATGATTATCCCTCTCTCATCATATGCTTTATTTATAAAAAGCTAAATAATTAGAATTCATTCTAAACCTCGTGTTCGACCTAAAAATACTACGCGAGGTTACCTATTTTAAGAATTATGTGCATTCCATATCAATAATAATTGAAGTACCTATTCCTACTTTAGTTAAATAATTTCCCTATGATTATTAATAATAATAACGAAAATATAACAGACATTCAGCTGTCAGTTCTTATTTTGTTTACGCCATGGAATAATTAAGACAAGCTCAGTAATGGCGTAATCTATCTAATTCTTTAGCAGCATTACTGAAAATCTTATCATACGAAGAGACGTTTGAAAATCTGCAATGCCTAGTATCACGCCATAGAGGGCCATAAAATAATACCTAAAAAAGAATGTCTGATGCATTGCTGTCCGCATTTGTTAAAAGTTCGATTTTTTTAAGAACTTATTTTTCTTAAATATCTCATGGTAAAAAGTCGCCGGTTAATGAACATTCGCTTTAAAAATAACGCCATGTGTTCAAATTGATAGATATGTTTTGTACACTTTACCGATCTTGGTGTTAATACAGAATGAAGCTGGTATAGAATATAATAAGATTGTATTCCATAATTGCTCTTCATTTCCATAATTACATTCCATTTTTCAAATACTTCCCACAGTGAAAAATCGAGGGGGTTAATTTCTGTCCTCCTTGTTTTAATAGTTTTGAGGATTACTACTTTCTCTTACATGTTTATTGTTTTTAACGCTTTGATAATTAGTTCTTGTTATATTGCTTTTTCTATCTGTTTTTCATTGCCGATCACTGTTTTCAGAACATTCTCCTTTTGAGGATTGCATATAGAACTTCATTTTCTTTGCTTCCTATACGTCAAATTCAAATCCACCAATCCAGAACTTACAATAATTAAAAAAAAAATAACTAGGTAAGAAAGACGGAATTGTAATGCTTTTCTTCTTGGGTGTCAAATTTTGCGGTATCAATTGCAGTGTGGGGTTATCGTGGCATACGTAGGCGCATGTGGTTATACTTTATATCCTCACTTTTCCTTATAAACAGCTACATGTTTCAGCCGAAACTGGCCATCCTCAGGTCAAAACATTTCGTTGTTTATAAATATAAAATAATTAAGAATGGAATGAACATTATTTGTACAATATTTATACATTCAAGTAGATAACATCCAACAAGATATAATTATTGCAATGTAAATTATCTATTATACACTTTTTAGAAAACGTAAGACGTCTGTCTATTCAGTAAGGCTTGTTTCTAGAATTTTAATTTTCCTATTTCTTCTTGTTTGTGTTTTTTTTTTTGCATTTTTATCGTTCAAATATCACGCTGTTGGTTGATTTCACGTGTTGTTTATTGTATACAAGCTGATTCAAATTAAGTGAGCACCATTATTATCTCTGTTATTATTGATTCTAGAAAGTAGGTTAAATTAGCAAGGTACTAGTGTTTTTAACGGGGATTAATATGCAGTATACGAAAAAAAAACAATTGCATAACGCATTTCCGAGAAATTTTGAAATTTATATATTTTTTTAATTGAATATCCTGTATATTGTTAAAAAAAATATTTTCATTTATGATACAAAAGTTTTAATACAATATTGTCTTAAAATGAATAATAAAGAAGTTATGGTGGATCCTATTGTTAGTTGATGCGAAAAATACATCTTAATTCTTAAAATGTAGAGCAGTGTGAAAAATCAACTTTTAACAAAACAGGTACATATCTTCGTGTTTAACGTTTATGTTAACATATTACATCCTAAAATAATATCGTTGAAATTAAATTGAAAAGGAAAAATCAAATGCATAATTTATAAATACTGCTCAAAGATGTCATCTTCCTTCTCGATACATTTTCGTGCCCGCTTGAGTACACTCTGGGTAGCTCTTAACACTATGCTTCCATCCAATTGGCGAAATACTTCCCCAATCTTATTTTGCAATCCGTTCAAGTTGTTGTACCGCGTTCTGTATATCCAATCTTTTATATATCCCCAAAGAAAAAAGTCTGAATGTGAAAAGTCAGGAAAGCATGCTGGCTATCGAATTACCCCATTTGTACCAATTCACTTATCGCCAAAGATGGTGTCCAGATAGTTATGAACTATGCGGCATTTGTGTGCCGGAGCATCGTCCTGCTGAAAGTATAAATTTTGGAACATCAGGTAATCGGCGTTATCGAGGAAACCCTCTAGAACAGTACGAATAAATTACAGATATCTCTCTGTTTGCAATATGCCATTGTACAAACTGGACCAACGACTGTCGAATCAATTAATGCGTACCAAACATTAAAAGTAAATTAAACTTGTGCACTTGTGCAGCATGTGGACGCACTATTAATTGGTCAGTAGTGCCCATTCTTCTTATTAAACATTTCTCCTGCCTAAATTTCCTCGTTGTAGAGTTTGTGAGGTTCGATACTTAAATCGGATATACTTATGCTTTTGTTTAAATTCTCTGAACTGATGCATAACTTAAACCCAATTCCTTAGTAGCATTTCTAATGGAAAACTCGCGATATTGTTTTTTCGTATACTGCATATTAATCAGCGTTAAAAACTCTGATACTTTGCTAAGTTAACCTAGTTTCTAAAATCAATAATAACAGAGATAGCAATGGTGTGCACTTGCACAATCAGCCTGTATACTCCTCACATTAAATTCACACAGCTCACAAATGGATTATACCCTCCTGTTTCTACCTATGGAGTTTCCTTTTACTTCAATATCTCCGATTCCGTTAAATAAATATTCTTTTCCTGACCTCCTTTTGTTCAGAAACCTTTTCCACATATTTATCGCAAAAAATATTTGTTTAGTAAGAAGTAAGGAAAGATCAGACAATAAAATAAAAACCATGTGGAAACTAATAAGAAATAACACCACAGTTAAACACCTACCGCCAGCGCATCCAACAGATCCTGTTTAACAGCATCTGATTTTAACGAATATTTTGTCAACATCCCAATCGAACTACGACAAAAATAGATGGAATCGATAGAAATCTTAATAATAATAATAATAATGATAATAGCGCCTTTATTTCCATAAAACAGTCAAACAAGCAAAAATAAAAATAAGCAATAATAAGTAACAACAAAACAATTTTCTCTAATACATGGAAGTATATTGATTATTATTAATGTAAAAGACAAGTTTTTTAAAGAGAAAGAAAAAGAAAAAGGAAAATGGCGGGTTTGTCTTGTCTTGCTCATGAGATATAGAGAACTACAATCACGACTGTTCTTCCAACCAACCATAAAAGGAAAGAGATGCCAAAAGAAAAAAGAAGCACAGCAAATTATGCATCTCAATTAATAATCGCTATACAGAAAAGTACTTAAGGCAGGAAAGAGTACATCTTTTTTTTTTTTTCTTTTTCTCTGAAGATATAAAACAAAAAGCAAAATGATATATTCTACTCACCGCTGCCCAAATAATATTGTGAATAAACTACGTTTAAACATCCCTAAAGTACGAGTTTGGTACACATCGTAATTACAATTAACAGCCTGTACAATGTTATAGCTAAAACATCTCTTAAAGTATTGTCCGATGGAGTGGTATAAATATAAATAAATGACGATTAGCATATATTATTCTTATACTAGTATAACATTGCTTTAGTAAATTTGAAACATGTTGCTTAAATTTTAAGCACCAATCCAAGGTGATACCCAGATTCTTAATTGGTTATCTATTCGAATGTTGATCATTCCGGCGTCCAAATAAAGTAACGGCCGATTTCTCCGGATTAAGAATCAATGAATGTGGTTTAGCTTGTTTTGCTAAGGAATCAAGGTCATCGTTAATCATCGTACAGGTCGCAATCACATCTGAAGGATAACATGAGAGATAAATTTGGGCGTCATCAGCATAAAAATGTATAGAACAATATTTAATAGACGTGCAAAATCTGGCTATATATATATGGAAAACAGAAGAGGACCAAGTATGGAGCCCTGGGGCACTCCAGATGCAATGGACAGGGGTGACGATACCCGAGCAGACAATCTCACAGACTCCACACGATGAGATAAATAGTTTCTAACAAGTAAACACGATTTATCAGATAAATCCATGTAATGCATAAGGGGAAGAGTGTGTGGGGACTGGTGAGAATAACTTCTTTATAGATTTGAGCGAAATTAGGGCGCAAGCAGTTTTGTTCGTTATAAAAGAAATAAAAAACAAAAGTGTCATTATCACGTCTGCGGGCTATCAGCCTCCGATTCAATATAATTCGCAACTTTTGGAAGGCATAGTGCATACTCAAAAAAGAAACTATTAATTGTGACTTCCGTTATGCCTATTTAATTCGTTGCTAGTCAAAAGGAAAAGGAACTCCTTCTTTTAGCAACTCATTCAGAATACCGCTAACTTAGTAAGGTACAGTCTTATCGCCTTTACATCTAAATCTAATCCATATGCATGCGCCCACATTACCATACCAATTAAGCCGTTATGGAGATTTTAACGTGGAGAGTCGAAATGAGTCTAACGACACCATGAAAATTACCATTCCCTACATGGGAAATCGCTACTGCTCCAACGCGTGAAGAAAATAAATGTTCTTCTGCGATATTTATAGTGAAAAGTTCGTTCCGACACTGTCTTATTTCGGTTTATGAATGCACGCGATTGCAAACGGCATTAAGGTAACAGTGAGGTCATGGTTACGCTGGACATTAACCTGAATTTTCTCGTGAATATGCACGCGTGAAAAGGAAATGCAAAAGCAACAGATGTCAGGTTTAAGTGTGTAGATTTGTTTATTTCTTACTGTGAAATGTCACATGAGAAAGGACAAACTTTAGTCGGCTTAAATTAATTGTTAATCGAGTAGTCACATGCGTACAACGTAAAATATACATACTTAGGAGTTTCTGGTACTAATCTATCTTGTCTATGAAAATTCGCGGAAGATGATTTTAAATGTACTGCTTTTTTTAATATTCCATATAATTTGAACTACGGTTTGTGCTAAAATTAAAACCCAAAAGAAAGATTTGCAGGTAAAGATCCATAAACAACCAATAATCAAAACGAATAAACATTTCAAAGGATTAATTTGCTAAACCGAGCAATAAATAATTCACACTAAATCATTACAGCAGTTTCGATAATTACCTGCCGAACAGATGTGTCAAATAACGGTAAGTTATACGGTCGAAATAAATTACCATTATAGATATATTGGTACACACGCAGAAGGTACACACATTTCATAATTCTCTTAGGTAATTCACCACCTGTTATATCAGCGGTATTGTAATTTTATTGGCCTACAACTGCTTTGAAATCATTAATGTATGACGATTAATACGTTAGTATGAGCAATAACCTTAATTTATCATTGATATGTGTTCGTCAACTGAATTTATGATTTTCGTATAACTTCGCATTCTTCTGCCATTGAATCAGTAATTGGTCAGGACGAATTTAGTTAAATGTCGTTTTTAATCTACCTAAATTAATCATAAAAATATCGAAAATACAAAACAAACTGTCACGTATTAAGTATATACTATAAAATTTCAAATGCTTCTGTTGAAAAAATCACTTTCTTCGCACTTAAGAGGATATCAGTGTTTTTTTTTTCAGATATAAACTAAATGGTTTTTTTTACTTCTATATTCGGCTCTATTGAATAAATGTTCTTTTTCCCAGATTCCTTTTATTTAGAAATCTTTCCCAGGTATTTACTACAAGAAATATTTGTTTAGGAAAACGTAAGGAAAGCTCAAACAATAAAATAAAAATCATGTGGAAACTAATCACAAATGAAACCACAGTCAAAAACCTGTCACCACTTTAATCAACAAATCCGATTTAATAGCGTTTGATTTTAGCGGATACTTTGTTAATATCCCGATAAAATTCAGCACAAAAATAGGTGGACCGAATTGAAACCCTTTAGACTTATTAAAAATAGTGAGGGGAATCACTCCTCCATAGTTTTGAGTGAAGTTAAGGCGGAAAAGGTTTCCTCCATTATAAGAAATAAGAAACAAAAATGCTGAAGACATCTATGGGTTATGAGTAGTGCTGTTAGAAAACTTAAATGGAGAAATGAAGGGCATATTGACTCACATTTTCAAGCAATGCGTAGAAAAGAATATGTATCCAGAAGAACTACAACGTGTAAAAATTATACCAGCAATAATAAAACACTATTGTTACAACAATTACTTCAGTTCTTCAAAGAGAACAACATTCCTTCCTATAGTCAGCGCGGCTATACAGAAACTAAGTCAACCATATCGATGGTGATGGAATCTTCAAACAGGTGACAGATGCGTTGTATAGTCACAAGAAGGCTTTACTCTGCTGTAATTAGTAACCATAAATCTTACTTTGGAAATTGCGGTACTACCGAGTAACACAAATAGCCCTAACTGTTTTAAGATCTAACTAGACCATGAGAACCCAAGCTATATACTGGAACGGTGGAATGTCGGAAGTAGTCATAGTTAACACAGGAGTTCCTCATGGGTCGATTTCGGGACCTTTGCTGTTCTTGACTTATATAAAACGATGCACCCCGCTATGTGGTTAGTGGCCAAACTTACTTGTTTGCGGATGATACGTCTAACATTTCTAGGCAGACAGAAAACATAAACTTACGGAACATGTAGACCAATTATGTAAGAAGCTTTTATGTAAAATATATGTGCTTCGCAGACTGAAGAAAATTAGAAAATTAGGGTAAGGTTGACATTTCGGAGTATGTGAAGGTAGCAGTAACTATTTTATGTCATGTATCAAAAAGGAATCATGCAGGGAGACTTTGTAGAAAAGTCATTTCGCGGTTGTTTACGCCTGCTTTTAATTACAACCCGAATAACAATGATAGTACTGTTATAGTCTGTCCATAGGTATAACGATTTGATTTATTTACGAGCATTCGAACCCAATCCTTCGAACATAGGTGGTTCACAGGCACGTATTCACAAAGATTATTATATTAAGCATGTATTATAATAACATGGATGTTCGATTTTGAAATATATTGATACGCATACATATGTACCTACATTTTTAAGGTGAAGTGTAGCAAAACATACATACATATCAAGTAAAAATAAGAATTAATACAACTAAAAAATTACTTATAAATTAAAATTAACTAAATATTACTCAAATAAAGAAAATGAAGAAAACCACCTAAATTTTCTTCTATTGTCTTGTCATTCCTTGTTTGCTTTTAAATACACCATTCTGAACGATTTTTTGCACCTGTTTCGTAAGACACTCTCGTTAATCTTCAGTTCAGTTTATCTCTATTTTAATCCCATAATTTTTACTTTTCAAATTATTGTATACATTCAGGAATATCCGCTGTATTTAAGTGCCCCAATGATTTCTTCCACTACCAACATCGTCTTCTATCGCATCACTACTTTCACTTACCGAAAATATGTATTACTACCTACGAATACATCGTTTCTTGAATTTTCATCGGTAGTCCACGGTCTCCATATGTTTTTGTTTCACAAATTTAAACATCTAGACTTTGCGACAACTGTCTTTCAACTATATTTTCTTACTTATTATTACTTTCACATATATGTTGATTTGTACAAATTAGGTAATTGAACGAAAGGAATGTTAATATTAAAAATATCACTATACAGCATCCTTTAATACAATTCCAAGTATTAAAATTTAATGGTTCGCTTTAGAATAATCAGACTTTATAAACGGTAGATTTTATTATGAAACATAATTACTCTCTACTTAAGAAAAGCCGAATTTCTTCAAATACGGCTCATTACCTCATTTATATAATTTCTCGGTCCCTGCCATAGCAGGTAGTGGATAGTCCCCGGCAGTACTCATTAGTCGATGGATAGACTATAATCGAAAACATTTATACTTACCTCTTACTCTCATAGCTTCACTTTCTTTACTATTTCTGAGTTTATACTTTATCAATACGAAGTCGTCTATTATTTTTTAAACTTTTAACGTGCAGTGCGGAAAAATAGAATACATATCAATATATTTTCCAAATTTCAGCAATTTATTTGAGGCACTTCGGGTGTTTCAATCTTTCTGTTTGATCCACACATTGTATAGTAGATTACTAGAAAAGTAGTTGACAAACATGTGAAAAAATCTGTTACTATATATTGACCTATAGAAAAAGAATTCTTATTGTTTAAGATAAAATATATGTATTTGTTCCGTTGTTTTATAGTAGTTAGTTCTTGTTTAGATTAGGGCATAAGTATTGTTGTATACTCTCAAATTTTAAATACGTCTTTACTCTTTATTCCTTTATTTCAGACTGACCCACTCCAACATACGCTCTACAATTTCTTTACTATATTCTATAAAAACATTGGTTACACACATACTTCCAAATATATTTATATACTACATACACTACTTCCCATATATAACAAGTATATTTTTAAAATTATTGGTTTTATTATAGATATTTGCAGCACCAAGCATTTGTTGGTATCATTTTATTAAAGTGGTTGTAGAATATCAGGGATATTATGTTGCATTTGTTGTAGTACTAAATTTGTTAAACCCTTAAAAAGCAGAAATAAACATATGTACCTAATTGCACCCATTAATTTCTTTCATTTGTTTCTGTTACTAATTAGCAAACTCTGTTAACTTTTAAAATAGAATGTACTTAAATTCAAACACCTATAGTTATGCTTATATACATCAGTTTTTCACATTTTGTTTTGCAGTGATTGGATCTATGATGATGTAATTTACGTTAAAACATTTCGAACTTTTTTATTAAATAAAACCACACTGTTTGAACTAAAATGTTGTCTTTATCGCATTAAGTCTATAATAATTGATGTACCAAAGTCTCATGCGCACTATATCATCTAAACTAACTGCTGTAAATACCAATATCGAAGTAGAGGACATAGAAGCAACACACTCCTATACGGCACCTGGAGTCTTACTGGTGTACCTATAAGATGCGTAATTTTTTTTAATGCCAGCGCGTCCTCTAGTCTGTTTTAGTCGGAAATTCTCACCCTGCATGCCATGTGGCATTTGAGAAGCACACTTACGATTAGGAAGTAATGAATAAAGATGACACTAGGACGCTTAAAGTTTGATAATAAATAATTTAATTTAAGTATTATATTTAAACTGTATAAAGTTTTTCCGAGCTGTTGAGCTGTGATCTTGTGGAATTACTTCCGTACTGCAGTGTACTGACTGAATTAAATGAAATATGCAAAACTGATTTTTAAAATAAAAAGAAAATTATATAAATAGCTAGCTCAACGGATAAAATTTTAAAAGAACGTAAAAGAACAATTAACCACAGAGTTATCCTCCTGAATTAAAACTTGAATCTAACCACGAAAAGTAATTTGTGAGTGAATGAAATCTGACTTTCTTAATTACAAATTAAAAATTAAAAAGGTTTTAATATAAAATAAAATAATAGAATTTCTAACCCAACGACGCTAATTAACAACCAATTTTTATTTTTTAAAATGGGTTTAATTACAAAGGTGCAGAAAAAAAACCGTGAACTGAAGGTTCTGGTCTAAATTAAAAACTGCCCGAGATTCTAAATTACAATAGGACAATCCAATACAAAGCAAAAGTTTTGTTTGTTCAGGAAGATAATCCTAAATATACCAATATCAATCCTCGTGGTTTCAAATTAAACAAACTAAATTAAGCGTGGACAATTTCTAGTAATTACCAAGAATGAAAAGCCTAAATGCAAGCACAATGCTTCTACTCACCCAAACGAGGTGATTGATAAAATAAAAATAAATCAGCAAAATAGAAAAACGGAAAAAATAACTCTTTAACTATAATGAGAAAATTACAACTAAAATATATCTTCCTGCACAAAAATAATAAATGATCTTATATCTACAACGTGTACACGTCAATATATTAACAATTATTACAAAGTGAATTCCTTGATTTGCAATATATGCGAAATTTAGAAAATCAAAATAAATTACAAAATGGCAACAATAATTTACAAAAATACGTCTACTCACGTTACCGGTCGACCAAGGAACTGCTTGACAAAACTCTACAACGCAGCCGTATAACAATACGAACAACGCAAACGCACAAATCACCAACAAAATCTAGTAGAATAGGCGTTAAACAATATGAGCAAACAATAGACCAACAATTGAATAGAATTAATTTAAAAAACTTAACCAAACAAATTAAATCAAATAATAAACTCTTTACCTAAAATTTATACAAAACGAAATCTAAATTTGTGAAAATTCTCTCGGTAAAATGATTCAGCAAAACCGAATAATCAAGACAAAATCTAAGCAACTTAAAATACACTCAGTGGTAACGCGGGTAAACTAAACTACAGCAGTACGTTTCGTTCACAATTGCTGTGAACATCTTCAACGGCTCGTCGTTTACTGACGCCTACGCAACACTATTATATTTAAAATTTATTTTTTTATACCCAGCTGTATGTTACCCTGTAGCCTTACAATATAATATATATTAGGAAACAATCCTATTCCAATTCGTTCATATCACTGTAATATTAGTTTTACGAGCGTGCACCGCCTTCAAAAAGTAGTTTCTTAAACCCTGCAGATAGCGCAAAATGCTTTCACTCTTCGATATGGAAATGAAGCAACACAGAGCTTATTTATGCTTCAGCTGTGTATTTGCAGTAATTGCACATGAAAACATTGAAGACCCTCCCAAAAATAATGTCAATATACAAACTGGTTCTGGAGAAATGAAACCTCACAACATTATAATGTAAATATTCCTCAATATCTGAAAAGCCTGTTTCCCAATGGGTGTACTGAGACACGAAGAAACTTTTAATAGCCTGCTCGTTCGCCAGGTTAATGTACTTTGAATTGTTTTCTGTAAATTTACTTAAAAAAAAAAGGTACCAAGAAAAGTTCAACTACGCTAAAAATTTGAAAAGACGTTCTTCCAGAACTTTCACAAAATTCTCTGCGGGGCTTTATAAAATCGATTATTACATCATCAAATCAGGAGAAATTGAATATTTAGTTTGCTTAATTATTAATTTTTTTAATGATGCAGGTATGACTCCTAACTTAATTGCAAATAGCTTTGTCTGCGAGGCACCTTAGATTTATTAAAAGGTCGAATGCCCATACTCTTGTAAAAATCTTAAGTATTAGAATAATTAAATTTAATTTGATCATTGGAAAAATGAAAATATTAAAATTCCAATCTTTTTTTCAGAATTTATGAAGGTAGATTAAAAAACATTAACTACAAGACTAACTCGACCATCACGAACCGAAATTAAGAAGCAAAGGTAAAAAAAAAAAACATAACATAAACATCTGTCAGCTTGTATCATGTGTATTTTCTTACATATTTCGAAATAAAACTTTCAATTTATAATTATTTATATCCATGTTTGTACGCAATCAACAATTTTATGCACCGTGTGAATACAGATTTGCCGTAATACCGGTTCCACTTTTTTTCTTTCTTTATTTATAGATACGAATCGCGTGATATCTCGACAACAATCTTCATAAATCCATCCTTCGGCTGTCGGAAAATTACACAATTAAACAGGATGTCAGATAAAAAATATTTACTCACTCAATAAGAAACAGTTTTCGCTGTTTACCCTGAGCAATGGTTCTATGACATAGTTTCTAGGTCGTAAATTGCGCGAAATCGCGAGGAAAGAACCCGTTGAACACGTTGCCAAAGGAAGACTTACGCGTGCTCTGGAATTCGTAATAAAACTTTAATGGTAATCGTGTATACCTACTATGCGCGCGTTCAGATTTTATCTTAAAATGGAGTTTCGTAATTTTATTTCCTCGCAAGGCGCAATGTTAGTCTGGATATTGTTGTGTGTTCTAATTTTAACATGTAAAAATACTTATTGCAGAATTTGTTACATATATGCTTAGTATTCTATATTTTTTTTCTTAGTGGAGTTCTGAAAATTGTTTTTACAGAAAATTTCTTTAACACTATCCTCAACATTTGTTATTTCATAAAATAATCCAGTTTGTACGGCAGGCGCAGCCATGGAACAAAACAAATTTATGTACACAAGTATATAAAACACGACTAAACAGCACCTCAGTTGCTTATGTATTGAACCTTGATAGCATCAAGCAGATATTACACAGTTTACACTGTTGATGGATATCAGTATTTTAACTTACTACCTATTGAAAAACATCTGCAGATTCATATTTTAGAACTTGTTCTTAACGCTGTGCTGGCTATAAGGTAGGTACTTGGAATTTACAAACTTCCGCATTTACAGACAGGGGTGAGCATAGAGGATCTCGGATGCACTGTATTACATTATACTTTTCACATAATACGTGTAGTGTTATCTAATATCTACCGTTTTTTTTTTTTTTTCTCTAAGAAATTTTAAGGACAGATATAATGATATATCAGAAATAGTATCAATAAATAAAGGAATACGTATCATCATAAAATGTGGTTAAGTTTTTTTTAATTGCAAGAGTACAAAAACCAGAATGAACTCAGTACTATTATGTACTTCTACAACAAATGTGAGATAATGGGTTGAAGTATTTAGCTCAGTTGAAGTAGCACATTTAGTTATGGTTACCACTGCTGTAGACATAATTACTTCATTACAGTCGACCTTACGTAATTCTCACCACAGTTACCAACTTTGAAGGGATATCTACTTAAACAACGTATTTGTAGTTGCGGTTACATCGTGGCCACAAAATAAATTACTTTATGGTTGGATAGTGCTAAAAAATAGTTAGGACGGTGGTGTTGCGCTGCAAAACCGCAACACCACCGTCTTGAGGATGCTAACCATAGTGTTTGGCGAAACGTCGACTTTTACAAGTACTAGACCACGGCACATCAGCCCGGAAACCTTCACATACAGTATGGACACCGGCCGTGAAAGCCTACATTCACTTATAGAAAAAAAGTGTTCAGGAATCGCATGGGGATTATAGGAATAGATACCACATGCCCTAAACCCTGTCACACCATTTGAAACCGATGATGTTTCCCCATTCATTTCCTATTAATCTTGAAATTACAGTTCTTGAACTCTTTCTATTCATATGTTGAATAATCAAATTTTTTGTTTCTTGATAAAAATATGTTTACAATGGCTTAAAGAAAGCCCTATCCAATGGTTGCAAAGCCTATGTGGTGTGACTAGAAAGGCACAGGATGACGTTACAATGAGAACAGTAACCCTCTAGAATTAATATTGCCTTTCCCGGTGTCTTCCTTGACAGAAAGCAATCTCTAAGACATTGAATAAACAGCTCAGAGTTGATGTAAGAAGATTTTGGATTCATAAATACCGAAGGACATGGCGGAAGCCCGTCAGAAAATTCAGATTTTTTTTCCTTTAAAAATCAATGCTGGTGGTATGAAATATTCTTCTGCGTTACAGCAAGCAATCAGTGATACATTTTCTCCTTTTTCTGAACTAGTTAGTGAATAAACGTCTTTAGCTCCCTTGATTGCCACCACCTTTGCTGGTTTATTATTAATTTGTAAACCTTTTTCATCAACGTTGAAAATGTTACCAGGTTTATCAAGTAAGTCATTTGTTGTTAAAACTTCTAATAATAATTTAAATTGTCTAACTTTTCGCGAATCATCCCTTGTGCCCTGGCTAATGATAATCCCTCAGATTTACGTACACTCCACGATTTATTGAGACGTAAAAACGCTCGCAACCAGTCATTTCCTGCTGCCTTTCGTGCGAAAATCTGTGGTCAATTCCCAGTTTCTCAGCAAAACTATATGCTATAACTATATTTTTTAATTGAGGTGAAATCAGGAGCAAATTCGGCCTTTTCTAGAGCTTTTATGTATGCTTCAAGTCTCTATTCATGTTCAAATCCCAATTCTGGCAACCTTCCCAAGAGAATAGTGGATTTTCATGTTCGTAAATGACGCCTAAGTGTCCGGGATGGAACACCATACGCTCTGCTAGCTTTGTTTATACCTATTTCTTGAGAGATTACTTCTGACATAGCTTCTTGTCATGCTTCATTGCCATACGCCCCTCTTTTCCTTATATACGTTTTGCCCATTTCTAAAACTAAGATAGAGAATTATTCCTTTAGAAAAAGAAAGTGTGAGGCGTTTTACACTATATTATGAAGGGCGTTTTTACCGAACGGTGGTGAAAGGTGCCCCAGCTGCATAAGAATTGATACACAACTGCTATGCCAATGACGAATGCAACAATTTGTAGGTATGAATCGTATTTGTATAAAACTCGAATGTAATAGTAAGTAAAACTTGAATGTAATAGTAATAATATTTATGGTTTTCCTAAGACTGTTATAATCCACTTACCGAAAAATTTGTGAAGCCGCTAACATCAATGGCATTAGTTTTTCTGGTGAAATGGAAACAATAAATTGTAAACAATGAACGTCCACCACACAGAGGTATTCTCTCTAGAATTCTAGTGCGGTTAGCGATATCGTGCATTACGTTATTTAAAAAAAAAGGAGAGGGCGTATTCCCCACAGGGGCGTATCTCCCCACTTTACCCTAGACTGTAGCTTACTTTATTCTGCATTATATACTTGTGGAAAGCGTAGATAGCTATTGCAATACTTATTCATCCATAGAAACAAACGTGTTTGTTTAGTTGATTTTCTAAATTTCTATTTAAAGTTGAGTAAAAATGAATGACACGAATCCCAAAATTACTTATTAAATTATGTATCACATTCAATTTATTTACATCCAAACGGTAATTTATTTAGTAAACATATTTGTAATCTTATTCACTTAAAAGAAAATAAAAATTCATGTTATCCGCCATATGCCGCATGAAAATTACATCTTTTATACTAACCTAAATACTTATGCCATAAAATGAATAGCTGTAGGAAACATATGGTTGGTTATCTAACATATGTATCTGCTATTGTGCAACTGTTAATTCTAATTTTAAGTAGATATATAGATATAGGGTAGATGAAATAAATTTATTTTTCATGAAAGCATAATTAGTCGTATGCATATCTTGTGTCGTTAGAAATAATATGGAGTCATTCCATACAAAGTGTTCCTATTTATTTACAAAAAATGCATGCATTCTATACTGCATTTGAAACATAAAAACAGTACCTCTTTGACCTAGCTAACAGAAAGTAGGCTTGCTACAGCATGCTCGGTTGCGTGAAATAATGGTGATTGTTTAGATTGTACTGTTGACTGTATCACACCAAATGATTACTACATTTCTCAATACCTAATCATATCTAGAGAACGAGAATAAAATAACCCTCTTTTCTGTTTCATAGGACAACCTCATTTAAAGAGAAGAGCGCGTTTAAAAAATGAAAATATTTTAATCTTGTACTATGCCAATATTACACTATCTTCCTATATTGAACAGTTCAAGTCGAGTGCATTTCGCGGAAAATGGCTTATATTAATTTGCTGAAGATAGTTTAGAAGTAAGGACTTTGAACAGTTGAAGGTAGAAAATCTCAAGTAAACCTTCATTTACTAATGTACATACTCTTATTCTTTACTATTTACATCGCTTTTAAACAAATAAATAGATTGTAGATATTCAGCACAATACAAATGCGAAGGAAAACACCTGAAAGATCACTATCCAGATGACTTGGATTGAACAATCACATTACGTCTGACTGATTTGTGATTGCAAAATTACCTCTTGTAGGTTTTAAACAATTTGAAAGTATAGGAATATAAAAACTCGCCTTGCTGAATTAAGTATTTTAATTATCAATAATAAATTATTTTTGGAAATTAGTTGGTTTATTATTTTGGAGTCAGATTCAAAGATATCATTAATAAAATTTTCAACGTGTGCTAAAAAGTCTATTTTGCTATATTATGCTGGGAGTTGGCTAATGGCTACCACCAAGGCCAATTTATTAACAATAACAACAGCATTATGCTGGATTATTGATTGCTTATCGATCACTATTCGTTGCATTAACGGCGGCATTTATTTTTTATACTTCTTCTGCTGTTGAATGGAAGCTTAATATACTTTTCAATTTGCATAATAGAAGGATTCGTGTATCTTCTTTCTTTTAGAATATTATATCTACTACTTACGGTGCAAGACATTCTTTGTAGGATTAAACTAAAATAGATAGCATTTTTTTCCCGAAACACCACAACCTTGGCAAATTTCTTTACAATTATGTATTCTACTCTACGTTGACATATGTACATATACAACAAAGTAGCAGTGGGACTTATTGTTATGTTTAGCTTTCACTTCTACCGTGCTTGTTATTTACCACAAGAAATACTCTGGCACAAAAATACTTGTACACTGCACTAATCATTATTGATTATCAGTGAAGAGCGTTATTCACCTATTTATAAGGAGTGTATATCAACATATACAATTCCTAGTCCCACGGCGCAAAACAGTTTCGTTTGCTCTTTGTATATATTGCGCATGCCTACCGTAGCCCGTAGAAATAGCCGATATCTCATAGCGAACAAGCGTGCAGAAATTGAATTGGCCGACTGGAGCGATAACAATCAGATAAACACACTCCTTCGACCGAAAAACAGCTGGAACGGAAATATATGGACGTACCAATGAAATTACTATTTTACATCGCATTGAATAGTAACTCGCATGTCTTCACGAACAAAGAGCCTATGAACTGGAGGTAAACAAAGCATTTTTTTGCCCAAAACCTGGACGGTGTTCTTCTTTGTTGATTATATAAAGTTGATGTTTTCCACCGCCATGACCATAGGCCATGACACTAATAACTAAAGTGATCAGACGTGTCTGCTTACACGGGCCACACTCGCCTCGCGCTATGCAGAACGTTTAGCCATAGTATATCTTCAAGGCAATAAAATCATTCCCTGCAATTCGTGTGTCCAGTATTTAGTATGAGTGTTAGTCGAGTCTTGATGCAAAATAGTACAATTCTTCGTTAATGTTTTACGTATTCTAAATGTAATACAATATCGGGAGTAAAAAATCCAGAAAACGATTATTGTTTCATAATGTAGAAAAGTATATCAGCGAATTCCAAGATTTTCATTGTGGCGGTGCCAAAATAGTTTGTACAATGTGCGATAAACAGTTATTGTGCTGACACAAATCGGACTACACATTGATGGTGGTGCATCTGATCCGTTATCTACCTATAAAGATTTTTTTTAATTATGCGTAGATTTTGAACTGTCTTTTTCAAAATATAAGCATGTTTTATCATCACGACGAAAGCGGTTTAGTGAGGAAAATCTTGAAACACTTAACGCCATATTCATAGTGCTCCCTTAAAGTATACATGACATAAAAATTTTTGTTTCATAGACCACATTTTTTCTTTAAGGTTACCTTACATAAGCAAAATCTTAAGGTACCTCCGTAGGTACCTTAAGGATACCTAAAGAATACTTGATATAAATTTAACACATGTTGTTATTTTGGATGTCATTAATCGTTCATTAATTAATTTTTTGGATTATATAAATTTTAAAATAATATAGTAATAGACAACCGAAACGGTATATCAGGGACACACAAAAATCCCGTGAAATAGTAATGCAGAATTTAGAAAGAGGTATTGTTTTTCTAAACAAATTCCATACATTTTATTGCCGTTTGTTAACGGACGATTACCAAGCATAGAAAATCCTGATGATTTACCCATATCACTACTTTCTTGCGCTATTAACTTCTTGTGCTTTTTTTTGTCACTGATATATAGTTTCAAGGTAGGTAAGTAATTTTTTTTATGAAAGTCCTACAAACATTGTATTACCAAATATTATACCAGTAAACATATTTATATTGTATTTGCCTATAACACACAATAAAGTTGATACGGCAGATTCGAGGTTTATCGGCATCATTCAAAAACTTTTAACTGCGTTTGCAAAAAAAGACAAGACGGTTTGTATGAAGAATGACAAAATATTTACATTAGCAAATCTTGGTGGTCAAACTGAAAAAAATGTTTTGAATTTTTTAATTTGAAAGTTTTAAATTTAAAAATACTTTATATTATGGTCTATCTATTCAGTTTACACAAAACTTCTAACCATACTAATCAAATAAAATTGAACCAAACCACTATCTAATCATAAACGTCACAAACAAAAGTAATATGTGAAGCTAGTCAATGTGGTATGCAGCTGATTTTATAGCAATGTCATTTAATAGAATTCTATTCATCAATTCTAGAGGAAGCATCCTTGTCCGAGAATAGTCGAAGTGAGTCGATATTGTGACTATGAAATAGAAAGTTGTTTAAGGTGTAAGGTTTCTTTACATACTTTCATACTTTTCCTTAAGATTTTGCCTGGACTATGAATATGGGTGTTAATGCTACAAACTTTTCACTAATCCTGTATCATTTCTATGTTCTATTTTATCATCGGCTCAGCCATGAGTTATTATTACGCCTGCGCCCGTGGGGCGACTTAAGATGTTCATGTCTCAGCATTTGCCAAGGAATAAGGAAAACCACCAAAGCTTCACTCTGAGGGCAGTCCGTCGGGCTAGAACCGAGAACCCCGCAACTGATAGCCAAACCTGCAAGCCACTAGATCATCAACCGGACTTTCTGCCACTTAAATAAAGTAAGGGGGCTTATATATAATATTTATAGCTAAATAAATAAATCATTTTGCTCTTTCCCGGCACTATATTGTATACTTAACTTAAACGTTAACGTCACATGTGACATATATGAAACTTAGTACTGATCTAGCGCGCAGACGAAAGTTGACCACTCTACTAATAACTAATAATGTTGTGGTAACCGCGCAATATTATTTAAAACATTTTTTCATTCTAGCGATACCTGTTTTTATTGGGTAATCCCTTGCAGTGTACAACACTGACAGTTATTCTACAGTTTAAAATTTAAAAGCGACACCTTTTGGAATTATATTACCTAGGAACTACCACTGCCCTCATATTTTTTTTCACAAACACTTTTTGAAGTCTCCTTTATAACATAGCAATTTATATTTAGATAACCATCAAGAGCTTTGACTTGCATCAATATCTTATTGCAATTTCTTCCATACTCAAACCAACAATTTGTCAAGTAGGTACTGGTCGCAATAAACTCATTTGAAGAAATTCTAGACATAAAACCGGCAAATTATTCGCCTTTGACCATATATGTGAAACACATACATCACTCTATCACATGTTACGTATGTATATACTATAACTATGTATTATCTGTGTCTATATGTTTTAACAGTTACATACCATGAACGGACATGACTTTGAATTTATATTTACTACTGAAGTTTGTTGGTACATGTTAGTGTCAAGAGATAAAGCATTATGAATAGATGAATTTATCCATAAGTTTATCTACCGAATTCCATTAGGAATTGATATATCGTCACGTTTCCGTGGTTATTCAGGTTTAATGGTCGACTAAATATAATCTTATTCGTATACACATAAAATATATATGTATTCCAGTGCACGCGTTGCACAGAGATACCGGGAATTAGCATGCTCTGTTATCATTGACCCGTAAGTACAAATATTAACATATGCTGTGATTTAATACCTCGATAATTGCTAAGTGTTATTTTGTACCTATATGCCTAGGTAGGTAAAGTAATAATAATTGGGTTGGAAAATTGCTATAATTGTAAATAGAATGATCGAATCTATAAATAAATGTAGGTGTGCTTGCTGAAGAAGAAAGATGTAAGTTAAATCACTCGTAATGTATGTTTATAGTGTGACCTGAAACGAGTAAATTCTGATAAGCAAATGATGTTTCATGTTTGAATGCTTGAGGATTTGTGTAGTTTTTTTAGTAAGTATGCGTTTGTTCAAATAATTTATGAGCACCTATTTACACGTTAATTATAAGAGTTAATGTAATAAATTCTTATTACAAAGAAAGTGTGAAGTTTCGAAATTGTTACACTTCGTCTAGTTTCACAGTCGCCATTAATTAAAAGAAACTTGTATTTTTAGCTCAAATTATATTAGCGTAGCTAAAGAATTTCATTCGAATCGCATAACCTTATGTAACGACAGGAATTTATACTCTGTTAGATTGTATAATAACCATCTAATCGTAAGTCTTTGTTTAAAATATGTTGAGATAAATTTAATCAATTTGTATTAAATACGTCTTTTTTGTATTATTGTGAACTTCATTCACGGATAATCACTAGCACTGTTTCTCGTGAAGTTCTTTCTAGCAAGCCTTTTTTTGATGATTGTAATATACAATAAGTCCTGCTTGGGATTGTTTCCATTTTTTTCAAATGTACCTAGGCATGATCTGAGCAAAAGTTACATCAGTCAAAACAAATGCAATTATGTGGATGCTAAGCGGCCCAGGCAATGCTGTTTATCGTTGCGACGAAATCTAAAACATGATAATACACTTTATTTATGAAAACTAAATAATTACAAATTATCCCAACCCCGTGCTCCACTTAAAAGGTACCACACGAGGCTACCTATTCTAAGTACTATATGGGTTCCATAACAATTGAAATGTTCCTACTCTAACTAAATAATTTCCCTATGATTCTTAATAACAAAAATATAATACAGTAGCCTCGCGACCATATGAATACTACTTTTGTGAAATGATGAAATATGTGAAATGTGATTAGTTCACATAATCACGAGTCTACTGTAAATCGATCAGCTATCAGCAATCTCCCAAGAGTTGGCACTTCTGTATAAACTTCAGGCTTTAAGTGGCCCTCCACAAAAAAGAAAGTCGGGGGAAGTAAGACGAAATGTTAGTTCATGTTAAAATAAAAAAAACACAAAATCATGTTTGCTTGCTTCTTTGTGTATTTTTTTCTAAACATTCACAATCGTGTTTTTTTTGCGATTACAGCGCAATCTGTTACGAATCGAAAAAAAAGTTTCAAAAAAGACTACATACTTGATGGCGTAGAATCCGAATCTGCAATACAAAATGAGAGTTTCCATTTAAGATTTCAAAGTTGTCCGTCCTCCCACCCTGAGGGAGGTGAGGTGGGGGATCGAGTTCGGCACCATTCAGTGAGCCCCCTGCATTATAACAAATCTTATTAAGATCTTTTTTTGATTTGATGCAGTGTTTTAGAGATATTCCGTTGTCTCAAGGTGAAAAAACTCAACCTGTATATTTAGCTATACACTAGGTTCAAAATAAATTAAAAATATTATGTTTTATCACAGGATATTTGATTTTTAATTTTACTGCATCAATCTGCCCCACCTCCCCCTATTTGAAATCGTAGAACATCTACTTAATGACATACCTACTGTAAATACAAGAAGAATAAGGGACACAATCTTTTAGGTCGTAGCGCATTATCACTCTTCTCTACTTCGACTAAATCTGTGCGCAAATGCTCTATCACACAAAACCTAGCTTTTAAAAATTTTGTTAAGTCAAAATCCAGTGATTAATCAAATATAGGGAAATTATAAGTTTAAACACTACATCGTACCCGCTAATTTTTAGTAATAGCACACGTGCTAAAAGTAACTCCTTCATAATGAGCCCTAAACTACGTCGCGGTAAACCAATTAACGGATACCTCATCTTGCATTTTACGACGCGAGCAGCCTTTGATTTGAATCACACCGTCCCGTCCGCTCATAAACACAGATAATTGCCGATCTAAAGGTACCAGATATCGAACAAATAATACCTCATCCTCAGCGTTGGCTAACGGCCCCTAACAGCCAAGCGTCATTACAGATAACCACGCCATTTCCACTTTTTCACTCTGAATCTATTCCGCCGGTTCATTTGGTTGAAGCATTGCACTGACCGGTGTACGTGCAAACAGTTCGTCGTAATAGAGATAAAATCTGGTCGTAGAATGCCGGGGAGAAAGAGATCCATGAACTTGCTACCGCGCGAGCACGAACTTCCATCTAAACGCCTTCCTGTTTTACCATAACAATCATATAACAATGGACGCGGCAAGGAAGTCTCTTGCGTTTTGATGGTAACTGACGGAACACGAACACGAAAAGCGCGAATGGCTTATCTAATGAGGTAATAAGCCTGGGCAATGCGCAGTTCCTGTATAGATACTAAGTATAATTTTCTTTAATTTAGTTATGGCATGGTCTTCTCTGTTTATGGAGTTTCTGTTAATGTAGGTAATGCAGATTGCGAAAAAAGTTTTTGCACTTAAAGTCAAAGTAATTCAATTATCAAAAAAACAACGTTTTGAATATATTCCCAGGAGAGCTTTAACATCTTAAGATTACATCAGAATGGCATCATAATACTAGCAAAAAATAAAAACCATGTGCAGCTTAGTTTTGCAATTTGCAATACAGGACTAACTGTAAAGGAAATTAAAATAAATATAAATAAAACAAAGGTGATGGTAATAGCAAAAGAAAAGCAACAAAGATAAGTGATAGTAAGTAGGCGAAAGTAATAAACTGAATTGTAGAATAAATTAAACCTTTATAAATAAAAAATGAGTATTTTTTTTATGGAAGCCGTTATAAAATGGAGTCGCCGGAAGTACTACAGCCTCTTGACTTTCTGTATTTAGTCTCCGATTTCAGTTACCTATTAAATCATAGCAGCCATTTCAGGATCCTAACACCCTGCGTCCTCGCCCATTATCACCAAATGGAGAGAAGGGACATCTAGGAGGCATTCCATTTCTGCTGTAGGAGTATTCCACAATGCTCCTGTTATTTCTAAACACGCAAGCATCTATTTTTCGCTAAATTTAGTTATGGCAGCTTATTGTTGCTCCTTTGTTCGCCATACCAGAAATGCATAAGTAATCATGGATCTAACCGCCGTAATGTATGTCCAGTACATCATATGAGATCTTAACCGCCATGTTTTTCCGTGAGCTCTTCTAGCCAACACCAGTGTCGTTTCCACCCTGGTTCATCTCAAGCTGCCGATTACAAGTAAACTTGGAGTCTAGGGTGATACTTCCTCTGACAACTTTATTGCTTCATTACGGAGTTTTAGGCGTCCAAAACCATCTAAGTTCTTTCTTCTTCTCAAATGCTGTGAATGCTTTTGTAGTCATTTTGGGATGACTGACATTTAGACCCTACTACTAAGGCCATGCTTGTACAATTTGTAGAGCGTTAAGCATTTTGCCTTGCACTGCTCTGTTGAATTTATCCTGGATCAAAATGACAAGATCACCTGCGTACTCCAAAAGTTTTATGACCTTCATTGTCCAGCTTTACTAATAGTTCATCCACGACTAGGGTCCACAGCACAAGCGACAAAACTCAAAATGATCTAAACTGAATGTTACTAAAGACAAAAATGAATAAAGGAAAAAGAAGAAATAAAACAAGGTCTTGATCCTCACAAAATTCTTTAATGTATTGCACGACCGGTTTCGCTCTAACCGAGCATCCTCAGGTCAGAATTTAAAATCAGTTTCAAAATAGTCCAGGTTTGAAGACAAAGTAAAATTTGTAGAGAACAGACATTAAATAAACAATAAAAACACTTAATTTAAAAAAAAACAACACTTTAAAATTATTTAAAATAAATGTTGCCACTTCTCACTCACAATATAAAATTTATATTCTTAAAAATCATTTTATATTCTGAGTGCGAAGTGTCAACATCTATTTTAAATAATGTTAAAGTGTTGTTTGTTTTAATAACAAAAATCTCTGATATACATAAATATATTCTATCCTATCCCTACCAAGTATACTTCATACTTCATAATGTTCACAAAAGAGGAAATTTGTGCCAGTGGATTTTTAAAACAAATCAAGAAGTTTCTTTATTTGTTTTTAGAAGCTTACGCAAACCTGTAATATACAGAGTTTTGCAGATACGGTTTGAGTGTAAATTATTTGTTTTATGGAATGTTATAAACTTTCATTTTGTGGACGATACAGTTCCTATATATTGAAAACTAAACTAAAACCATTACCGGGCTGGTAACTGGACACTGTCCCCTGAAAAAGCATTTATACGACACAGGCCGAGTAAGCAAATCGTGGTGCAGAAGATGCGAACTACAGGAGAAAACGAGTTACATGTAATCTGCACGTGTAAGGAATTGAAGGACTCAGGCAGAAATATTTCGGGAGAGATCTATTGGAGCCCTCGAAGGTTCTCAAGTTCTCACTGGGCAAGATATTGGGCTTTATAGAGAACACCAAGCTGCTCGAGTGGAAATAAGAGACTTAATAGGAATGGTGCAATGAGCACACTAGTTAGGTGCTCATTGCCCGGACTTTAGGTGCCCACCTTAACTTAATGAATGAATGAATGAATGAATGAATGAAATGAATAAATATTGAAAACCATATATCAAAGTCTAAGTTTCAATTTGGAACTGACATTTTCTAAGCTATGGATTTGATATTTCTAAAACCTCCAATCTTCATTTATTGAGATAGTTTAGCAGTATTAAGCGATTATAAAACGTTTTTTATGTTAATTCCGCTAATTTACATAAGCAGCTGTCTTCTGTAACAATATAATTATACTTAATGCTAACTAGTAATCATTCTAGCCGGCTTGTATGCTATTGAATAAAAGTGAAGTAATTACTGCTGCAAAATGCAAATCCTATACATACCAGTTTCATTTTTGTTCAATTTAAACGTCTGTCTGAGTATTACGTATTTTATAGTTACTTCCTGTTCTTTGACGGGAATAACTTATGCACATGCAGATGTTGATATGACTAACTATATGCTAAGGCGGAAAAAAATCAAGTATACCTGTTTTCCACTGCACAATGATTTTTTTGGAGTTACCTGAAATTGTATCATGAAGAAATTTTATATACAGGTTTATTGCATTAAATTCATTAATAATGGATTAACAATCACAAGATAATGCTTAAAGAAGATAACGAAATAACAAAACTAAATAGGTATTGGATTAGAGAAACCCAAGCAATGCTTCAAATAGTACAAGCAACAAATGGAAGTATAAAAATGTAATGTAAAAATAGCATAGTGATATATAGATATTTTATCTTACATTTCTAGTAGTATAGTATATATTTATTTATTTCATTGTCATACATTTTAACAGCCATTAATTATTTACCGTATTTATGCCAGGGTCACTAACATTAACCTCAGTCTCTTTTATATATATATATTATAAACACAATGATAAATTGTTAACCTTATTAAATATAAACAATAAAAAGGACATGATATTTTTTAAACAATCGAGTAATAGTAATGTAATGTTTTCGGGGTTCAAATAAACGACACTGACGATATATTAAATAAAAAGTATTTATTTCTGCTCTTAAGTCTACTTAAAATAAGATATCGCGCCTGTAAACATTAATATTAAATAACTCAGGCACTACTAAAATACTTAATAAATTAAATCTACTATTTATTTGCACCCTCTAATTAGTTCGCATGTAGTTCTAATTTATTAGTTCCTCCAACGCAACTGTCCTGTCCTCGTTCGCCGGCGTGTTTATATTTCGCGCCTCTAGTTCAATAGAAGTCGATATCTTTTACGATCATTCTAGTACATTCATACTAGAAACTTCGATTGCGCATGAATAGAACATACTGCAGCGTCCTCTATCAGCGATTTATCTGTGTAACATGATCACCGCTCTACACAGGTAACGCCATGTGTTGGCTTAGTTGATGATTCAATTCAAATAGACCTGCATGACAATATATTAAAATTAATACCAGGTTTCTACATACTACCAAATCAAACAAAGAAAATCTAGACGACCTTTTCACGCACATCAGATTAAATGTCTCTTGAAGCTCCTTCATTTTAAATAATAAATTGAATACTTCCATTTGCGCTTCTCCGTAAGCAATTCAATAACAAAACACGAAATGCAGCGAAAACTCAAATATTTTTTTTAAAACACAAGTATTTACAGAATTTGAAAACCGATATGAACGATATCTTATATTAAATATATCGATAATTAAAACACAGATAATTATTCTTAATAAAAAATAAGTAGTAAGAAAACAGCAATACCAGAAGAAATTATTTCCAGAATACTAACAAAATTCTCTCAGAATATTGAATTTCATTTTAAAGAAATACTTTCAAATCAAAATCATAAAAATTCGCTGTAGTTACCGAATATATTACAATGACGATCGAAAACCACGCCCACCACTCCGTTTACTTCTGTAAGTAGTCGTTCCAAACAAACCTCAAGCGGCAGTACTAACTAATCTGACACACATTGACGAATGCAGCTCTCTGGTGCTATCAGTTATTTGCTGTTATTTGCGCCTTTTTACTTCTTTCTTTATTATTTATTTTATTTAATTTTCTTTTTTTCAATTATTTATCAATAATTATTTCCGCTACATTCTTAATTTACACATGTGAAGGAAAGCCATAAATAATTAACTGATACCATTCCGACAGTAGTATTTACCAATTCTAAAAATGTATTGACAAACGATTCTGCTGACACAGCAAGAACCGTATAATTGTTTTTGCAAAAAAACCTTTTGATTATAGATTTAGCTTTAAAAGCATTCCAAGTAACAATCTCTGAAAATGATGTTTACTCCGTGAGAGCGCACTAAAAGTCGACCATTGGGAAGGAGGGTGGTGCGTCACACGATTCCCTTATGATCAGTATGATTTGACAATATATTGCTGGTATTCTATGGAAACCGCATTGAACATTATAACTTCTATATCTGTATACGAAAATCTCCTTGTTACCCATTAATATGTCGTGCTGCCATTTATGTGTTTATTTGTTAATGATCCTACAGCTATATAAATGCATTGCATTAATTTATGACAATTAAGAAGATCATCTTAATTTCACTTTTAATTTAGTTTTATTAAGATTGAAGTTTATTCTCTTAAATACGTGGTACAAAATCAGTGAATCGTTATTTATTACAGATTTAACTAAATAAGGACATCACTTGCATTCAACTATATAATTGATGCATTACGGCTACTAAATCGTGAATAATTATCTACACACGGCACCTATTACTAATTGCAGGGCACAGACAGGAAACGTACGATATATTACTGTAATATTACGATGCGACCGGAAAATGCAGTGATTAGCATGAAAGTGCAGGCTTTTTTCAAATTTAATCCGAACACAACGTCTCTGCGGATGTACACATGGTGTAAAGTATGTTGCCATTAAGTATTTATTTTTACCTCACCTCAGCTATATTTTACTTCTAAGTTGGCAGTTTCGTAACATTGCCTATTTTATCTGTCAAATATTAAAATGAGTTTGTAAACGGTTTGGTCGGAACATAACTGCCTTGCTTTAATAGTATTAATATTATTACTTCAAATCCTGCCAACAAACTATAAAATGCAGTTAAATAACCACCAGCTACTTATATAATTATCTAATTTCATGTCAACTAAATACTGGAATATCCCCAATAAAGGCGCGGCTTAAGCAACAAATAGTTCGTAAATAAGTAGAGCGAAAACAAAAAATATTCAACATTCACATAGGTAATTGATTTGTGGATATTCTTGACGGTGTTTCATCATTTGAGGTGTTACAAATTTATAATACATGTATCAGATTTTTTTAGCAATTTTGCAGCTTTGCACCATTAATGAATTAATTTGATTACGTACTTGTACTCTAGCAATCAAACTTCAAACCGTTATGTAAAAACGAAATGATCGTTTCGGCCAAGAAATATAAAAATTCTGCACTCAAGGCTAAAGGAAGAGCACTATTAGGTGATTTAGTCTTTTTGGTTTGTATACATCATACAATATATGTATTTGTATCTAGTTATGAGCCAATAAAGCGAATTATTATTATTATTAAATATTTCAAAACTCCTAACCTCATCAATGGTAAGTATTGAAAAAAAACCAAATTGCGGGAACATATTCCATCTACGGTAAAAATGAAAATAAATTGAGTTATCAGTCAAAAGCATTTATTTTATCTAAATTGGCGCAGGCGCCAATCCTGTGAATTTTGTTTGTATTTATTGGTTATGTCACAATAGTATGAAAATTGATAGATTAATATTGATTGTAGAATATAGAATATAGAATTTAAAAGCAGTTAAGAATGGTCAATGTTTAAAATTAAAATAAAATTAGAGAGTTAGTAAAACTTGTAAAAAACAAACATTAAATAAAGAATAAAACACATAAGTCCAAACGATCAACACTTTAAAATTATTTAAAATAAGTGTAGACACTTCGAACTAGGGATGTAAAATAACATTTAATTTACATCCTGAGTGTTGGTCATACATATGTATACATTATGTATACATTAATGGCACATATTCTCCACAGATCTTCCACAAGTAGTACAACAGACACATCTCTCTCTTCTCTCTCTGCATATTAATTATACTTACTTCACATACTGTTATTACGTCATCTTCGACTTATTTCACCTTTATTTTGCTTCTGACATATCATATCTGAAGATGACGTCACGCCGAAACATGTAGTAAATTATTAATATTAAACTTGAATGGAAAGGACATTAATATTTTTCATTTATTCTACTATCGTTGTCACATATTTTATACTTTAAATGTTTAATTATTGTGCTTGGTATGATCTTTAACCTTTGCCCATACCATCTCAATCTGATTTAAGGTGCATTGGTATGATGGCAATCTTAAGACGGTATATCCCAGTTGAGTGGCACGTTCATCGAGTACATATTTATTGTATTTGTTTTTTTTTGTTGTGACACAATTTCAAGCAAATCTGCTTTCACTAAGCCTTCTTCAACGAAAATATTTTTCTGTGTCAACCATTGTATAATCTGTCCCCTTTTCCAGCTCGTGATAGGTATTTTTGTAATTTGCGGTTATAGTAGGGCGCATTGTCAAGAACTCTGACGGAATTAGCAGGTAAATTAGACAATAGATAGTTGAAAAACCAATCCTCGTATATTCCGCACAAACTTTATCGTGGGCATCAAGAATTTTTTTTACTTAGGAAATTATATTCAGCACCCAGAACGAAACCGTTTTCGTTGCCAGCATGAATCAATGCATAACGTTGACCACGAACTTTTGGTGCTCTTAGACTAGTAATTAAGTCTTGCAGAAATGCTTGTCTAGACGTACTTACTGTGCTATCAGTTCACGGTCTTGTTACAAAGTATCCAGTATTTACCCACATTTTATCAGTGAAAACAGTGTTTCTCCCTCCGCTACGATCTCTCCTAATAGCACGTAAATATTGATGGCGCCATCTTATAATATCACCAAGGTCCATCAACATTACCTTCTTCCTAAGTTTCTCAAATGTAAAACAAATGTCGAGTTAGAACCTGTAGGTGTACTTTTCGAAAAATTTGGTAAATCTTCTTCGCTGTTTACTACAGCTAATATCATGGTCATCGTGAATAGAATATTTCTTAGAAAAAAGCTGTGAATTTTACGTCTGACAAGTTCTGAATGTATTCATTATATACTTTTAAACGAGAATTTTTGCGGGTAGGTTTCATTTCAAATCATCAAGGTTAGTAACCTTTGCCACTGGATGGTTTCCTTTTTCTTTGCAAGCAGGATGCATCAAGAGCTCTACTAATTTCCTCGCCGGCCTTAGAAATATTAATCTTTTTGGCCAACTATGTAAAGCTATTTAGAAACAGTTGGAAAAGGTATAGAAAAATACTTCCGAATTATTAAATTGTTATTTTATTTACTACATCCAATAATAAAATTCTCTTTCGTTTCGGCTAATTGTCTCCTTCAGGTGCTTGAATTCATTTTAAATTAAAAAATGCAATAGTCACAGAAACTTGAAAACTGATGGACCGTAAGAATACATCAAGTACGTTAAATAGTGCAGCTTCACGGTGGAAACTTCTCCGGAACTAACAGCTTTCAGCCTTGGTACGCTGCACTTGGATTTCTATGACTATTGAATTTTTTAATTTAAAATTAATTTAAGCACGTGAAGAAAGCAATTAGCCGAAACCGGCAATGCAAGAGAATTTTATTATTAAATGAAGTAAATAAAATAACAATTCAATAATTGGAAAGTATTTTTCTATACTTTTTCCAACTGGCAATCTAACCCAATTATGGACATAAAATCACCACTACAAATCATTTGCTTTTCTTTTGACGAATAGACTTCACCCTTTTGTCTTCGCTTTTAAGATTCCATACTCCAATTCTACAAATACATTTTTAAAAACTGACCTGTTTAAAATAAATACGTAATAGTAAAGAAAAAAACTGGGACAAATTCAAGAGACACAGGAAGATAATGAGAAGAGATAATAAAAAAAGATAGATACATACATATAAATAGGTATGAAATGAAAAAGGGTGCACATAGTCCATAAGAATAAAACTTCTGTAAAAACTTGATCTAGACTGCAGAGTGCGCTTGAGAAACATTTTCAAGGTCGTTGTAGAAACCTGTACCATCAAAACAGTCCTTTTTAAAAAATAAACCGACGTGTTTTTTAAATTGCCTTAAAAGCTGTAATTACGTCTTTGTTTGAGTATTTCCTGACACTTCCAGCACACTACATGTAACTTTATGACTGTTATATTAGCATTTACATTCTGTTTCATTAACAAACGAGGAAGTAATGCAGTGACACGAATATGAAATGTAAATAGAATCTCATTAACATCACCTGTTATCGCCTAGTGGCGTTAGTGACTGCGTTTATACGAGCTTGTAACATTAGTTTTACATAAAACGGTTTTCTTAA
Organism: Protaetia brevitarsis; assembly: GCA_004143645.1. Taxonomy (NCBI): domain Eukaryota; kingdom Metazoa; phylum Arthropoda; class Insecta; order Coleoptera; family Scarabaeidae; genus Protaetia; species Protaetia brevitarsis. Next base: position 1,290,433 of record RXPK01000158.1, read on the forward strand.
ACCATAGTATAATATCGTCTAAAGAGCAAATTATAGTAGTTTTGATAAAAACACTTTAGTGTTTGAATTACTAAAGTGTTTTTATCAATGTTAGGAATAGCCTTATCGTAAGAACATCTGATGCAAAATTTCATGTAAACATTTAAAGCATTATTATTTCCCGATTACCAACACAAGCCAAAACATGAAATGTGAAATTTAAATAGGTTAGGTATAGGCTATGCAATGTGAAAGGAACAAGATTTTTATACAAACGGATGGGAACCGCGTGTAAACAAATTGTGGTACTGTCAACTACTGTAATGGTTAAGATCTTTTTTTTTATTTTGAAAACACCACATTTATGACTAATTTCCTTACAGTTGTATCTAAAGTGAAAGACAACAATATTTGATCATCATCCCATGTAAAACACCACTACTAAATCATTTTTTAAATTACATCGGTTTGACTGCGCTCGTGCTAAAAGTCTCCTTTCATTGTTGCGAATTCCGATTGATCGTTTAGATTTATAGGTCATGCTATGGTTTATACATATACGGAATACTAACCGATTAAAAAGATTAATTCATCATTCATTTCTTTCATTCGAACTATGATTACTTGCGGAATCAAAAAAGAATCTTTATTGAATAAGCAATGTGAATACTGATATTAATAAAAATCGTTCATAAAATCAATGAATCAAAATAATACATTAGCTAACATAGTTTCATCTTCTCAAAAAACATAATTGCGGACAAATCTCAACTACTATTTTTTATTAGATTTCTTTTTGGTTGAGTGTATGGGATGTTCTACGTAAAGCTATCGACATTAATTACGTGGTTGACGTTTATCGACAGCATCATTCAATCCCTCAACTTATTGTCCTGTTATTTTCCACAAAAGCGAAGAAGCTGAGTACGGAGATGTCTATAATCCTAAATTAAAACGACTAAGTTGGTCGTTGAAATGATTTCTGATGGGTCTGGTATTTGAATGGCTGAGTTTTCTGGAAAAAAAACATGAAAATCGACAACAATTGTTTATTTAGATGTGAGAAGTGGCTTCCGGCCTTTCTTTTTTCTACTGATCTTCTTCAACACTACAGCATATGGTATGTGACGACATGTGACATGATGTCCAATCATAATATATAGAGCAATAGCTTGGTGGCAAAAGGCATAGCAAATCAGAGCCACAACAAAACTTACCTCCATTCACAAGTTTGGCAGTCACCGGAGATGTCTTCCTCCTCGTCATTGGCATTAGAAGCTCCTCTGGACCTACCTCCCTTGTATATTGTTGTGGATCAATCGCCACATCTCATGTCTGTGTGGTCAACAACCTACTGGAATCATTTGCTTCTGACGGAATTCTGAGAATGTGTTCGGACATAATGTATACTCCACATGATGAATAATGATCGACGCCTACTTCACTACATCCTTTCTATTTACAGAAGCGTTGGGATGCAACGAAAAAACACTGAGGCAGACAGACACCAGCTGGTTTACGAACGGTTCGAAAAGGTTGTGTGAGCAGGAATATTTTGTCGCAATCCAAGGGTCAAAAGATATTACAACCTCGGACAACACACAGTGATGTTTCCGGCTGAAATCTATGACATTGAGATAAATCTTAGAGAGATTTTGGATAAAACCACACACACAAATCGACAAAAATGTTCATTGACAGTCAGGCAATATTGAAAGCACTAGAGGCTGCCAATCGAATGAAATAAATAAATACAATCTATGCTTAATTTGACTACCTGGGCACTTACTTATTCTCGGAAATAAGGAAACAGATACCATTGTGATGAAAGGGTGCTGCGGACCAATTTCAGGGACCAGAACCTGCCATTGGCATAACGTCAATTTGTCGTCTGATTTGGTGCATGCCCACGAGTGTATCTCACTTAATCATATCAGAACCAAGGAACTGGTTGAATTTGGCCCTAAAGAGTCAAGCTAATTGGGTCTCTCTACTCTAAGTTCAGAAAAAACACTTACACTGGATGGATCTCTCCGATGAGACTGAATGCCCATTGTGTTAAGAAGATGAGGGAGCAATTGGACATATTTTCTGCCACTGCGGCGCCGCTACCAGAACCAGGCCTGTAACTTTTGAGAAAGTTCGCCCTTCCTTAGAAGATCTGGAAAAGAACTCATTCAGCAAGATACTGAGCTACCTTAAAGGCCTGAACTTGTCGGATGAACTTTAAGATAACATCCGCCCTACAATAAAATCTAGTGGCACCACTACAACACACTCAGTACGAAAATTCGCAGCAAAAATCACTTGCAGAATATCCTGTCGGGACATATAAAGGTCTTTAAAGTGAACAAAAAAAAACCTTCTAATGAGAAGAAGTTGAAAGGATTTGTCGGTGCTTCTAAGAGATTTTGGCACGATTTTGACAAGCGGTTTCAAAATTTTAAAAGCCTAAAAATATTACCTGACCTTTTATTTATTAATTAGAGTTAACTAGAATAATTCAAAAGGAATAAAGTAACCCCCTGTAGGTTCCAGATCACACATGAGTGGAAAGAAACGAAATAACGGATAATCTCGCAAGAAAAGGGGCCGAAATACCTTTTGTAGAGCCTCAACCCTTTTGCGGGTTAAGTAGCAGAACGATACTGAGGAAACTGGAAAGAGAAATGGAGCAGAGAAAATCCAGTTACTGTGAAAATCTCCAGGGAATGAGGCAAAGTAAAATTCTTCTGGGAACCTATAGCCAGAAGAGGTTTACAGAATGTATCAAACTGAGTAAGAACAATGTTCGCATATTAATGGGAATACTTTCAAGGCATTTCAACCTGCGTAAGCTTGAATTCGAAAAGAAATCTGAATGTAGATTTTGTGGGGAACAGGATGAAACATACGTCCATCTCCTCGCAAATTGCGTAGCACTGTGCAACTAATGGGCGTTGCAACTGAGAGCATGTGAAATCGAAGAAGGAAACTTACCTAGCCTGGGGTCTTCTGATATCCAACACTTTCTGAAAGGAATAGGATTGAAAGGCTACCTGTAAAGCAACAAGAATAGGGGACACAATAGATCTTTTAGGTCGCAGTGTAACATCACCGTTCCATATACCGTACGCGCTATTCTAAATGCGAACACCCGAATATTCCCGAAGCGCGCCGCTCTTATGCTGGCTGAAGCGGCGATACGAAATGTACCGGGGTAGTCTGATCTGGGAAACGCAACGCATTCATTCAAGATGATTGTATTTTCAAAATTTACGTGGTGTCTACCTATCTAGTTAGAAATAAAAAAAATAATTGCGTATCCAACATTCGAAATAGTCACTAATAAATTATTTGTCTTTTGTTCTTGCAAGTAATATTTGAATACCTACTTCTGCTAGTAATTACTCCTGATATTTTCAGTAAACGTCAGCACAATAATTGGTGTTTGTTTGAAATTGTTTTTTAATGAAAAGTAAAAGGGTTTCGAAAATGGAAATTAAAATAACTTTCAAGTATTGAAAATATCTCCGGCTAAATTGTGATTAGAACTTGATTAGTGATTAGAGGAAACAATATTAGTTCCAACCAAACAAGTGCTTAAATAAAAATGTACAATCAATACACGACATAACTAATTATAGCAAAAGTACACCAATAAGTAGATAATATATAATATAGTACATAATAAATAATGGCATGAATACGTCTGCCTAACGGTAACCATCTGCCTCCCTGTGCAGTTCCTATTTGACTACTGCTTATTCACCTGCTCGAGCGATAGATGTTATGTGTGTATTAGTGTTTGGTGTTGATTCGGTTTTAGCTGTATATACATAATTAGAATGCAATACAGCACTGAACTCAAGCTAGTTTTCCTAATAAAAAATGAGGTTGATTTCTATAACTGACTACAGGAGGAAAAGCTATATCCAAATATCGTGCAAAACGTCTGAAAACTGATGTCAATATTCGATTCACCGTATATCTGCGGGTAACTATTTTCTAAACTTAAATTTAATAAGACTAATATCCACGTAAAAAAAATGTTTTCACATAAGTGTGTCCAAAAAACCAAAAAAATCAATATTATAACTGTCACACTCTCGCTTCCAGCTAAAGATAATCAACTGCATCAAAAGCTTCTCTTAATAAACTGCATCATGAATTCTCTTATTCTTTTTTTTTCCGCAAGTATCTATTTTATGTCCGATAATCATGGATTCATTCATCCCTATGCGATGCCAAGCACAACAAAACATTTGACATATTTATGTGATTCTCCAATTTTCCCAGAGAGACAAACAATATACACTGCATCAATGTCACGTTTGTAATCACGTAATCTAATTTTAAATTATAATTAATTCCACTGAATTCAAACATTAAATCTCATCTCATCCTTATAACATCATTCGGAAATCGCACTATGCGCCAATCATGATGAGTTCAAGTGTTAAAGTGATTAAGTGTGGGAACGTTTACAGTTCGTCGAAATGAAAAGAACCGCATCGATTTGAATTTACAAACAATGTAAGAGCAGCAATGAATAATTTATCACTGGTCCGAGATTCGCACATAAAAGCAAAAGTACATTAAAAATACATTAAATTAATTAAGTTCAAACAATTTTTAGGTCATCCTGTTCATGAAATTAGATAGATGCACATGTAACACGCCATTATGTTACGTTGAAGGTAATTAAAACGACTTTAATAACTTTCTTCGTTAGGTTGCTGCTTTATGAGCGTAAGAATTACGGCGTGGATGTTTGTAATCTATGTAATTCAAGAACAAATATTATGGATTGATTGCGGTAATAAATGATCTCCAAGACGATGTACAGAGGTTAGAGCTTCCTGCAGTAATAAAACGTTTTATTTTTTAACTAAAATTATTTTTTTTTAATCTGCTTTCTTGGATTGTCTAAGCTATAACAATCTAAAAAAGCAGAACGGAAAAGATACTTGCTGGTCGATTTAACTTTTGTCATTTTTATTTTGATTCTTTTTGATTTTATTTTATAGGTTAAAATAAAAATAAAAATTTGTAATAACAATTTTATTGAAAGGCATCTATTACATAATAAATGAAAAATTATAATTCGTTATTGAAACGGTTGGGACTGTATTTTTTCACATAGTTTTTCAAAATTAGGACAGTAATTTGATACTGCTACTCTTAAACTGTAATTCAAACTTTCATCCGTAAGACGTGATCTAAACTTATTTAGATTTTATAATTAATAAATTAATTGAAGAATATGTGGTTTTGTCAAGAAAATCCATCCAAAAAAAGATTTTAGCTTCAGTGCACAATTTTTCAATATTTATAATATATGTTTACGTGCTTCAGCTAATTTCTAAAATTCCTTGTCCATGTTAATAACTTTTAAAGCGACATCGTTTTGTAATTCTACGATTTTCAGTTCTAAATTTTCTAAATTCTTTGCATCAAATTCTTTTGAAGTATAATATTAATCATAGGATTTTGAAAGAAAAATAAAATCGATTCCAAATCATCAAATTGATTAAATCTGTTTCCTCCAAAAACCTCATTATTTTAATTTTGTTAGCTAATCAACAAAATGCTGTGTATTCATTGAAATAAAAGAAAAATGCAAAATGATTTTAAAATGAAAAAGAAAAAAAATATTAGCTAGCTCAACGGAAAAGATTTTAATAAAACAAAAAAAACTATTAATCTCAGAGTTAACCTCGCGAATTAAAACTTTAATCTAACCACGAAAAGTAAATTGTGAGTACCTAAATGAAATCAGCTTTCAGAAAAATTGAAAAGGTTTAATATAAAATAAAAGAACAGAATTTTTAACCCAGTGAAGCTACTAAGCCAGGGGTCGGCAACCTTTTTCGGACGGGGGGCCATTTTCAAAATAATTTTTTTTATGCGGGCCGCACATTCAAATGTAACTTAAATAGAGCTTTTATATCATATACGAGTATAAATATCATTAAAAATAAATATAGAAAAAAATTATTTTTTATTGACATGCTATAATAACAATAATGTCAGAGAACAAAAATTTTACAATTCAAATTATAATTATTTAACAAAACGGCCTAAAATACAAATGTGCAGAAAAAAAAAACCCTGAACTGAAGGTTCTGGCCTAAAATAAAAACTGCACTAGACTCTAATTTAAAATAGGACAATGCTAGTTCCTATGCAAACCAAAAAAGAAAGGTTTATTTGTTCAGGAAGATTATTTATTCAATATACAAAACCTTTGAATTTCTATTCACGTGGTTTCACTAATAAAAATAATCTAAGCGTGGACCAATGCTTCTACTCACCCAAACGAGGTAATAGAAAAAAAAAATGATACAGCAAAATAGATTAAGAGAAAAATTAACTCTTACAAAATATAAATGAGAGAAAAAACTAAAATAAATCTTCATAAACAAAAAATTATAATTGATCTTATATCTACAAAGTGTACACTTTAATACATTAACAATTATTACAACAAAAATTCCTTGATTTACTAGGACTAGTAAAGTACTTACTATAAATAAAGAAGAATATAAAATTAAATTTTTCAATACGAAATGAATAACAAAATGGAAACAAATATTGACTAATATGTCTACTCACATCAATAGTCGAACAAGGAAGCCCTTAACAAAATCCTACAATTGTTTTTCTTACAAAAATCCCTCTGTCAAAATTCATACAACGCAGACGTAGAACATTGCAACGAGAATATTAAATAGAATACGCATTAAATCAGCACAAGCGAACAATGGACATTTGCATAACTGGATTAATTAAAAAATCTTAACACTACATTAAAATCATACAATAAACTCTTAAACTAAAATTATTCAAAACAAAACAAAATTGTGAAAATTCTCGGTAAATTGAAAATTAGCTGTACAGACAAATAAAACACAACAACCATAATATGCAACTTAAAATACACTTCAGTGATAAAAGGGTTGTATGGGTCACGGAGTCCACAGCAATACGTTCCAGAATCTAAATCATTTTCTAGAAATATTTTCGACATGTGTGGAAGAATTTTTTTGAAAATGGGAATTTTCAAAGAGCTAATTTACCTTGAAATGCTTTAATCTTTATATATTATATTTTTTAGTGATGACGGTTCGCTTGCACAAACTATACACTATTTTCTTTTATTTCCACAAAATAGTATTCTTCTTCCCAATCTTTTTGGAAAATATCATAACGTGGTCGTTTACTAGGATCTGCCTCAACCATACTGAGTATTTTTTATTGTTGAACTAATAAGATAAAGTAATAACAAAACCTTTAATGTCAACACTCATATAGCATTAACTGTCACAGAGTAAGTGACATAGGCGGTTCATAGGTGGCAAAATGATTAGTAGTAGTAAAATAACAGCATACAAGATTGCGCTAAAATTCTATAGATTTCAATAAAATAATATTTTTTAGGAACTAAGTACATATATTTTTTTATATAAAACGTAATATGTCAATAAAATTAATTACTTGAAAATTTCTATCAACAAATAAGTAATTTCAGCAAAATTCTGCTTAGAAGCAGGATCATGAAATTGATTAGAAATAAAATTCAAAAAAAATATTTTAATTTATAGGGAATCGTGTAGTGGGCGCAAAATAAATCGCTTACGGGCCCACTTGCGCCCGCGGACGTGGGGTTGGCCACCCCCTTGAAAAAATCAAAGATGTCAATCGAAAGTGGCAATTTTGACTGTTATGCTATTCTGTGGTAGGGGTACTACTTAATGAACTGCGCTCTCACTGACGACTCATGACGTGAGCTATAACCGATGCAAACTTTAGCAAATGTTGCCCTATGCTTCAAGGGCTGCGGATAATTAAGAATACGCCTATCAACAAACGATCCACTTTCTACATCTTGATTATCTGATTATCATATGCAGAAAATATCGATCACGAGTGATAAAAATACAATTCTTTCACATTCTTATCATTCTTTGCGGAAAAAGAAATTGTAAGTATGTCAGGCTTGCAGAAATTCCGTTGTTTCAAATAAAAGAATTATGTAAACTTAATTAAGCTTTAATTCTCTTATACAGTGTATAAAACAATTTTGGTTAAATCTTTAGAATGGGTAAAGGTAAACACTTTGTTCCCTCAACTACCAACGTCCTTCAATAGTAGGCGGTAGTACTAGTATGAAGATTTTCGCTAATATCTAAAAGTACATCGATCTGAGGGGATGATATTAATAATTATATCCGCCGATATCTTTGATAACCCTCAAATTTCACGTAACATGAAAGCAATTTTCATACTTATAAAAATTCCATCTCTTTCTTGTCCCCCTCAGCCACCAATGTTTCCTCAGAAATTAAAAAAAAAACTCATATGTAATGTTCGTCAGCGAATCGGCTTGAACTTTTATTATTCTTACTGTCTTTACCGTTATAAGCATTTACTATAAAGATAAAAATAACATAACATAACAGCGTTAAGTAAATTATTCAAAAATGAAACAAAATGCAAGCATTGCCTTTTTCTGCGCTTGCGTATACTGAGCAGGAATTTATAGCAGTATTTTGCATTAACATAGTATAGGTTATTGAATACCGGTATAAATAAGTACACACATATACAAATATTCTGCAAAAAGTAATTGCAATACAAATACAGCAACATAAATACATACTGGATATATGTATATATTATACACGTAAGAATACAAACAACATAAGAATTATAATTTATAAACAACTTGTAATTACACTTGACAAATACATTTGGACAAAAACACACACAGCTCTGTTTTCACTCACGCACTTTGAGTAAAACAAGCAAAGCCATCTTACCACCTAAGACGACTAAACTAAGTAGATATTTGCTAAGGCGTTAGTTTTTAGGATATATCAAAAAAATGGAAAGAAAAATAAGATAATTTATTGCTTGAAATTTTAAATAATATCTATACCTACACAAATAAGAATACAAACAACATAAGAATATTAATTTATAAACAGCTTCTAATTATACTTGACAAATACATTTGTACAAGAACACATACAGCTATGTTTGTATTACTCACGCATGTATAACATTGAGTAAAAACAAGCAAAAGCATTTTACATCTAAGAAGACTAAATTAAGTAGATATTTGCTAAGGCGTTAGTTTTTAGGGTATATCAAAAACTTAGAGAGGAAAAGTAGGACAAATTATTGCCAAAAATTTTATTACACAAACGAATTTGTTCGTCAGAGAAAAGAAACTATGAAACGAATATTTATGAAATAAGCAAGAAATAGGTATAACTGAACTTGGTAAAATACGAGACCTTCGTGTTTAGGAATGAAAACAAATCCACATCAGCAGCACAATGTCCGTTAGACCTTTCTCCTCTTCATATGGTGATAATACGGAAGACAAGAAAACAGACATTCCAGATTACAACTAGTCTGCAGCATTTATGGCGCAATAAGATGCAAAATAAACATGTCATGTCAAACAAGTCATTTTTGCATACTATCAGCATTGTATTAATAGAACAGTGACTATATCCGTTTTATGCACTATAAACTTGACTATATTTTCGCATTAAGCAGTCAATCCGAGTGATTCTGGATCTTTCTTTTTCTATACGCTTTGTGTAGATCACACGGCGCATAAAATACCGGTGTGACGAAAATTGCAGTGGTACTTTTGTCTGTAAGTACTATTGAGAATTTATTTAAATATAGAATATTATTTGCAATTAAAATCCATAAGCATTGGCGTTAAGAGTACCAAATATAGTTTATGTAGACATATTCTTGATTACAGTAGATCACTGCATATTTATATGTGCCTTCGTTGAACTAAATGACACTCATCGACGACAAGATATCTTCATATATTGAGAAAGACCTTTCCATATTGCAACTATTTACGAGCATTATAAGGTAACATACCTACCCATTTTCGTCAAGACATTCTTTAGTGTCTTCGAAATTCTTTAATGCATTAGATGTTTTACATAAGTTTCTATATCTCGTATTTTTATGTAATATGTCCGGATTGAATAAAAGCTCGTATAGCTTAGAGTGATTTGATATATTGTGTCTCGAATTTATACATCGTGGTCAGGGAAGTATGCAACAAAGGGAAAACCTTTTTATGGCATATTTCTCAGAAAATTTTATTCTTTATAAAAGTTTGTGCTTTACTTAAAATCTCATCTGCCCATTAAAATAAATGAGTTTTTATTTGGTATTGTAGAAACATTTTAATAATCGTTGAATACATCGCTACTTAATATTGAGTAAGCCAGTCACGTACTGATGTACTACGCATTATTTTTTATAATTTTCATAATGTTTGCATGGTGTTTGACAGTTTAATTTTGAAATCCTCCAAAATACCATTAGCATGGTCTAAAAGGAAAAAGCAGAGTTAATGCCCATATGTGGCAGTAACTATAAGACTTGCAATAACGCAGCTGCAACTTTTAACGAACCACATACCAATAGAAGCGTTAATTATTCTACAGTATCCCGAATATTTCAAAAATTAAACAAGGTTCTTTGGTATGTGATTTTAAAAAGAAGCATGACAGACTAGTACAAAATTTCGATAATTCTTTAAAGAAATTAATGTATTTTTTACTGTAAAAAGCTTGCAAACTTTGCAAATTCTTTAAACGTTTGGCAAAGTGTTATTGAGAATCGTAAATTATCTGTGAGAAAATGTGCAAGTGATTTAAGATAACGTAAATGAACAGTATAAGAAAAAAAAAAAAACAAGTTTACTCCATCTAAACCATATGTCCAAATCTTGCAGGAACGAAATTATTAGAAGCTTTTAGAGTTTTCCTACGTAATACAGGGTGATATAGAAACGGACAGAAACATTTCTCAAAAAAATATTATTTGCCGATGAAACGATATTCACCATAAATAGTGTAGTTTGTTCATAAAACTGTCGATGGTAGTCTCAAGAGGATTCACGTTTCTAAATGGAGTGCAAAAACCAATATTTACAAAAGATTGGTGCAAAATTTTGGAGAGAAAAGTAGTTCTAGCAACTGAATTAGAAAATGAATTTGGAACATACCATTACAAACAAGACGTTCTTTGTAGTCCATGCAGAATATCTTGCATGGGGTTTGTTGAAACATTAGATGTATTCAGGCAGACCATTTGATAGCCGAGAAGATTTGTAGCAGTGTAAAGAATTAGAGAAGCGGTAACGTATTCAAATAATAATCCTAATTTCCTGCAAAACGTTTTTAAGGATTTTAGTAGACGTATAAATTGATGTATTTAGCAGAGGGGCATTATATCAAGTGATGTTTAAATTCGTATTTTGGATTTTGTAATTTCAAGTAATTGGAGAGTGTTTTTGCTATTTAAAGCGGTATTTGGTTTGTTTCAACAAATCAGTTTTTAGTAAAGCACAAACTTTTATTAAAAATAAAATTTTCTAATAAATAAACCATGAAAAATTTTGCTTTATTGCTCACTTTCCTGGACACGTTGTACGTAATTATAAGACTCTGTCTTATAGGTGTATCAAAAACGCAGCACGTGAATAGTGCAAATAAGATATTACGTTTAAGAAAACCATGAAGAATGAACAATGTCTGCAGGCTGCGGTAGGGGATAATAAGGAGACCTAATTCATACTTAATGACTAAACCAATCAATTAAGATTGAAAACCTACGAAATTTTACAATTGGGAGGAATAATATCACTGAGAATACACTTCCAGATATTGAACTATGTACTAATAGGTATACATATACATACTTGTTTGTCTAACATAAGTTTTGAAATGAAAGCCCGATATGTACCGAGCTTCCATTCCAAAACTAGCCACCCGGAATAAGTTTTAAAATACCTTAAATTGAATTTAACAAGAAAATAGATCAATTTCGATTTACCCCTAATCGGGGGTGAAAATCATATCGAAAAGTTCAAATAGGAAGGGGCGTTGAATGGTACGTCTTTGAAAAGGTCTCATTATAAGCAATCTTTCGGCGCTTTATTTTATAAAATCGAACCTTTTTTTCCATGTTATGCTGCTTTAAAGTTTAAAAATATCGAAATTTTAAACTTTTAGAATGTTAGATAAAATGATAGTTGTTAAAAGTAGAAGCAAATTACTAATATTACATCTGTAATTGAAAAAAGTACATATCTAAACATAGATGTAAAAAACTTAACAAAAAATACACATCACCTAAACGAACAAATAGATTATAACATAAAACCGATTTTCACGAACTTGGACTTGACAACCAGTTTAACATAACGGTGATTTCCGTATTTAGACAACCTGAATAACTTTTTACACACACTTCTCAAATTTTCAAACAGTTATTTTCTTATAGTTTTTATATAAAAATTTTCACCTATACAATATGAATGTCATCTTTGTTGTTTTCATTAATTGACAATAATCCTATTGACGTGTAAGTAAAACAATTTATTGTTTTAAAATGTCACACATTATTGTAACTTAGAATACATTATATTACCAGTATAGTTTAATCATTTGTTTTACACTAAAATTTCATTCATTTATTTTACATTATAATTTAATCAACATTTATTTATAACTAAATCATTAATTTCTATCGCATTGTCTAGAGATCTGAAGATGGCTGTCGCAAGCCGAAACTAGTAGTCATATCCTAATATATATTTTTGAACAAAAGAACGTTTTTTTTACTCTTTTTTACTCTTTTAACCCATTAACAAAAAACGTTAAAGGTATTTATTTGAAAATGTTGTTTTTTGCTTTCTACATTACCTTTTTAAAAAGATTTAATTTTCAACTTGCCTTCGTTGTATGGTGGCAACTGAATTTGGACAATGGTTTACTCATTGAAATCATTCTTCCATATAGAGAAGAACACCGTTGTGGACGTAGCCTGTGTGTTTAATCCAAACAAATATGTTGGCCACTAGTATGTACTCTATTAGACTTAGTTCATGAATTTCAAGGCACTGGAAGTGTGTGCAATAAAAGTGCCAAGAATCCTAAAATTTTAATTAAAGCCGCATAAATCGAAGAACCAGATCATTTTGCCATGAATCCTCAAACGTCGATACCGAACATCTAGAGGATAAAATCTTACGACAGAATACATTCTTGCCTTACAAAATACAGGATGGTAATAGCTGAAGATTACAACTCAGTTAAGTAACGACTGAACGAGTAAATGCACAACCTAATTTTATTAGAAAAAAAAAACATTTGCCTTAGTGACGAGGCAAGCTTGTTTTTAAATGGGTTAATAAACACAACTGTGGATGTTAGGCGTTTACAAAAATTGGATTATAAGGTATCTACCGACTTTCTATCATATTCTAGCACATTGTAAATGCTATGATTTTCTTTCACTTTCGGTACATCGGTATATATCCCATCCAGTTTTCGTAAACCCCAATTGAGACCATACTAATCCACACCATTTTCGTGAAGAGCACACACATTTTCTCAGTATGGGCCGGAATTCTTGGATACAAAATTATTGGTGCGATATTCATGGAAGAACATTTTACTGGTGGAATGTATTTAAATCTATTAGGAAATGTGATAGATCTTATAACTGAATCTTTAGAAACCCAAACTGACCAAAATGAAAATTTGTTGCTAGATGAAGAAAGCCTATTTCTTCAACAGGACGAAGCTCCTCCACATTATGCTTTGCCTGTACGAACTTGACTTAATCAGAAGTTTCTGACAAATGGATCGGAAGAAGAGGTGCTATTGAATGGCCAGCGAGACAACAAACTGAACACCCTTTGACTTTTTTTTTATGGGAGCATCTAAAGACATCCTCAAAGCATAGTATAGCAGCTAAAGCTCAACCTCAAAGTATTCGTGATGTTAGGCGTAGAATAGTGGAGGAGTGTTAGTAAATTACCCAAGAGACATTTCAAAAAGTACGGGAGGAGGCTTTACCATTGTCTTATCAATAATGGGGGGCATTTTGAACACCTGTTGACTAAAGTACTTCATTCTGACGCAAATAAAATAATTTTCACTAAAATGTCAACTTTTAATTTTTAAACTTTAAAAGGGCGTAACTTGAAAAAAAAAATGATTTTAAAAAATAAAGCGCCAATAGATTGCTAATAGCAAAACCTTTTCAAAGGCGTATCATTCAACGTCCCTGCCTATTTAAACGATTCGATATGACTTTCATCCCCGATTAGGGGTTGAAACTACGGAGTCGCAGATATCTGTAAAACTTGTCCCCGCGTAAATCTAAATTAACTTATTTTCTTGTTAAATTCAATTCTAGGTATTTTAAGAGTTATTCCGGGTGGTCAGTTTTTAAATGAAAGCCCGGTATAATTACATACAACAGTGGTACTTCTATAAATAAATCTTTTGTTATCAAAGGAAAATTATCGAAAATTTACCGCTAGGTTTTATTTACTATTACATTATCTTCCATATTAAGAGCGCAGTAAATGCAATAAATTGAATCTGGATGTATCTCTTCCCCTTCACGTAAAGCAGTTAATAGCTGATTATAGCAATTCTGTTATAGAAATTATGACCCATCTCCTTATTATCTATATTTGATGTCCGGAATAGATAATGCAGCCACTACGTAAGTGCATTCTCCTGCACAGAGAACCGCACATATGTTTGTATATGTAGTACATTCGTGCAATATAGCAATAATCCTCCGCCGTTTATTATAACGGTCATACGACACTAATAACTTCTTAACAGCCATAAGTAGCGAGCAAAGATCTTAAAGGTTTCAGCGAAGACATTTCTCATGTGTTAATGGTACACTTCGGCCATTATTTGTGTATATAGACGAGAATTGATGCGATTACCAATTAGTATTCACTGACACTAGCCGGTGGTATGTATTTACAGTTTAAATGAAAAATTTGCTTGAATAGGAAACGCAATCCTTCATTTCGTGATTGATCTTCAACCTAAATCTTATAATTCCAAACTTATCTGTTGCATTGATAACGGTAACTAAATTAATGCAGTGCATCTGTTGGAGATTATTTTATTGCAACAAGATAAATATTCCCAGGTACTAGGATAACTAATAATATTTTCTAGGACGTTTATCACTTCACTGTTATTTTCTTTTTTTTTGTTGATATTTTGATAAAAGAAACAATCGGATAAATTAATAATTCACCTAAAGTTGTACGTCTTACAATAAAATACAACAAAATCAACATAGAGTGTTTTTGTTAATGTGGGAGTCTTTAGAAACACTGCAGCCTCTTATATTAGCCATTCCAATATCCTAATACCCTCCACTAATCTGTACAAGTCTCTGACTGGTTGGGAGATTACTGACGAAGTAATCCCCTAGGTTCATTTTTGGCCTGCCTGTCTTTTTGCGTCCAGAAGCTCGCATTCACACAGATTGTGGTAAGCGTCCTTTATCATCCTATTACACCAGTCTGCAGTTGATATCTCCAGTGTTGATATTAATTTTGTATAGGTATACTTTCAGAGCGTAGTAGCCTGTAAGGAGACCTGTTACGGTGCGAATATGATTCCTACTAACCTGTAGTAGTTCTTCAGTCTTCTTCTTTGATGGTGGCCTAATAACGGTCTTTCCATGAATTTCCCTGTTTATTTTATCCAGTATGCTTTATGTTTTCCTTTTTTCTGCTTTGTTTGCTTAGCGGCCTTGTTTGCGCCTTCCGCCTTCCTCCAATTTTCTTTGCCTTCTCTGTTTCCTGATCTGGGCACCAGATACTTTTTTTTCTGTTGCTGCAGTCCGAGCTGTTGTACTCCTGCAACAATGTTTTCGACATTTTCACTGTCTTGTCTGATACTCACCTCTAAGATAGTATCATCGGTTTCCGGAGTCCCGCTAGAAGAGGTTTCCGATGCCCTCTTCTGATCCCTCCGTTCTGGTTATAAAAATACATTATTCTGATCCATACAGTTTCAACGAGTAGAAAGGAAAAGATTGTCCATACCTCTCTGCACAGGTACAAGGCTGGTTGCTCTGGGAAGTCACCCAGTTTCCCAGAGGCTCCGTTCTTGTAAACTTTTGCCCCAGGTGCCATACATCCATCGGCACGGATTGCATAACACCACTGGATCGAGGGGAGATTGGGTTAGTAGAGGCTGGTCTTCTGTCCAACCGCGCATCCCATCGACCTAGTCCACCACCTTAGAATTTAGGTTTTTGCTGAGGTTGTATTCTCTCGATCTGTTCAATTAAGCCCAGATCCTCCGCGTCTTTCGGAGCATGGTATAACATCCCATGTGAAAAGTTTCGCTCTACGATCGGCGCCGATATTCCTGATGCAGACCACTAGCCACGATTTGGTCAGGAGATTTTTGTATTGGCCTTAACTCGTCTAGACCGCAGTGTTTTGCTGGCACAGTAGTACCTCGAGTAGGATGGGCTAAAAGTAGGTGGCACTACGATCGGAAGCAAGAAGAGGCTGTGCTAGAAGGACTGAATTGCGCATAAGCCGCTGCCGGGCTCGTCCATAAGAAACTCATGGAGTCGTGTCTCACCATCAACATAGACTCTACTCCGATAAGCTATTAAATAGTGTGGCTATAGCTTACATCTACTGCAAATACGAAAAATTAGCTCAATCGATTGCAACCCCATTCAAAAAATTAGCACAGGGGTATAAAGGTTGAATATTTTTTTCAAGAATTACTTAAGCTATCACGGTAAAAAAAAAATGTATCTAAGCAAATACTGACTATGGGCATCCTATACAAAATCAGAAGCTAATTACGTTCGAAGAAACATGAAACGCCCTTTGAATGTTATGCCAATATACATGCTGCGGGTTAATAATAATAATTTCGTTATTTTCAGTTTTCTGGATAATATATTTATCATCAGTTCTTAAAGCATCCTGCCGTAAAATATTCTTATTTTCAATTAGCCATTTTATTTTTATGATGCTGTCATCATTGACAAAGCCGTCAGAACCAACTCCAATATATCAACAGGAATGCAAGCAAAGCCTATCTTGCGTCTACCCCATTGAACAGCTTGCATAGGTAAATCGCAGCGCCCCAGTAATTTCCTAAATAATGAAAGGTCATATCTATCTCTTTGGTAGGCTGCCGGTACCACACCCAATTTACTACCCCATCAGCGTTAACTTTCTAGACAATAACCAATTTTCATTGGCAGCCCCGCCGTTAACTCTTTCAATCTTTTAATATTTTTCTGAGAGACTTGTCGTGTTTCGGCAATATATTCACTTTTATTTTTAAGATCATCTTATCCTTCCGAAAACAGAATATATAAATTATATAATTTCCCGAATATAGGGCTGCTGTATGATGAAACATATCTTGACCTCTTGGACAAGCACAGTTCTCTTTGATAACTTCCGACGCCAGTATCTATAAAAAAATTAAATACACTATATTCCCATAACGCCTCCCATAAGTGATAACTAACAAATCCGCACATAATATGAACGTTTCTTTATGCTTGCTCTCACTGAACAGATTAAGTACCTAATGTGGTTTCCTGGTATGCTTGGTATATTTAAAGCTTTCCACCTTTGTAAGAGTTTCCCCCTTGTATGAATTTTCACCTCCTTCAGCAAGATCTTAGAGTTCTTTGCATGATTAAAGTGAAATGCTGCAATGTTCCAAAACTACAACAATTGTTCCAATATTGGATCAACTTCTGATTTGCTCAGAAATTGATTTGCTAATTAACTAGCATATACCTATGACATGGTCCCTGAAATTGCTCCGTAACAATCCTTCTCGCAAAGATATCTGTTTCCTCATCTCTTCGAATGAGTGAATACCTACACATGCAGATGTGTGGTGGATTATTAGTCATCCCCAATATATTTACAGTTGTGTTCACCTCTAGCCTCTAGTGCTGACTCTTACTGAAAAATTGTCTTGCTTTGTGCGTGGTATTTTTATTCAAAACCTCTCTGGTACACAACATTCCAATGGCATAGAATTCAGACTGAAAAATCGTTGTGTATTGTCCGAGGTCATAGTAAAATACAAGTTAGAACGGATTCCTGACTCTTCTGCGTTTTTTTTTTATGAGAATTGTATTAACTTATGGTACAGGAAATAATTTGTATCCAAAAATCAGTAACAACAACAGACAGCTAGCAAATTTGCGCGCAAGCAGCATCTTTTCTGAATTCGTTCTAGCTAATGGCAAAACAATAAGCAGGCCGAATTATTGCTCTCTGAGATCAAAGGTGCCAACGCCATTTGCCTGTTCTTCTTTATATATTCTTTGGGATAACTTTCGCACGGGAACTAATTCTTCACTGTCAATTGGACTTGACGACATGATGTATGATATTAAACAATTCAGTTTTGGTAGAACTGGCAAGAGCACTATGTGTGTAGTATGATAAGCGATAAAATGTCCGCACCAGCGGAGCAGCCAAGATAAAGAAAGCGAATACTTTTTTACAACGATTATACATACTTTCGTTTTATCGAGGTTTGAAAAATCGGTAGGCCAGACAAACTTCTACTCATGGGAAAAATAAACACGAATGCATCTAGGTGTCGTATAAAAGTATTTACTTCCCCTTTTTTACCTATCTTTAGTTCGTACCATAAATGTTGAATAACCGTTTATAATGCTAAAAGAAGTCTTGATTTATGCCTAGTTAATGCCTAGTAAAATTCAGATATCTCTACAGATTTCTGAAGCAGTTACAGGTCAATTTTTTTTATGTCGCCCCTTATTTAACACTGCTTAATAGAGCCATTAAACCATCATCATGACATTCTTCATGAGCGTAGTAATTCTATAAAAAGAAACTCAAATTCCCATCACCGTTAAATGCGTTTAACCTAACCTTCTTATGTCAGATGATTTGCACTTCTGTTAGTCATGATCATTGCACAAAATCAGCGGAGACTACTTTAGAAACACATATCCATTCTCACATATCTAGGTAAATAGTTCTAATTAATGTAGTTCATATCATATGTGATACATAATATGGGCTATAAATCACAGATAAACAACCGTTACTTCTATAATTTAAAATCAATTACCACTCTATTATATTATCCAAGTGAGCAATGATAACTGTCCACGATAGATATAAATTCTTTTCTAAGAGGATTAAGAAAGCTCTGTAATAGTGAATTTATGATATTTTAAATTAGTACTATTACCATAATTATTATGCTTACAGACAGAATTTTCTAGTTTCTAGTTCATAAAAAATGCACTACCTCAGGAAATATTTACAGTGCGCGCATATATTATGAAACAAATTCCTCAAAACTAAAATATGTAATTAATTTTTCAATAAAATGCAGTTTTTGTGGATACCTTGGCTTGTCATTCAATTGAGTAAGTTTAGCGAAATATACAGTATGTTTACTTGTCAATAGATTAATATACGTTTCGACTATGGCAAATAGTCCTCTTCAGTAACATTTTTTGAATTACTATAAGCCACCGTTAGAATAATTACAAAAGTTTAAAAAAAAACAAATTATTTCAATAGAACGATGATAATCTACATTATTTACTTAAACGAGAAACATTCGTAATGTTTGCCGTTTATAAATATCTATTTGCATCACGGTTAGATTTTAAATTATTTGTGGTGTTATTGTAATGTCGTCTACTCGTTTTTTAAACAATTATGAATTTACCATATTTATATTGTCTCTGCAACAATAATGTAGTAAGTATTATCATCGTTTTATAAAAATAATGGGTTTTTTTAAACATTTTTATAACTTTTGTAATTATTCTAGTGCTGGCTTATGCTATTTCAAAAACGAAATACTGAAGAAGACTATTTGGTATAGTCGAAACGTATTAGTCCATTGACAAGTGAACACACAAACTAACCCTAACAGCCAGAAATATTACATAGATATTTTTAAAAATATATTTTATAAATATTTTTCGTGAGAGGTTTTTGAATATATTTTTCATATTTTTTGTAAAATATTTGTAAAATATTACTTATATGAAAATTGAGAATGTTTATGCAATCTATTTAATTTGTCAAAATGAACTAAAATTGTTCTTGGTTATTTAGAATGTATAACGTCGATAACAAAAAGTTGAAACATACATAGAGTTGTCTAAAAGGCAAGAACTGGTTTTTTCACACTCACCATACAAGTTAATAATCAATAATTCTGGCATCCTATAAGGCATACTGAAGGTTTATCAAATTAATCACTATTTTTTAATTGAAGTGTTCTAAATAAAAAACAAATGTATTTATTATCATTTTATTTGAATAAGCCAATAAAAATGAAAAATACTCATTTTCAAATCTACCCTTGGCTGGTGCCAGGTACAACCCTATGGCTTTTTTCATATCTTCGGTATTGGCGCTCTCATGGCGTTCCCTTGTGGCCTCTAAAACAATGCCAATTGTATTAGATCATACCATGAATAAAACATCGTACAACATTATCAACACTACTAATACATTTGGAGCATTTACAATAATTGGAGTGGTAGCTACATTCTAATACTTACGATACTTATTTTTACTTTATTTCATAATATTTGAAAACATTCTACGTACAAACAATAAAACAACACAACGTATTCTAACCTCTATTTGAGGTTATGACGCTTATCTACCGAGATGAATCTCTTAAGCAAATCAACTAGCAATTTATCTGGTAGATGCAGTACATATATGATGCATAAAATTCCTACAATTATATTATTAAACGATTTCTTTAAACTAAAACACACCCCGCAACAATTAATTACACAGTTAACCCTAATCTGCCCTAATCGTATACTATTATAAACTATAACATGTAACGGACAAACGAATGAAAACTTTGATGATACGCACGTGCGCGTATGCATTCTCTGTACCTAATCCATAGACGCATAAACAATACTAAATCATATAACACCGGTACCGTAATGAATAGAGGTGTTGTGTTGACGTTCGTAACTTACAAATATTACAAATAATATAATACAAAACGCAGATATATTAATAGAAAACTTACAGCGCTCAACTTAGATACTAATTAAATCGTATTAGATATATATTATCTAATTTAATCTTTAAACTATCATTTTAAATAGCTACATACCTACTTAATATGTATGCATATTTTACCCATTTTATATTATTCGTCCTACCCACCAAATGTACAAAAGCAAAAATTCAATCTTTTTTTTCTATAAAATAAATATTTACAGAAATACAAAGCAAAATATTCTTGCAGAGTTATGAAAAAGATATTGAGAAAACATTTGCAATAAAATATTATTAATGCTACATAACATATATATTTTTTAAATGTTTTCCTAATATATTTTCTATAATATATTTTATGCATATTATATTAATATAACTAATATTCAAGAAAGATTTAATATTTTTTAAATATTTATAAAATATGAAATAAATATAGTTGGTCACTGGGGAACTCAATTAAATGACAAGCCAAGATATCCACAAAAACTGCATTTTCTTTATAATACACAGTGTTTAGAACTTTAAGGACGAAGTTGGTATTTTTACTTTGTAAAATTATAGAAGAATTTTGAAATATGCCTTGTTATAGAAAATTTGCTGGGATATCCCATTTATTTTTTAATTCTGGTCCAAAGTGCCTAATTTATATTTCTTTTCACCGAACTTTGTTATGGGTTTTAATAGTAAATGTGTGTGTGTGTGTAAAATGCTGAGGGATGCCATCTTATTGAAAAGAAATAGTGACATTTGGTAAGTCAGGATCATTTTTCGAGTTCATCACTCCAGAATTTTTCTGTCTCGTCATAGTTTCTTTAACGAAGTACCGATGATTTGGTTGTCCATTATTCCTACCTACACGTTAACTTCCTAAGAGTGAATGTAACATACCTGAGTCACCTAATTAGGTTCGTCACTGCTCCAATGAATTTTTGACGATGCACAAAGGTATTTAGATGAAATATGCGTTTCATCAGAGAAAGGATTAGGCGAGTAAAAGGTTGGTTTAGCATTACTTACATGACTGCACAGAATTCTATTTGACTATCAGGACCGTCTTCATTCAGTTTATGTAGTAACTAAATTTTGGTACTTTCCATTTTTCAGTAAACGTAATACACATTGTTGATGAATTGCCATGTCTGCTGCAACGTCTTATGATATACGAAGAGGTTTCTGTTCAAAACTGAACACTATATTAAGTTTGCGTTAAGTGTCCTCATTCAATTTAGAACAACCAACATTTTTCATATGTTTCACATGCCCAGTTTTTCTAAATTTCCGTCCAATTTTACAAACTGTGGGCCGGCTAATAGGTCTATCAGGATGCCTTGTATATTAAACATATTTCCATGCCTCTTGCTGTGTTCTTTTATTACATCCGTGTTCAACAAGAATTAAAATTACTAAACGTTGGATCTCACTTAAACGAGCCGTCATTTCACGTTTAAGAGGGCTTTTGTTTACTCCGAATACGACGATATCTTTTCAAATTTTGCATCAGGTATGTTTATTGCATTACTCAGGGTTGCTCTGATTATTTTAACCAGATTTAATAGATTATATAGATTAAAAGACAGAAAAACAAAAAACAGCTTATTTGCCAGCTCCATTAGATTGGATTATCGTATAATAGGAAGAAAAATGTGGTAGTCCTTTCCAATCAAAATGTATTATATAATGATCGTCTTATATACAGGGTATATCAAATAAAAAAGTAAATTTTGCTTGGGTGTTAACTACACGACATATAAAGCACAAACCCACCGAAACCTGATTTCATCATTAAAGAATAAAAAAAAGTAAAATTTGGAGCCAAATATTCTTTAGTCCGAGCCTGATGCAAGGAAATGTCATGTTAAGCACCCGCTAAACGTGGTATTATGTATAAATACATTGCACTCATTTAATATTATTCTTAATGGTATGCCGCAAGTTCATTTAACGTCATTCTAAATAAATAAAGGCCCTTGTAAAAATAGCAAAACTGAGGCATTTTAAATTTCTTCTTTTTTGTTAAGAGCATTCTACGTAATTTATTTTTTAAGTATTATTTTTAATATCCTGATAAGACGTTCGAGTTTCACCGGATATGCGACTTCAGTAGTTACAAAAAACGTAAATATTTTTCTTTTGCTTTGTCGAATCGAGAGTTAGTTGTTAATAAACGGTACCACATGAATCTGAGTTATTTCTTTTGGATTTATTTAATCATATAACGCAAAATGAATTGAATCGAATTACACAAAAATAAATGTAGATACAGAAAATTTGCAAACACGCCTTTTTACTGTGATGTCGCGCGAAAATGAATCTATACATTCCCGCGCTTTTGCCGATGCATCAAGCTTCGATTTTCTTTATATGAAATCATGATGGTCCTGAAAAGGATCGTTTTTCAAGACGGGAAGAATTTAAATAAAATGTTCGAAGTGGCTTGTACTCCATGCGGTGATCCACACAAAACTAACAGCGGTAATGGCTGAATGATAATGGTATGTGGGGGTATACTCGGGACAGCATTTAGGTTGGGCACAGATGCGGCTCTAGCCCACGGCATTTATAACATATTTTTTTCTCGTTAATGCTTACAGATAGACCCCCTGTGCATTAAGACTTTTTGATTGTATATGATTACAGCTGCTACATATGATTATATTTACCTCTATATCTGATACACCCTGTATACTTTATATGCTCTCTGTCTTCAGAAGTATACTAAAAATGAATGAAATGCATAATTATGGTAATGAAAAGGAAATTTGATTGACATAGTTAAGGAATTAGTGTTTCTTAGAACATTACTTTAGTTCAAGTTTTCCATTAAAAATAAACAATTAAAACAAATAACATGAATTCATATGCATAGTTATGTTCTAATTGAGTAAGTGTAATGATAAATAACAACTGGTATAAAATTTAATCAATATAGCACAAGGTTATTGGTTTACTAGTTTCGAATAAATAGCCGAATATGATTTTGATATGTTTCTGAAGATGGCTAATTAGCCGAAACTAGTAAGCCAATAATTCTGTACTACTGATTGACTTTTATACTAGTTGTCATGTATCATTATTGTTCATATCACTTGTTTTCGGAATAAAGAATTTTTTTCTATTAATCCATCTTTCTTTTATGACTTTCTTCCTGAACATTTGGGTTCCGCTTCTTTCAATAATTATTCGGTTCTTCTATCTATTGCCCTTGCCGAACTAATTATAGCTTTATTTAGTTTTACACCATATTTTGTTATCTTTTCGGTTTCTGACTTATATGCAGTAGGAGCATTAAATAATATTTTATAAATCATAAAAATAAAAAGAGTATATAAAAAGATATCTACCTACATTCTATGGAACTGAAGTGGCCATAATATCACATTCTTCAAATAATGAGTTATGAGTTAAAAATTTCTGCATCAACCGCAGCACACTCTGATTAAATGCTTTTTCGCTTTATTGTCGTGATTATGTCCATGAGTTCGCTGCAATTATAAAAGTATGGCATGTCTGTTAAATTTATATTTCACCTCATCAACTGATGGGTATACTCAAGAGGAAGTTGTTTGTAAATATTTAAGAATAAAAAGCTAATTAAATTTTATATATATTTGAAATACATTGCACCTGCATGAAGAATTATTTTTTTCAACATGTAATGCTTACCTGCAATTTCTTGTACCATAACGTTTCCACTACACGTAAATAAAATATCATCCTCAGCACTATAAATTAATTCATGGGAGTGTTTACAAATCCTGTTGTCTATATTTTATAATTTCTACCTTCCTTTAAGTTGACATGTAAATGAACATTACAAAACTAACCTAATTTAATGTATTGTTATGTCTACCCCTATTTCAAAGCTAGAGTGAAGACTACCTAGAGTATTTTTATCTAACAAACAAGGTGAAACATAAAATATGGTTACAAACAAACAGAACAATTTAGTCTAAACATTTTTAATTATACAAGTCAATTATACATTTAACAGGTGTTAAAATTATCTATAAATGCTTATCACCATATTTTGCTTTGCAGTGGAAATTGCCACTTACAACAAATGCCAGCTTTATACTCTTTAATATCTTTTTTCGCGAAAATATTGTCGTGCACAATGTTTCATTCAAAAAAACAAAGCACTTACTAAAATCCACAAACAAAAATTAGATTGTTATTTAACGAAAGAAAGCACTTATCCATTATATATCAAACATCCAGAAATTAATAAAACATAGAAAAAAGGTCCTGTATCAGTATTTTTCTCACAATATTAATTAATTCAATTTTAAGGATTTTGGTCCATACTTCAGATGCATACTGTTTATAAATTATTGAAACAGATGCATCATTAAGCAGAGCATTAATTAAGAATCTTTCCCATATATTTACCTAAAGCTGGTCCAGATTGCCATCAGCCTTTGCCTTCATCGTAGCAGGAGCAATACACTTTTTCTCAAGGCACAAATGAAAATAATGAGTGAGATTTAAAGGCACGGCGCGGCGCGGCGATTCATGATGCATTTGTGTATATTTTCTTTACACATATGTCGCAGTTTCTACTTCATCTTGCTACTAAATTAAGATAAATGACGAACATCAACAGCATAAAGTGTGTTTCATGTAGGTATCAGCTTACAAGTATAATGCAATAATAACCAACAAGCAACTTACCATATGTGAAAAGAAAGTAAACATTTATATTTCGCATTTTACCAGAATTAACTGCAAGTATATGTAATATGAATGGAATGGTCAGGAAATCTTCGAATAGAGCTTGTCACCTGTTCTTGCCACGCAAAAGATTCATGAATTGACCATGTAAGATAAATGCACTACAAAACAACATAACAAATAATAAATATTTTTTCTGGAAATGATCATTGTGTATATTTAGAATAAGTGAGTAGGGGAAAACACTGTTATATATACTTACCTTTCTAATTTGCAAATTAAAAAAAAAACAATAAAAAAAATAAATAAACTGAAATTACTTTACTACTGCAGTTGTAATGAGGACAATTTTATTAATTCTTTATCTTGTTAATACTGCATTTTATTGGAGGTAGACATAATTTCTTAAAGCCTTTCTTAATTCGATACTTAATATTGCAATTACAACCACTCTTCAGCTACGTTCTTGCAATATGTATATATTAACAACGGATTATTGCTACCTGTACCCTGTAGTTAGAGACATCCCCTTTCCCGTAATATAGGATGGGCAGTTAACGAGGTGGTACATATTTTTAATGCGTCCATTTTCTTGCTACCTCTACCGTAGCTGATCGTAAAATCTAATTTAAATTCATAAGATTTAAATGGTAATTGCAGTCGGAAAGAAGAACGAGTCACCTCAGACCGATTCCTTTTGCAAGAATAAACTATATGCTTAGCAATGAATTACGACTATAATAAAGTCATAATGGTGATAATATGAGAAGCATATAAAAAGTTAATTTTGCAATTTTATTACTAAAGGAATTTCATTGAGAAAATGTAAGGGGTTTTTATGGACTCTAATTAGCAATGGTGGGTTGCTACAAAGCAATTTGCTATTTTGTAGCAGCAACGCTATCAAAAAAAGCTGTTGCTTCTTGCAACAGTTTTCTCATGTGCATAGGCAACCAAGTAGTCATGGAACACCAAAAAAAATGTTGTTTCTATTACGTTGTGAAACATAAAACTAGATTTATATCAATATGCTCCGTTAGGTATTTATCGTAATGTTTTTGCAGTAGATATTAGACATAGATAACCGAATAGCAAATAGCTGCTTGAACTACCCGTATTACGTAGGTTTCTGAAATAAATATAGATTTTTTATAAGCTTGAGGATTTGTTTGTTGATATTAATGACAATTATTAGTAAATCTTGAGGGATGTCGAAGATGTGGACACGGATATAATTATGCAATGTCGCAAGATTTTATGCTTATATGTATTGTTCACCACTTTTTTAAAGACTGAGAAAAACTATAATAATATAGTAATTTTTATAATATGTTGCAAGTATCCAATGAACGATAAATATTGTATGGGTGAAAAGAGTAAAAGAACTCATTCTTTCGTTCAGAAATATATATATTAAGATATGATTAAGTACTAGTTTTGGCTTGTAACAGCCATCTTCAGATCAACGTCAATAGGATTATGGTCAATTAATGAAAACATCAAATTGATATCCATATCGTATAGATAAGAATATATAAAATATATAAAAACTATAGGCGTCGTATTATGTTGTAGCAAACTGGAAAAAAGGTTTTTTTTTATTAAAAAAGACTTTTTCTTTATTTACTAATCAACTCGGGCTTAAGTTTACTTCAAGATGATTTTTTTATGAAGATTTTTCGCCAATAACAATTAAAACAACAATAAGAATACCGGTAAATGTGTTATTTCTTTTAACTAGATTAAAAAAATCTCTTGATTTAAATTATTTAACTTATTTATAATTACAATTCAAATTTATGAAGGAATGTAAATTTAGAACTTTCATAAGGAATCCTTGTTGTTTGCAGCATCAAATTTGTTTAATTTTGCCTCAATTATAAGTCGATATGACCATAATCCTTAAGTAAAAGAATTTTCCTTCCTTGGTTGGATGTTTTATATATACACAAAAAAATAATTACTCTGTGTTGTGTTCTAACCAACAGGATTTAGTTCATTTAAATATATATTAAGTTTCGATTTCTGAAGAAATAAAATTATTCAGATTGATAATAGATTTTTTTGTGTGTAGAAAAAAAAAAATAAATCAAATATTGCAAAATTTTGCAACAAATCACGATACTCTAACCCACAACTGATTTCATCTAAGTAAAATATGTTATATGCACTTGGTGCCGTACAATCAGATAAATATAAAAATCTCTTAGGTAGCTAATAATATTAATTTACACCACATTCAATTAATCTGTTTGTTCAAAAAAAAAATATATAGATAACAGTAAGGCCTAAACATATTTAAATTGAGCATCTAATTCTAAAATGAATTATCCAAAATGGCAACTTGTGAGGTCACTATATCAAATAGAAGGTATGAAATAAAACCTTCAGTTCTGTCTCTTAATACCTTTTACTGATAGTCTTTTATTTCATTACCTTCTATTTAATTCCAAAGTAACAGTGCAGTTGCAAATGTAGTCACATGACAACACATTTTATCGATGTGAATATTTTCAGTAAATTATATGCACTTGATGAAAATCCAATATGCATAGCTCTGATTTTACTGCAATTCTTATTATTATTACTATTATTATTACTATTTATTCGAAACCTATTGGAAACAAACTATTTTAAACATATATTCAATTATTTTGTTTATTATAAGTGATTTTTTAGCGTTATGCATGCACATTGTTGACTACTGCAGTAGCTTTTAAACGAAAATTACCTTTGTCGTTTATCCAACGATTGCCCTGTTAATTTCTCTAATCTATAATGTAATTTTCATCTTATAATTGAAATCCTGCACTAAATCGTAACAATCCAGAAACATCAACAAAACAGGAACATACACATGGGAGTTACCTCCCATGTTTCAGATTTCTTACTATTTTTGGTAACCTGGGGATTGTTTGCATTTTCTCACGGCAATTTATTTTCTAGAAGCCTATATTTACTTTAATTAAGTTTTTGTATTGTGATATAATAAAAGATTTCAAAGAAAGGCCAATCGAACTCGCATTTATTATATAGCGTTTCAAGTTGGCAGTTTTTTTTTATTTCAAGTTGAAGGTCAATTCTACAAAAATTCCAAAGTAAACATCACATTAATGAGTAATAAATTTAGTTAAAGAAGAACTTTGCACATCATTAATTTCAAGTTCGAATTCCTCATGGATTTTTTTCAACCAACCTTTCTTCACCACACGTATCCTAATAATATCGATGCTAATGAGATTATTACAACCTTAACTACCAGTAATATTTCCTCAGACCATACATCTAGTTTTTTACAACCTATTATCTTCATCCAGCATCTTCAAAGCACACATCTGGTTCACAAAAATCTGATCCTTCGGAATGCGCCATAAGTTACACGCACGTCTAGTGGAGATAGCATCTTTTCAAGACGAACTGGTTCAAATGCGGTTTTTTTTCCGCCGCTGGTTCAATCACCAAAGCTTTGGTAAGATAATTAAAACGAAGAGGAAGTGGGCGTTACCGCATCAATTTAGATAAATTGATTTATGGTAATGATTATAAGTTTTCGTGAGGAAGACGTACGAACCGACAAATTTATTATGGTCGGATTATTTAGATAAAGTTTATTGCACGAGCCTTCAGATTTCCTGGGAGGATAAATCAAAAGAAGATCAGATAAAAGGTAGTACCTAGGAGGAAAAAATAAAATAGTTAATTTATATCATCAAATGATACATTTGCTTTACGGAAAAAAAGATATCATTTTATAAATCATTCATAGAAATTAACTCGGTTTACTTAATTAGTGTTTATATGTACACAAATTTGTAGTAAATAATTTGCTAAGGAAATTTAATTCATAAATCATATCTAAACGAGTAAATCGAATTTAATAACTTGAATATTTAACTAACAAAAAAAAAACAGGATTAAGTTAACAGTATTTGATTTACGATGAATTTATTTATAATACCGTAAAGGAAAACTTACTAACAGATGAAAATTACAAAACCTTCGGAACACCTCGCCACAAATTTCACTAAACTCATGCAGGTTTTAACAGCAAAGCTATCATCAGCATAAAATTTTTATCTATTAAATTTACTCGTGAAGAGATAACAAATAACGGGATTATTTTCATAGATGTGTTTGTAATAAGAAATAAAAAAAAGTAGAAAATAGGCGTGTACAGAAAACCACTTGTAATAACAGATTTATTTCGGAAGATTCAAATCATTCATGGGAGCGTAAACTAGCAGCTATTAACTTTTAGAAAGTATATAAGAAAACATGCTTTTATTCATAAAAAGGATTTAATATATTTTAAGACAACATGTTTCGGCTATGGCACGCAATCCTCAGGTCTTCCTCAAATCAAATGTAATAAAATAGAAATTAAATGATAACATATAGTTATTACTATTGTATAAATGTTTCCAATTTCTTTAAAAAATAGTAGAAGACCTGATGATGGCGTGCCATAGCCGAAACATGGCGTCTTAAAATATGTTAAACACTTTTATGAATGTAAGGGCGTTTTCTTGATTCCATAACCACATTCAATGGATTTCAACATACTATTAACTTTTTAGTGCACTATCATCTCAATTTTCCTTTATCTATAGAACGGTATAATAAAGAACTTAAAGAAATTATCGAAATTACAGCCTTTAATGATTCTTCGGAAGATGTGGTTTTTAATACTATTTATGGGATATATAAAAATAAGAGTTAGAAATGTAAGCACATTTGAAACTAACGACGAAAGAAGTTAGAATTATATTAAATTTCCATTCTTCCAAATTCCACAAAAGGCCTACAAAAGATTTTTTTGTAAATTCACTTATAGATTGCTCCTACTTCTACCAATTAAATTTTAGGAAATCCTGAGGATCGAATAATAGATTAAAAAAATCAAGAATTCATAAAATATTATGTAAAGATTGTGGACAAATATACATCGAGTAAATTGAAAAGTCGATCAAAATCATAAAGCAGATAATGTGAAAATGTTAAAAATGTTAACAACCATGTCCAATCAAAAATTGTTTGATTAATATTATGATTGTGCAATTACTCTCATGTAATCTCTAAGTTTATTGCATAATAAATTGTAGGTCATGAAGATGTCGTTAACCAACGATGAAACGTCGTCATATTTATTGTTAAATGCCAAATGATTTGATCTGGTTATTTTATTCTATCTATTAACCCAATTTAAATTTAAGCTGTATCTTTGTAACCCAAAATACATTTTATTTTTTATGCACTAGGATTTTTCAAGAACTTTTTATGTATTGCTTTTAACAAATTAACACTTTAGAAACTAATTACTTAAAATATTTAAGATGTGTACTTTGGATACGGTTGTGAAATATTGAATTGCAGTGTGGATCACGAAGAAGAGAAATTGTGGCAATGACGAGATGACAGATGACAACAAGGGTATAGTCAATCCACAAAAGCGAATATTAAGTCGTCTATAATAAATCTGGGACCGTTTTTAATATTAACCCAACACTGAGAAAAAAATTTAATAATCATAAGAAAAAATACAATTATAGTAAGTAAAAAGTTCAGCTGGATAGGGGACAAAAGCACAGATTACTTAGCACTAGTAAAAAAGAGATCCTAAATACTGATACTAACAACAAGCAATCTAAGTTACTTACGGTCTGCTTCATACCGGTAACTTATGAAGTTACTTATGATAATTAAACTGAAGTAGTAAACCAAAGAATATATGCAGTTTCGGTAAGTAAAAGATTTGCTCATGTCAAGTAGATGTATTGCTACGAGTGAACTATTCTATTATTAACTTCAATTAATGCAAGCTATTTGGATTACTTGTGGTAAGGAAACAGTATCATTAATGCACGTTCACTAAATACCTGATATATAGAAGGTAATGGTTTGCTATAAATATACAATATACTTACCTTAAATTTGTTGTTCAACTTATAGGTAGTGCAGGAAACGAGGAAGTTTAGTGAATATTTAATATACATTTAAATAAAAAGCAGTATTATCAGTAATAGTTTTATTTTATATAGGACAGTGACTACCTGATATGAATGAAAGATATTGGTTTCACTTTAACAACAGCTTTTTTTAAACAATTTACAAATTAATGACTCATAACATATATCCCTTAATAATGAAAAAATGAACAAAGCAATAATAAAAGATAAGGTAAATGGGGCCCCCTTGAAACGTTATTTAGTTATTTAAATTTTTGAAATCCAGCAAAGGACAAAGAGAAATATGGCTTTGAAGTTACAACCAATAACAAACAAAGAAATAATATACCTAGGCAGTAAACTTGCGATTTCTGTTGGTTCTTTGCACTGGGCGTTGTCTCTGCGGGTTGATCCTCTGTCGGCGTAAGTGGCAGTTATGTCCGATGATCGCCTCGAAAACGGCTACTTCGTCGGGGTACTGTGGTCGGGGTATCCCTAACTGCAGATGGCACTTGGACTGTCGGATCACTAGCGACGGCATCCACACTTTAACTTCACCAGCAGGCGCAGATATCATCACAATGATAGGAAATTCAAATATCCCAACCACGTGGTTTAAAACTGCAATCTTGAAACATCCGATTGCTTATAGGCTCGGTACTTCTTCTTTGGCTGGGATTCTTTATACGATGGCCTTGAGTAACCCACCCGGTATTTTTAATATATTTGCGTTCCAACTGGCCTACAATGGCCGTACTCCTTGGCTACTCTTTTTCGACGACCTTTTCGCACGTCCGTAACTCTTACTTGACGCTAGCCAGCGCTTGCGCGTATAGCAATCTCGGGAACTATTTTATTACTCCGCCGCATTAGCCAATCAGGAATAGTAAAACAGGTAAGACTTCCGTAAGAGGACCGCTGATTTAGTGATTTATATGCATATTAACGGAAACAGCATGTGTTCCTGAGTGTAAAATAGCTATTCATTTTTTGAGCAAATGGAAAGAAAGTATTAAAAACAGTGTTCGAAAAGTGCTATTTCAAGGTTATGTGCGAGGCGTTTTTGGCGGATTTAACATATGGTAGTACTGATATGGAAAGAAAAGTTACTAAAAGTGCCCAAATTTTAGACAAAACAGGCGTCAAAAACAAACTTATTTGTTAAGTTAATGAGAATAAATTGTAAATTAAAGTGATAAACTAAGCAGCGGTTCGATACAATATTCTCAAATTTGTTTGTTTTAAAGTATTGGTTTATTTTTAACACTACAATTGTAAGAATTATTATAGTTGTCACATTTCTCATTCCGTTTCTATAATTGGTTGGTGTATCGGATAGAAATAAATTCATATTTCATATAGATGATTCGTAGGAAGTTTACATATAAACTGTATTGTATAGTTGAAGTTATAATTATAACAGAATTATTTTATATAAAAGCAATTTGTTTGATTACATCGTAAGTAAAGCAATAATAAAAAGATGAATGACTTGTTTAAATAAATGAATTTGTCAATGTAATAAGGTGTGGAGTTCTTTCTCCTTTCTTAGTGCCTCTAAAACAATAATATATGCAAAATGACTAAGTATCACATATTTTAATTTAATATATAGACTAATTTTGCTTTGTTTCACATTTAAAACCAAATTATAAAAAGACGATATAGAAACAACAAACTGCTTTATTCAATTTTATTAAATAAAATCTTTAAATCACATTAACGTAACGAATTTGTTTGATTTTAAACATTTAATTTGAATTACACTATACATATCATAAAATGTCTTTGTTATTGGTCACATTATCTATATTTATTTTTATGTATTTTAAGATCCCATGATATAACTGGTGTTATATCATCCTAAACTACTCCGAATCGTCTTCTATGAGCCTAACTATCCAGTAATTTTTGTCGTGACTCTGACGATCACAGTTTTGCTTCCTTCAGCAAAACCTCCACTTGAATATTGCAATAACAATCACCATACAACTTCCCTTCCAATTCTATTTTCCCGTAAAAGGAGGGTTCCCATTTCCTACTCGAAAGTTTCTTTCCTTGCAATAATGTGTGTACATCGAAACTTGAGTAGACACTGAAATGGGATCATTAAATCAAATATGGACTATCTTTTGTGTACACTTACCCAAGTAGTGCCATCGATGCATTACATTATGCTCTTCTCCATCAACATTTCTGACGGATGTTGTAATAGTCAGAATTAGGTTTTCACGTTAAAAAATAACAGAAACCTATTTCATTTATTTTTTATTTCAGCGGCACTAACGGGCAAAACATCTCTACAAATAGGTCTACGGACCATAAAGAAGAGGAGGATTTAGAGAAAAATTAATTGCAATGCTAAACTGACAACTTCAGTCACAATTCAATCTAGTTCGTTTGAACTTTGCGCCTGCTTTGTCTAAATTTTAGTAACTTTTCTTTCCACGCCACTAACCACACGTTATATCTGTCAAAAACGCTTCGCACATAACCTCGAAATAGCACTTTTCGAACACTGTTTTTAGTACTTTGTTTTCATTGCTCAAAAAATGAATATCATTTTACACTCAGGAACACATGCATTTCCTTAGTATGCATAGAAATCGCCGAATCATGGTCCCTTACGGAATAGCCTAAACAATCAGGGTGGCAGGAAAACTCAAATAATCATAAGTTGTGGCAGTTGTTACCATATTTAAAAATACATGAGTTTAATAGCGATCAGCATTTTTGTTACTTATACTAACCATTGCTGTAGTTAGATACAGTACCAGTAGTCATAAGTTATACTTTACTTACCACAAATTAGTCAGGTACGCGTGTAATACGTTAATAAAAGTCACTATTTACAGTAAAAAGTTGCATTCAGGAAACAGGTTTAGTTGCAGGTATTAATTAACGAGAATAGTTCCAAGTAAACCTTTATCTATTGTAAATAATAAATAGACTTGGTTAATTTTATTTTCGCGCCTCCGTCCAGAAACACTCATTTTGCAGTACTTCAAAGCGGCAGGAAAACTATCGGAAAACTAGACAGGCAAAAATGTCACTAAAGGTTGGCCACACTAGATTCCACATAACAGACGCGTAATAAATTGTCATTAAGCTACTGCTCAACCATGCTAAGATGAACTGGTGTCTTCACATGACAGATGTGTAATAAATTGTCATTAAGCTACTGTTCAACCATGCTAAGATGAACTGGTGCCTTCATTGCACTTATTATTGATAAATAGATATTAAACTAGAAGGAAAATTGCAGAAAAAGATTTATTCTCGGAAACGTCAAAATGCTAAGGTATGTGACATCTGTGCCAACTTGTACTGTCAACTCCCTAGTGTCAACATTTCTTTTCTATTTTCAATTCAAAACTAAGATTTGTCGGCCCAAAAAACATTGTGTATCACACGGTCAGAAACTCTTTTGCGAGTATTCGTACTTGTACTCGCAAAACTGTAGTTTCGGCCTAGTGATACAAATAACTATTTTTAAAGTAGCTTTGTATATAATATTAAATTTTAGAAGGTTTTAACTTTGCAACTTTTGTAGCTTTTGAATAAATAACTATCAAGAAGAAAGAAAAAGAGTCACTTTCGCTAAGCTATGTAATATGTTTTTTTATAAAAACTTTAATATTGTTTTTTCATATATTTCGCTCTTTGGGGCCACTCATGATTTTTTCACTAAATACCATATGCCCACATAGCATGTACCAATTGCAACTCGATAGAGAAGGTAAACACAGTAAAATAAAAAAATATATTTTGTGTAATGTTACACATATCGTAAATAGCTGGTCCAGCACGAGTTTTATATATTGGCTACATTGTAAATTAATGTTAAAATCTGCTATAAGCTTTTAATTTAATAAAAGAAGTTGTTCTTGATTGTCCACTATTAGCTAATGTCACTGTGACACATCATCTGTAGGCTTTCATATCAGAGAATTTACACCTCACGAGAAGTTTCTCGCTCCTTTCCCACCGCGAACTCATGAAAACCACTTGCCTTAAGCGACCATTTCCAGAAAGTGATTAAAATCAACGCTTTTACGACCTAAAAACTGTTTCCAGAAATTCATAAATGTTTTTCTAAATCCCAACCATGTCGAACAGTAGTAAACATAAACGTCCGCGTCGAACTAATAAAACAAACATATATTACGCCTTATAATTATGTGCATAAATCTCGCGCCGTAATTTACTACACTGTATTTAAGATGTTCGGGGTCAAGCGCGTCTCTCAGCAATCAGACAAGTTAAAGAGTCCCGCTATGTACGAATGTATCACCGTCACCGCTGGCTGCGGCCGGCAGTAACCTTGGCACTTGACGCGCTCCTTACGCGATCTCGTAAACGCATCACTCCTCGTAATACATATACACTAGACGCCAACGCAATCCGGAGATTCTTAATGTATACACTTGAGTAAGGCCAAATATTTACGCAAGCTTCACTAGGATTCGTATATTTGAAGTTTAACAATGATATAATAATTGTTTGCCCAGACGTAAGGTAAATTTACAAAAAAAATTAGCATTGTTAAGTATATGTTTCGTTTATATTAATTCCCACGGTAAAGCTTAATTATTCTAATTACCAACATATCTATATCCAAAAATATTAGAGTTCATAACTATTACGTACTACTTGCTTACTAAGTTATTAGCACACAAAATGCTAAATATGATTTGTGAAGCTCGATACCCAGATAACCTGGAACCAAGTTGTGCACTGGACGGGCAACCGACTCCTGAAAAAAACGGTTTTCGACAACTCTAGGTGATACATTGAGGAATCTAGTAATTGAAAAGTAAACCTTCGGTACACAATCAAATACAATAATTACATTTTTCTATTCCATCACGGAAAAAAAATTGCGACAAATTTTACTATAAAATCATAAAATTTCACTACAACTTGTAATAAAATACCAGATTATTGCAACTTGTAGTATATTTTTCTAAACATTTCTAGATAAGTCCTGTATTAACATATATTACAATTTGTAACACTTATCTAAACATATGTGTAAGTCAAGCTTTCACAGTATTTTAGTAAAAAGTTTAACAACCATTATTATATTTTCTTAAAGCAATGTAACTATTACACTGTTGAAAATTTTAACACTTTTTTGACTAATTTAATAGTCAGGAGAGGTCCACACTGTTTTCGTGTTATTTTGTCGAGAACTATAGAAGTTTAAATTTGACGAACAACAAAGATAGTCAAGTATTGTCTATTGCTAAGGGTTATTTTGTCAACTAACACGTGGAATTATGATATACTTCTAGTCACATTTTATTTGGTTAAGACTGACAAATTTACTAGCTGTTTTAACTAAATGAATTGCGATCTATTGGATGATTTAACACCTTTTCTAAACACAACGTCTTTTTAATATGCAACTCCTATTTCTTAGTGCTATAATATACAGAACCACTCATTCAAAAGTTTTGGTTTCAACTAAACGTACTAATTTTAAAATGATTTTTGAGAACCATTATAAAATTAAGTGAATGGTTTATGCTATTTGATTCAAATCTGAACTAATTACGTAAATAGTTGTTCCCAATACATCTTTAAGATGTTGAATTTTTTTATGCCCACTGGAATTAACATTAATAACACAAGGTTACACTTGCAGGTCAGTCACATTTGGTGGTTTGTTTGGATATGTTAATACGCAGAAGAAACAACTCGAAAACAGATACACGTGCAATGCAGGTGGTGCGTATAATGCAATACTTATTAGATTAGGTGGGGTTTCTATATTTCTATCCGAGGGAAAATTCTTATTGGTTGATGTTCTGAATGTCTGGAGAAAATAATAAATCCTCATATCTGAACAAAGAATTCACACCAAATTCTAGTAATTTCTGTTCTGTTCTACTAAACACATGTAGTCAATTCGTCTGGCAAAGTTTGTAAAATCAACACTAAAATATTTGACTAGCGCAAAATTAACGCCAACACCGTAATATTTTCAACAGTGTAGCTTCACTAAATGTAGTAACTGTTTATACTGTGCTGTAATGGACGTCATTGTTAAGTGTAACAAAATCTTAAATCAATTTGTAAATACCGTAAACGTAAATGTAGTAGTTTGTTTTTATAAAATTTTTATATTTAATTAATCTACACGATTGAGATTAATATATAATATACATAGGTATATACATTATGTATATTATACATTAAAGTTTGTGTGCTACTGAAGTAAAATTGAGTTATTTTACATTATACCTACCTACGACTCTAGCTATGGTTTCATCGAGATCCGCGTTGGTAGAATAGCTTCAAAAATTTGAAATGGTGATACACATGCATTTAAGCAATATTTAGTCGAAGTTAACATTAAAAAAATATATGTTAATCAGTATTTTTCCTATTATCAAACTTATTACACAAAATAAAGAATGTATCAAAAGAAGAATATTCACCAAATCGAAGCAAATAAAACAACAGTCGGGAGTACATTTATATTTACTGAAAATTTCTTTGTTTTCGTTACATAATAAATAATACATATAGCAGCGCTATTACATTTTAAATACTTTCACATTTATTTATATTATATTATTGCATTTTCAGAAAAACAATAATTATTATGAATGAAATGAAATAGGCAATTCCAAATAAAAATATTTTTAAATTGAATTAACCTTTCAAAAGTAAAATTCTTATAATAAGGGAATCCGGAGCTTCGTAATCATTTTTTCGTAATCATAGGTTCAGTCAACCTTTGTTAATGTAATATTGCACATTACGCACTTTAATTTTTTAAGATTATTAGTACTAGTATCAAGTTAAAACTTATAAAGACTGCCTGAACCGGCAATAATTGTATACAAAACAATACGAAACATGTGTAGTGAACGCTACTAAAATAAATCTACGTATGGTTTATAAAAAATTAACCTTAAAACTTATTATTTTGTCACGTCTTCACACATAACCTAATACTATTCAACACAAAGTAAAAAAACAACAATTTCGTATGTTTATGTTTATTTTTACTAAAACTTACGAAGTATGTCAACTTTTAGGAATTTGGAAAAATATATACGTATTTAACAGCTTTCTCAATTCTCTTAATTACTCTTTAGGTACTCTAAAATCTTAATATACATACATTTCTACATACTTTGTAATTGATATATTTACTAAAAATGAAACACCTTTTTGCGAAAAATAACGTAACCTCTGTGTAACAAGTAAAATACAATTGACAAGAATAGGAATTATTTCCTAATAAAATTAATCAAGCAAGCACTACTAATCTCTAATCCCAAACGCTAACTATTCTGTCACCCTTTGTTAATCTATTAAAGAAGACGCGGATCTTTTTTTTTTGATGGAAATGGAGGGG
The DNA here is from genome assembly GCA_004143645.1 of Protaetia brevitarsis. Taxonomy (NCBI): domain Eukaryota; kingdom Metazoa; phylum Arthropoda; class Insecta; order Coleoptera; family Scarabaeidae; genus Protaetia; species Protaetia brevitarsis. Next base: position 1,329,302 of record RXPK01000158.1, read on the forward strand.
TACAACATAAGTATATCACATCTTATGAATCTGAATGGATTTAGTTATTTGTGTGAGTTAAAATTATTTACTAAATAATAATTCATTATCACTATTAAGTGCAGAATAACCTTGGGTGTGGATTCCCAAATATATACCGATGTATGCAGTAATGACTGCATGAACAAGCGATAAAAAGATGCAATTGCAATTGAATATGATGAAACAAATAGATATTAAACGTCATACCATCAAAAAACAGAGCGTTTTATAATTCCCAATTCATCAAACTTTCTTTCACGCATTCATTGATAAACACGTTGAAAATTCTTCTTACCTCCACACCATAAACACAACGTGCACAACGGTAACAGCAAACACGGAAATGATAACAATGCGCATGTGGAGATGCATTAGTTAATATTTGTGTGGTAAATAAATATTTTATTATTTACCACATAGTTGCGTATGTCATTATTACAAGTTTTAAGACAAATTTTTAGAATTTGTCAATGGAACAGTAACAACATTTTGTAAGTAATTTATTAGCAGCTTTGCCCTTATTTAGTAAAATTGTGTCTATAATGTAGTTTGGCAGTATTAGCTTACAAAGTTGACAGTTTTTTGCTACAGCAGTGCGAATAAGAAGATTATAAATGTAATAAGGGTAACTACAAAAAGTTATTTGCAAAATGGTAATAAGCAGTACATTTTTCCGTGATATATACAAAGTTCCACTTTGTGACCCTGTCTGTGGTTATTTTTTATACGAGATTGGCAGAGGTTGGTAATGTGGCTTGTGTTTTGACGTTTGACGATTCAACAAACTATCAACAGAAGAAGAATTCAACAATATCAAAAATCATTACGGAGTAAAAAAAAATTAAAAAAAATAGTGTTAACAACATATTGTTTATTATAGTCCAATAATTAAGCGACCAGCAACATAACTAACTTAAAAATAACCTTTAACGTAAATGCATAATAAATGGTGCAAAAAATCGCTATATTACTTTCACTGTAACACTGGAATTATTATTTGAAGAAACGCAAATTCATAGAAATGACTGCTTATTTAGAAGAATATTTTGGTTATTGGTTATTGTTCCATCCTGAATTATTTCAATTTAATTAGCTAGCATAGAAGTCGACTCAACAGGATGCTTTTCACTATGAGTCAAGGATCTAATCTTGTAGGACTTTTCTCGCAGTAGAGGTTGAAGCGTCTCGATTCTTTGTCAGATGTAAATAATCGCACTATTTTGATTCTTTTTTTAACAAAAACATCAATGTATCCTCAGCTAAAGTTGACGTGCTTTTTTAATGTAAGTAAATCACCTCCTTGATTTGCGACGTGAAAAGCAGCAGAACGGCAAAAAAACTGCCCAGTATAGATATACTGGGCAGTTCAAATCAAACCAGATGTTTGATTTGAAAGATTAAGGAACTTTGCTATATTCTTAGAAGTTTCACCGTTCTTATTTATTCCAATGGGAGACGTTGTGCATGTACCATTTCGATATGTTACGAAGAATCTATTGTGCGAAGTGTGTTTTATTCGCAATTGAACGTAAATTTTGATAAGGACAATCCACGGTGCATTAGTTTTTGTGTTAGGTACAGTAACCGTTATCTTGTCTGTTTGAAATTCTAAATCAGCTATAGACATATTTGTTAATTCATTCTCACAATATCCCATAATTAGTACCACCTACAATGAATTATGTTACGGATATAATTAAGTTACATAATTAAAAAAAATACTTTAGTCCCTAAAAAGCAGCTTTTCCGGCTACAAGATCATAGATTTTTTTGCTACATAACTTTCAGATTTTCTGCGCAGCGACATAAGTTTGAAATACTTTGCAATGTCTACATTTTTGCATGACAGATTTATGTTACCAACATGAAAACAGTGAAACTCTCTGTGTAGACAAGAAATGTCATTTTAAACAGTCAATAAAAGTAAATCAATGCGAAAAAATAGTATAAAACACACGTATTACAATGACTATTATAGTACTCGTGCATTCCAACTTGTACTCGTATTACAACAAATTTCATTGGAACCCTAGTTTTTTAATATACTATTTTAAATAAATATAAGCAGCTTTCAGGGTAAATAAACTAGCATATTTCACTAGAAGAATTTGCTAAATGTTTTGTGCGTTTGATTAGTAGAATTCCGAAATTTAAAAAGATACATATCAAAATGTTTGTCCTACAGTATTTTCTTTTTATCTACATACGAGTATTAATAAACTATCTATTATTTACAGCTATCTAATTTATAATTACTCTTTTTTGCTGCTATTTAGCCCGCAATAAATTATAAATTATTATCGTTATTTAATGTCTTGTATTTTACATAAATCTTGTGTAAAATATAAGACAATAAACAACAGCAGCAAAAAGAATAGCGGTTTGGTTTATTGACTAAAAGTATGGAAACATCAGTACAATAGTAAATAATAATAATATCGAATTCTTTTTACAAGCAACATTTTCTTCAGGCTCCAAATTAAATGCATTAAAACAATTAAAGCCTACAATTTTTTTTTTATGTTACGTATTGTTGTGTACTGAAGGTACCAAAGAAAATGCAAAATGAATATTAAAATGAAAAATTAAATTAACTAGCTCAACGGATAAAAAATAAAAGGGCGCAAAAGAACAATTAAATTCAGGGTTACCCTCGCAAATTAAAACTAATCACGAAAAGTAAAAAGTGGGTGAAAGAAAACTGACTTTCTTTATTACTCCAAAAATTGAAAAAGGTTTAATCAAAAATAAAGGAACAGAATTTAAAATGACGTTAATAATTATTTTTATAAAAAAAAGAAAAAAAAGCATTAATTACAATTATGCAGAAAACAAAAACCCTGGACTGAGAGTCCTGGCTTAAATCAAAAAACGGCTCGAATCTAATTTACAAAAGGACAATGCTAAATCAAACAAAGCAAAAAGGTAAAATACTTCAGGAAGATAGTCCTTTTTTTCAAACAATCCACGTGGTTTCAAAATTAAACAAACTAAATTAAACTTGGACAATTCAAGTGAATTTACATAAATGAAAACTAAAAGCAAGCACAAAGCTTCTATTCACCCAAACCGAGGTGATTAATGAATAATTACAAAACAGCAAACTTAAAAAACGATATCTTCCTGCACGAAATAATAAATGATCCTATATCTAATTTGTGTACACAAGAATATAATACCAATTATTATATAGCGAGTTCCTTGATGGATGAAATAATTCAAAATTAACAAAACAAATCTTTAAATAAAAATGAAATATCAAAATGGCAGCTAAACAATATAAATTTTACATCTACTTACACGGCATCTTGTCAAAGAACTGGCCTCACAGGGTTAAACAATCGCATACATATAAAATTCTACAGCTGCGTGCGCTACGCGTCGCACAAAGATCATAGAAGTAGAAAACTTCTAAGAAGGACATGAGCTACAAGAGGAAATGCTAACAAATTAAAAAGTGAAATTAATTTAAACAACCTGAACATTTAAATAAATAAATTAAACAATCAAATCAATAACTAACTCTTATACAAAATAAAATAACTGAGAAAACTTTCCCGAAACATTGACAAAGGTAAATCGGAACACTGAATTTACGAAAACCGGGGTGCCAGGCCACAGCAATATTTACCTCGAAAGATCTACTATTGACTCTTACAAATCATTCTGTTAGACCCTTTTGTAGCAGAATCCGGAATATATCATCCTTTCCAGTGGATTTATGGAGTCTAGATCAGTTAATTATTCATTTCACGCTCGCTGAAGTAAAGGTGGTAACAAGTAAGCTTAGGTATTCCGACCATGGGAAAATGTGGGCCTCAATAATGCAACATTCAGATTATTGAAGTCCATTGCCCTCATTGTATCTTCATAAGGTGTAGTCGTTAACAAATTAATGTATTTCTGCTTTTAACTGTAATAATTAGGAGTAATTCTTCCCAAGAAATTATTTCTCCTCACACAAGATTGGAACCTCCATCTCCCCGTTTGCCGGACAGGCGCTTTACCAATTAAGCTAGTAGAGGACGAGGTTCGAGCGTTTTAACCGAATATATGTCGATATTAGATCTTGAAAGGACGGCAGGACGGCAAATATGCAAAGAGTTTTTTTTTTACATTGTTCGGTTAAAATGCTCGAAGCTCGTCCTCTACTAGCTTAATTGGTAAAGCGCCTGTCCGGCAAACGGGGGAATGTAGGTTTGAATGAGGTGAGGAGAAAAATGTTTCTTGGGAAAAATTACTCCTAATTATTACAGTAAAAAAAAGCAGAAATACATTAATTTGTTATTTTCTCCCTGTAAAAAACTTGCAATCTTTCTAGTCGTTAAACTATAATATTAAAAACTCTTAGTAATTTGTCATACGTGTTTGAACGATTAGATGAAAGGGACTTAACAATGTCAAAAATATTCAATATGGTACTGAAATAATGCAGTTAATGATGAACCCAAACGTCGTATAACAGTTTTGACTATTTCGTATTTTGAAAAGTAAATGTTGCTTCGTATTAGCCCATCACAGCACAGCAGCATACGTCCCATCAAAAAATGAATACCATTACAACAATGCATCGCGCTGGACGGTGCTGTGCTGGAAATTTTTGCCCTTGTTCATCCATTTGCATTGGTTAATTCTATCCGTTTTATGACGAGACGCACCGTACTGTGCTGTGACGGGTAACGTCCGACAACCTTAAAGATGGGTTTGAGTATATACTTGTTTTCTCTAATGTTAAAAGTTATTTTTGACACGCCGATTTTCTCCTCGAATTTGTAACAAATACAAAATGTAACAATATTACCAAATATAATCCTACTCTCCATCTTCAATAAATAAATTCCCATGGCAAGTTGCAAAGATCCAACAGTTTGTATATCTAATACACTTAAAAATAGTTACAGCTTACAACATAAGTGGAAATAAATACACATAGAAGTACAGGTAGGAGCGACGTCAAGACCAAAATGGAATTCACTCCAAAGTAATCGATCACTGTAAGTGAAAAGAATTTGTACCAGTAATCGGAGAAGCCCCAGCAACTTATAGCCATTCACTCTTGCATTTTCTCGCTTGCCAGATGACGTCTGCCTCTTGCCTACGGTAAAATTTGTAAACAACATTGTTCTCCATACAAATCTATGCATACATATAGATTCACATTTTTTTTATATACAGAATATCGAATTCGTAGAACCATATCCTACTCGTCCTATTAAAATCGATGTTGTTAAATATAAATGTGTCAATTTATCAAATAAACTCATCATAAACTTATTTTATGTGAATGTTTCAATATACATAATTTGCCATATATGCGAATTTTATGTCTTAAACTGACTTATATTCCAATAAACTATGATGAGACGTGATAATGTGCTTTTACGTGTACATTTTTATGCCAGTATAAACGGAATTTGACCCTCAGACATAAATTCAGTACAACAATGAGTCAACGGCATGTGTATACGAATACATACATTGTAGAAAGTCATTTACTAGCATTATCTAAGCGCAGAATGGCTCCAGGTCGATTGTATCACGTTAATGACCTGGTTTGCTAATTCTGAACTTAGTTAACCTTGCAACGTTTGTTTATTTTAAAGGCTGAACATTTCGAATGAACTTAATTGAATAATACATTATTATGTTATTCAATACATCTTAACAATTACATGTTATACGATTCGAAGAACTGAAGAAGTAACGACATTAATGATGTCAACGTCCTTTGAGATTGTTCCAAATAAATGCATTACCTAAACATTACTATAACATATGACAGAAGTGCACTTACTAGTGAAGCTGTTATTATATCCTGTAAAAGTGTAAAATTGCATACGTAGGCGACTGTAGAATTATAGAACAACGTTACTTTGCCCTCAAGGATAAGGAAGCTGTTATTCAATTTCCTGCACTGTCAAATCTGATTATTGCAATCGCTCAGACGTAGATGTTAAAAAAAAAGATTGACGACTGTAAATAACTATTAGTCACTAGCGATTCCCAACTAACGGAAACAGTTAAGTAATTCATTATTAATTAATTGAGGATATTACTTTTTTATTGATTGGGCATGGTTTGATATTATTTTCAAAATGTCATTGAGCAATCAACGACTTTTGCATTAAAATGAGTATACAATTTTAGCGCATAATTACATTTTTTTTCTGGCTTATTCAGTATTGTAGTAGCGTTTGTAAATAGCACTGGTATGAAAATAAGGAAAGATAAAACATTTATCAACCGCAATCTGCAATGCATAGCGCTCTACTTACAATTAGTAACTTTCCATCTAATTACAAGAAAAAGTGCCTTTAAAATGATGTCACGAAGCAGGAATATACTACACTACGGAGTGATCCATTAAGGATGGTCGTCCGCAATATGTCCTTAACGATTCGTTTTAAAGTTTAGGGGAAAATGTACTATAGAATATTATCATAAAAGACCTTACCCTAACCAATAACCAAAATGGCCAAAAAAGCTCTAGCGATGTGCAGAAACTACAACCCAAAAATACTACTTTAAATGTATACGGCGATAGTGAGACCGATCATCATTTATGCATCAGTAGCTTGGAGCAAAAGAACTAATCCACCACTACGACAATTAACTTCTCGAAAGTGCTAAGATTAGCATGCGTATGCCTAACTGGGGATATGAGAACCTACCCAACAGCAGCTATTGAGGTAATACTAGAACTTACCCCTCGCCATATTGTGGTGAAGGGCGAAAAATATCTCACTCAGAATGGTCAAGGAATGACATGTCAAAAAAAATCAACTTTGTGAAAGAATTTACCACAAAGCTTAGCAGCAAGAGCGAGTGGGATCAAAACAATACCTTCAAATGGAATAGAAATGCCATCAAATGGCGCACGGATGCCTCCAAAATGACAGAGGGAACTGGAATAAGAAAATATGGGCCCAGAACCAAGTATTTCGAAAACTTGGGAAGTATCCGAGTATCTTCCAGGGGGAAATACATGCTATTGAAAGATGTGTCCAGTTCAATATGATAAAAATTACCAAAAGCAAGAAACTATCATTATGTCTATAATTAAGCAGTCAAGCTCATATGAAATTAGCTCCAAAGTGGTCTGGAGTGCTTAGTGGAATTAAACGAGGTAGCCAAAGGGAATAAAGCAACCCTCCTGTGATTTCCAGGTCACGCAGAGATGGAAGGAAACGAAATAATGAATAATCTTGCAAAAAAGGGATTGGAACACAATTCCTAGGGACCTCTTTGCGAGATAAGTAGCAGTACTGAAGAAACTAAAAAGAGGAAATCCAATTATTAGGAGAATTTCCAGGCAATGAGGCAAGTTAAAACTCTTCTGGGAACCTATTATGTGAAGAGATATACAAAATGCATCAACCTCGTATTAACATAATTTCTCATATTAAGAGGAATACTTTCAAACCATTATAGACTGAAAGGATATTTGTCTAAGCTTGGATTAGGAAATTAATCTGAATGTAAATTTTGTGGGAAAAAGAATGAAATACCCATTCATCTGCCTTCAAATTGCGTAGCACTGTGCAACTCAAGAGTGGTGCACCTGCGAGCATGTGAAATAGAAGATTTACCTAACATTCAGCCATCTTTCCTACACTTTCCACAAGGAATAGGATTGTAAGGCTAACAGCAAGAAGCAGGGGACACAGTGGGTCTTTTAGTTCGCAATGTAATATCAGTTCCCCTACATACATACATGATCATAGAAACATCGTTAAGAGTATTTTGTAATTTCTCAAGTATTTCCAAGACGGCGCAAAGTTTTCTTTTTACAATTATTATGTTCTCTGATAGTTTCTTATTATTAACGTTGATGAAAAGTAAGTAATAAATAATTATAAATAAAAATAATTATCTATAAATTTGTGTATGACACTTAGAGATTGCACCTATTACAAAGCGTTGGAGAAGCATACTCTTTATCACACAAAAATCCCTGTAGCATAATTAAGAGTTGCCTTTTTCCTAAAGCTCTAAAAATCAGAAAAACTGTTTCAATTTGCATAAAGTAATCAATCTGCTGTAACTAACTATCGACCTACTTCACTATCTTCTGTATTGGGAAAAATAATTGAAAAAGTAATCAATGCACGTTTAATTAATTACCTATTTCAAAACTTAACTTACTATCTAAATCTTAGTTTAGATTTGCTTAGGGAAAATCCACATTCTCTGCCATCCACAACGCCAACAAGTTCACAATGAGCTAGATGGTAAACATATTGTATCTAAAGCGTTTGATGTAATTAATCATTCGGTGCTGTTACATAAATTACACTCTATTGGTATTCGTAGGATTGTTTATAATTTACTTCAATTATATTTATCGGAGAGGAGGGCCAGAGTAGGAACTAATTTGCATTGGATTAATAATTAATAATCTAAATGGGGATCGGACAATGTGTAAGTATTTACAACTGGTCAAGTACTGAATAAAGTACGGTTTTGTATCGTTCAATAGCATTCCAATTGCGAATAAATAAATGTATCGAAGTGAAGGGACACAGTTTCGAACACATGACTTTTTGAAATGTTAGTTTATGTTAAAATAAAAACACGAAATCATGTTTGCTTGCTTCTCTTTTTTGTGTATTTTCTCTAGACGTTCATAATCATGTTTTTTGCGATTACGAATCGAAAAGAGAATTTCAAACAAAAACTACATTTTTGATGGCGTAGAACCCGAATCTGCAATACAAAATGGGAGTTCCCATTTAAGATTTCAAAGTTGTCTCCCCTTCCACTCTGGGGGGTGAGGTGGGAGATCGAGTTCGGCACCATTCAGTGAGCCCCCTACATTATAACAAATCTTATTAAGATCTTTTTTGATTTGATGCAGTGCTTTAGAGATATTCCGTTGTCTCAAGATAAAAAAACTCACCCAGTTGAGCTGAGTTAAATATGGGCAAGCAAATATTTGGTTAATTCAACCAAATTATTGGTTCATTTAACCCTTTATTTATTTGAAATAACGAAATATTTTATTAAATTAACTAAATTTTCATGATAAAATTTGTTTGAAAGTATTTTGTTGTATTGAACAAATTGGCTTTTCCACGTGCGAACACAGCTATTATGTATATGTACTGTACTGTTTTTAATTTCATCAATTATGTTGATGTTACTTAGTTATTTACTATAGTTGTACGTGAAAAATCTCCACTATATAAATAATAGGTAATTAGATGTTCTTTGTTACTATCATTGGGTATTTTAAATTAGCTGTGCCAATTCAGCAGAATTGAATATTTAATATAAAATAATGACTGCAATAATATACTACAAAATAGCGTAATAAATCTCAATGTTATGATGAGAAACCAATATAGGTCACCTGTACATATCTTACCATGCCCATACACACATACATTCGAAGTGCCGCGACACGAGAATTATTTACGATTGTAACTTGTAAATTATAGGGGATTTATACCGAGAACATGGACGTTAACTGTTGCATTTGTCCAGTACTTGTTTTTATTTCATAACTGTACTCGGTCATATCTCTGTGTAAGAGGAACAAGGAGAGTCCGATGCCAATCAATTGTTGATACAGCTTTAATTAACCTGCATGTACGCGAACGAAGATAATAAAACTTTTAATTGTGCCCATGCGGTACACCAGTTCGGCGCGAATCGAATTCTAATCTCCGTACCGGTTCCTGTTGTTACATTATGTTGCAAATGGGTTAACTAATGAACCTGTTCCTGTAATTTACAGTAATTAAAACGCATCTCCTAATTAGGTAATCAATTTTTTGTTACTAAAGTTAGTAGGATAATGCACTAACTTTAAACTGATGATCTAACATGCATTTCAAATATCTATGTTGATTTGGGAGATTTAAGAGTGACTAATGTGATTCGAACACTAGTAAAAATACTAGTAACTTAAATATTTAAAAGAATTTTAAGATTTTTTTTTTTTAATTTAAAGAAGTAAAGTGAACCTCATGTGTTATTGTAGTACTGACACTATCTACAACGACTTATGATATGTAAATGTAAGAATTGAATTAAAAATTGGTAAAGGAGAGGCATTTTAAAATGTTCGATATTGGTATCTTAATATTTTAAACTTTTCGCACTCTGTACATGACCAATGTAACTTGATGTAACCAGATGGACGAAATTTGGCGGACTGTATATCAGCACTGACAAGAACATGGTGTTCCGGAGGAAGTTAAAAAGTCCACTAACGCTAAAAGGAGTAGAAATGAAATTGGTGAAGAAGGTAAAATATCTTAGAGTTACTTTAAATACCAAGGTTACCTGGAATCACTATCTGGATAGAATGACCAAGAAAACGGTGGTAGCATCGACACTACCTCCACGCTCATATGACAAAAATGAACCATGTCTGACATGTTGTACTGGTAGATGATAGACAACATGCCAAGAAATTATTATTCAAAACTTAAGCAAGTTGGAGGACTTATCTACTTAGGTATTACGGAACTAAACCAATGGCAGCCATGGAAGTACTTTTGCACTTGCCACTTTTGAGCCTAGTGATAACGACCATAACATACAACAGGACACATGCTGATAATTGCTATGATTACGCACTTAGGACGTATGCCTCAGTGCTTCAGATAAAGGTATATTGTGAGAAATTGATACACAATACGAATTCGCATTATATTTGACAGTTAAACGGCGCTGAAGAGTCTATCAAGCTGAAAGGTGTTGTCACAGCTGATGATCAATTACCTCTACGACTCGGTAAAACTATCTGCCCAGGGCAGTGTCTGATCTGGAATCAGAGCCTGAGGAAACTAAGGGCAATAAAAAGGCTGACGAAATCGCTAAGAGATGATTAATGTCAAAAATGCACAAACCGGAACATTTTTTTGTGTGACCGGCAGAAAGTGCGCAACATATGGGAATTTTTTTGTCTTTGAATTTAGTAAATCTTTCTTCTTACAAATTATTTCTGTATGTCTTGAAACTAAAATAACACTCATCAAATCTGCAGAAAAATTAATTGTACACGGGGGAAGATTAAAAATATGAAACTATGCTAAAAGTAAAGTATTTCAGTTTATGAGTTTAAAAGATTCTTTTATTAACAAATGTTATTTTAAATTCAACACTATATCCAAACATGAAGTTTCGTTTAATTTTAGCAAAAAATGAGATTTAATCGTTCTTCTTCGGAACTACCCTGTACACAAAAGTGATTGAGGTGATACAGCAGTAATATCCTATTCTTTGTATAATTTCTGAAAGAAAATCATGCATACTATGTCAATTTAGTTACTTTAGATATTTCAAATTAGTTAGTTTGGGTATCTATAGTCTTGAAAAGGAAAACTTTAAAATGTGAATTATTTTTGGTGCACAACTTATTTTGTTTTGAAATAAAACAAAATAATTACAACATAGACCACATTTCCAATGTTTTTGCCTCAAAATTACCAAACGCTTCTTTCTTTTTCTCTTCGAAGTTTTTCAAAAAAATTCACCAGACCTATCCCCAATGGATTTCTTTTTTTGGAGCTATATAAAAAACAACGTTTACAAATTTCAACCATCTGGAAATATCAACCACTTAAAAAATGTAATTAGACAAAGCATCGCGGAAATCAATTCTGTTTTTTTTTTCGAACATTGCTAGGATAATTTAATACTAGATCGATAAAATGTTTACTAAACGGAAGACGACATATAGAAGTTGCTGTTCTTTACGTTAATTAACATCTGTTGTTGATATTATTGCAAATGCATTGTTTTATTTTTTCTTTTGCTTGTGGTGATCAACATTAAGACCTACATAAAAAGACAGACGAAGTTAAACCAATTGCGAGTTTCTAACAATTATTAAAAACTAAAATTTGAATTCAATGTTATTGCTTTGTTTAATTTGAAAACAAAACATATTGTGCAGCAAAAATAATTCCCATTTTGAAGTTTTCTTTTTCAATGCTATAATATTTTTAAAACGAACTAATTTTGATATAGTACGCATGATTTTCTCTCAAAAAGTATACACAGAATAGGATATGACAGCTGCATGATCTCGATCAATCTTGTATACAGGATAATTCCGAAAAAACGATTTTCATTTTTTATTAAAATTAAGCGAAACTTCATATTTGTATATAGCGTTGAATTTGTAACAACATTTATTAATAAAAGAATCTCCGAAACTCAAAAACTGAGTTACTTTACTCTTAGCGTAGTTTCATATTTCTGATCTTCCCTCGTATACAATTAATTTTTCGGTAAATTTGATGAGTGTTATTTTAATTTCAAGACATGCAGAGGGTAATTGGTAAGAAAAGATGACCAGACTAACATCTAACGTTCAAAAAACCCTGACGACCGCCTTCAAACACCTTCCAGTGAAGTAAAACTTCAATAACACTTTTAAAGTTAGGTTCGGCTTAGATTCAAAAATGACGATCATCAACTTCCCCTGAAGAGTAACTTGCATCAAGTTACTTCAAACACCCACCCCCAGCGGCTTGATCGTGCCGCTTCTATCCGAGATGAATCTAGGGTGTGAACCTCAGGTTCACACCCTAGTTGAGATGTAGGTTCACACTGAAAAGATGACCCAAAAACATATAGAAAAATGGGTTCGGACGAAACAGCATGAACGCTGGAGGAATATCCTAAATAAAGTGCATAGAAAACTTTTACAATGAATCAATGCAGAAAGCCTAGAGAACTGCTACAGATGAACAGCCAACAGCTGGGTAGCGTCAGAGATGTGATGATTGGACATGCTTCGGTGAAGAAACGCCCGTACAGAATCGGCATGTATAATAGGTACTGAAACTGTACTGTGTGGGAGAAAACAAAAACAGCCACGCGTATACTATGTAACTGCGAAGTATAAAGACACAGAAGGATAAGTTTATTTGGGAACCGTCAGAGAACCCAGAGGTGCACTGCACCAGCTTGATGAAGGACCTGTTCAAATTAGTACGGAGGATCACCATTTTGGAGTGAATTGCATGAAATACAAACATAGTAAAATAAGCCTGCAGGCTTCAGTGATTTTTGGGGACCATGAGTTGAACAGGTCCGCGTTATGCAAGAAAAAACTCGGATAATAGTAAGACTAACAGAAAGATTTTACTCCGAAGCCACGATCAAGAATCTGTAAAGAAGCGCAAGGCACACAGTAAGAAATAGCGCTAGTGTTAATGTTCTTAGTGTTAGGGTTGATCATATAGAGTTAAAATTGTAGTGTATTTATACACTTGGATTTAACACTAAGAAAAAGTAATGTACTTAATTACACTAAAATAATTTTAGTGTGAAATAATTACACTAACAGGCTACTTAGTGCAATTCAACACTGGCAGAGTAAAGTATATACTCTATCAGTGTAACAATAGTCAAGTCTTTGGAGTGCGTATTGTATTTCGCGCGCTGTAAAAACATGATCAGTTACGATGCGTTCCTGATTGGCACAATAGTTGTAACGGTTTAGGTGTTTCAGTGCTTCAGTGGAACAAGCTGGTCTTTTGTTCATTGATACCTACTATGTATGAAATGCTATGGATATTAAGTATGGAATCTATTTTAAAGGCATTCACAACAAGGTTCTAGACTAAAGGAACAAATAATTCAAAAGTGAGGCGTGTACTCAGTTGCCTACTCTACAGGCGAATTGGAATTTGTTAAGATAGTTATTTAAAATGAATAATATTAGCATTAGGTGCTAAATATTGCTTTATTGTAATGTAAATTTATTTTATATGTTAATTCAAACTGACCTGGTATCTTTTTATGTTCGTTATATTTTGCTTGGAGAGATTTTTCAATCTTCGGGGTGTTTTGAGTTCAACGTTTGGCGTATTCCCCTCAATCTATAGAAAATAACGGTATTTTAATGTCGGTTAGGTTTATCTTTCAAAATTCAGGTTGGTCGACCTGTGTGATAATAATCGAAGGCTGTTGACCGTTGAATATGATTTGAATTCTCATTCTGTTGGTGGCTACCAGACACGACGGTTGTCTTAATCTTCCCATAACGTTTTTGCCACAATTTAAAAAATTTTATCAAAGTTCCAAGAAGTTTTACCTAAAAAAAAAATATCGATACAAATCCTGTTTATTAAATCCATATCGAATACCTGAATTTGCCAAGAAAATATCCTATAAATATCCTACGAAGACTTCCCGAACAGATAGCCTTTTCCATGCCTTTGACCGAGACCGGAGGCCCATCTAACTGAACCACCTTCTCCAGCACCAGAGTTTGCCAGCGTCGTGTCCTTTCCAGTTAGTATCTCCTTAGAATCACGTACACTAAAACAGAACGAATTAATTCAGTTCCTTTTCAAATTTAATCAGAAACTTATATTTTTGTGTAATTTTTTTTCACCGTACGATAATTTGGGGGGTTAGTTTATAAGAACCGCCATTTAATTTAGTATTTTAGTAATTTTTATATGTAAGGGTTGTATTAAAAATATCACGAAGTGATATTTGATAAATAGCTACTTTAACAAAATAAATATAATAATAGATTATCGTTGTATAAAAATGTATAAAAAAAAAAAATCGTAAACGACAGCCAAATAAATTTAAAGTAAATGAACATAAAATTATTGTTTTGAATGTTAAAAAATAAATTTTAAAATCCCGGCATTGTTGTTCTGAAAAACAGAGCAATATGTAGTATAATAGCGCAATACGCTATTTTAGTTAGGTATTTATTACATACGTGCTGCAGTAAAATAAAAGGTAAGTGATTGTCTACATATTATAAACAATACATTTATTTAGAATTTTTATTAATTAATTTTTATTAATTGTATTATAGGAGGATACCATCAGAAAGGAGAAAGTAAATAGGTCGAGATTCTTTCAATTTTTGGATTAATAAAGTGCCCGCATGTTGAGTTACTGCATTCGTTAGTAGAAGAACACTTGATAGCAGGATGATAAGATGTTCAATATGTTCCAAAAAACTTACTTTCGTGTTTGTCGATTCGTTTAATTTCAATATTTGAGTTTATTTTTATACTATATAAGTACTGTATATGTATAGAATTATTTTATGTCGGAGTAATTACGTTCCTTCCGTTGCAGTAGTATTGATAAAACATTTAATAGAGAAAATTACCTCTTTCTAGACTTAACAATCACTAATGATGTTGTTTAATGCACACTAGTAGTGGCCTCACGACCTACACTAAAAGATTAGATAAACACTATGAAGCAGTAACATTCGCACTAGTAGTGGTATTCTATATTTGCACTAAGGCATATTAAATATCCTCTAACTACTAACACTACTCTTAGTGTTAAAAAAATTACACTATTTAGAGGGACCTCCATGAACTCGGCGTAGTGTAGTTCTAGTGTTAAAAATTTCTTACTGTGCAGAAGCCAGACAACAAAGGGAGAGTAAGCCAACCATTAAGGGCAATAAGAAGAGTATCGACATTAAAAAAAATGAGAGTTTCAGAGAGATAGAATTACGGATGATGGTAATTGATAAATGTCACCTGGAAGAAACATTGAATCAAAAACAGATATATACGACTCAAGAAAGACTCATGATGGCTCATGGGCATCAATTTATTGCAATTCACGAAAAAAAAAACTCAATGGTCATCAAAATCATGTCATGAACTACATCCACATTTTCGGGGGTAAACAGAAACTGGCCTTCCCGATCGGTGTTCATCTTCAATGGACAATTTACCCCTTTTGAAGCTCGCAGTCCATTTTTTCAGGGTCGCACACGGAAGGCATTGATCGCCAAGGGTATTAAGCATGTCGTCGTAAATCTGCTTATCTATTAACCCCTTCAAATGCAGGTACTTGATGATGGCTCGATACTCCAATTTTTCGATTTTTACAATTTCGGTCGACATATTTTTTTTTTTTTCAAATTTTATTGCGCAACTTTGCTTTGACTTTTTGACGTGAAACTTTACACTGACACTTCTAATATGTTATTTTTCGTTGCTATGGTATCGCAATATTTTCTTTATCCCGGTCTAGGCTAACTAGATACCAATACATCCTCATAGATTCGCATGATCTTTCAACTATATAATTATAAACACATAGATCACCCTGTCACGGAAATAAATGCTTTAAACGCTGTCTTTTGGTAATCATTTCTCAAGACGACAAATGCTATATAATACCAATTGCCTGCCAGCAAATTACATATTTTATAAATATCGGTAGTTCCATTCAGATTGACTATTGAATTATCCCGTCCAAGATAATGCAAGTCGAATTACGTAAACGCAACTGCATAATTTCATTGCGGATTTCCCTATAATTTCTGTTATTAGTGCGCCTTTTATCCATACGGTAATACTATCATCATATTGTTCTGTATCCGTACGAACACAACTCGTTCATTATAATCGAATGCCAGTGTGGGTTTTGAGGAAGTTACGGTCTTTAGACGGAATTTTCGCACGTGAATATTACGTAATTCCAAGCGAGGATACAGATGTTGAGAGTTATAATCGCGTATACAAGTTCGTTTCTATTTTAATTATGCATACGCAAAGCTGCGGTAACGGTAATAGCACGTGCTATATACACATTTTGCGTTCTTTTTGGATAAAATTATTATACGCATTTACATACATAAATGATACTGCGTTTGTGATTTTAAGAATTAAGCTCGTTTTATATCATCATTTCCGTTAAGACGACGATAGCATTGAATATGTAGATGCTATTATAGTACGTAAAAATGTGTCACGTAATAAATGCAAATTTATTTAATAGCTTTATCGTTTTTATTAGCTTTGCTAAATATATTAAGTGAATCTAGGAGGTAATAGAGTGTGACCAGATTGAGAGTAAAATGTATTGTTTTCTTCTTTGATAGAAAATAATTCAATTGTTTTAAATACTGAGTATTTTAGTCACTGACACAAGTGGACGTTTTCGGAGGCTTCGTTTTTAATGGCTTCCAAATTCGGCGCTTCCAACTTTTTGTTACTGAGAAATAACAGTTTTCTGATTATCATGACTTACAAGGAGAACTGAATCTGACATAAACTTATGGAACAGAAAGAACTCCCAATGATTACACCAATCTTCAAGAAGGGGGATAAAAAGAATTGTAATAATTACAGAGGCATATCTTTAATAAGTATAGCCATGAAGATTTTTGAACAAATACTGCAAATACAACTGAGAGAAACAATTGAATACACCTTGGAGAAATCGCAGAGTGGATTTAGGTGGGGTAATAGTACAAAAGATCACATATCTCCTTTAAACAAATAACAGAAAAAGCAATAAGAGAAAAGAGGAGGATGCCACTGGCTTTCATAGATCTCGACAAAGCGTTCGATGCGATATTTTAAAAGAAACAAACATAAACAATAAAAACTACAAGAATAATCACAAAACTGTATGGAAACAATGTTAACGCCGTAATAACAAATAACAAAATATCCGAGACATTCACAACACAAACAAGACTACGACAAGAAGGAAGCCTAAGCCCAATATTGTTCATAATTTTTATGGACGATATTATTAAGAAGTGTGCCAAATAAAGTAAAAAAAATTGTGCAGGACATTTCAACTTACAAAAAGTAGAAATCGCGGAAGGGGCGTTTACGGACGATATCGTTATAATTGCCGAAAACGAGACAGATTTACAGCACAACATTGATATAGGGTATAAAGAACTGGAGCAAAATGGTATGAAATTAAACATAAATAACAAAAGTGGTGGTCATGGGAAATGAACACATGGAAGTTAAAATAGAGATTGATGGAAATATGATACGACAAGTCAATACCAAATATTTAGGAGTAATATTAGATGAAAATGGAACACAAGAAGCAAAAAATGAAGAGGGTTGAGAAAACAACGAATCTGTACTACACCATGCAAAATAAGTTTATAAATAAAAAAGAAATATCCCAGAAAACCAAAATTAAAGTATTTAAATCAATTTTTAAACAAGTACGAACTTATGGTTGCGAATCGTGGATACTAAATGAAAAACAAAAAAGTAAGGACAAGTAGTTGAAATGAAGTTCTTGAGAAGACTTCAGGGGGTTACTAAGAGGAACAAAATAGATATAGAAAAAGACTTAAATATACAATCAGCTTTAGAATTTATAGAAGAAAAACAATTAGAATGGCGGGGACACCTATTGCGGATGGAAATATCGACAATATTAGTTAGAAGGTTATGGAAGGCAAGAATACAGAAAAATAGAAAACCCGGAAGACCTAGATAAACTTGGAACGATTTGATAGCAAGGATATTACAGAAAAGAAACAAAGATTGGGTAGAAGCAAAGAAGATGACAGAAAATAGGAGAGAATGGAAGAGTTCGTCCATAATTGAAAAGAGAAGGAAATAATTCTTGCAGCTTACAATTAGGTAGAAGGAATATTATATGATTCATAGACTGGAGGTCGAAGAAGACTGTCTTGATCGCTATTCCACTGTCTACGGGAAGGATTATATCAATATTTACATCCACTGTTTCGAATGAAGTTAGTTAATTAAACACAGTAACATGTAGTCATTGTGTGGTTTTTGTCTAGTTGTGCGTTAATATACACTAATGTCAACACGGACAACAAGCGTAGTGCACCAAAATTGCATTTAAGGTATGAGTCATTCAACTAACTCCCGTGCAAAAATAACGTAATAAACATTTTTCACAACCAGGTTTAATTAAAGGTATAGAAGGTTTAAACAATATATATTGTAAAAATACACATTTATGTCTTAACTATCTTAACTTATATCAGACATGAAAAAGTTCACATTACTTTTTATAACACCGTTTAGGATATGTATTTCTACCAGTTTGTTGTGCAAATTGCCGTTATGGCTTTCCAGGGTTGTGATCCAAACAAGCACGTACGTTTTCCACCCCATTTTCGGTTAGAACTGATGGGCGATCTGGCGACTTTCTGTTCAAAACACTTCCAGTTCCTGAAGCGATGGAAAACCCGATTGATGTGTCGAAGGAGAGTTTCATTATCAATTTGTACTTCGGCAAATTGATTTATAGATTCTTTAGCACAAAGTATAGCTGAATATCTCCACTACTCATCACCTCCTCGCTCACCATTTCGAAAGTATGCCTCCAAAATTTATCTTGGTCCAGTGTAAATGGCATTTTGCCAAAAAAAAAACACTTTACGCTCTCAATGCGAAATGAAGGCGTAGTCTTGAGAAACACTGTATGTGAAAATTAACAAACAATAATACGGAATGACTAAATAAGCAAAAATCAAACACGAAACGCACGGCTATGTAGAATATATGTCAATTTTGACAGCAAAATTTGAGGAAACGCTGTAGTACTAATTTCATTACAATGATTGGATAAAAATATTAATTTGGGTATTGCGGAAAGAAGTGTAGGATTAGAACAATCATTTTCGATCACAGTGTACAAGCAGAACCTGATAAATATTAAACTCAGATTTGATAGACTTTACCTTGCTACTAGTACTTTTGTAAAATATTAGCCATAGGTGGCCAGACGTTAATTTTTTACAGCCCAATATAGCTTCACATCTCACATAAACACCTAAATACGCAGCTAGCTTATAAGTTCGTAATAGCGTAATGGTGAAGCGTGGTAAAGGGGAGGCAGGAAGACAGGAAGTGGAACCATAAGAGAACTCTTCCGGGTTCACTTTCCGGGATCTATTCAGAATTTCTTTTATTCCTTCCCTAGTTTTCTCCAACAGCTTATAAATATAAATGTGCAGTTTATTATTATTATTGATTATTACATTCGCTTAGTAAGATAATTGCAAAAAAAAATCCTAGACATCTCCCTTCTGCTTACGCTTCAATGGTAGCCTCGCCAATTGTGAATATAACTACCCAGTGAGAACAAGTTAGTTACATTTACGTGAATTTAACGTTGTATTGGTTGAAACAACGTTAATGGTTATAAGTAACACGTTTATTATATAACCAATTTTTAACTATACATTGAAGAAACGTTATATTAACTAAAAAATGTAACGGATAGTTTAAATTTAACTAAAATAACACGTTGTAGTTGCATCGTTTATTTTAGGTTATAAAACAACGTTACAATATGAGAAATTATTAACTGAAATGTAATGCATAGTTTAAATATAAGTAAAATAAAACGTTATAGTTTCACTGCTTATTTTACGTTAAAAAACAACGTGGGATATGAAAAATTATTAACTGAAATGTAACGCATAGTTTAAATGTAACTAAATATAAACGTTTTAGTTACCGTTTTACTCTGCGTGAAAGACAACGTTAAACAATGAAAAATTAGTGGCTGAAATGTAACGCATAGTTTAGATATAACTAAAATATGACGTTGTAGTTTCACCGTTTACTCTTGAAAGACGTTTGAAAGACAACGTTGAAAAATGAAAAATTATTAACTGAAACGTAACGATATTTCAAGTACAACTAAAATAAAACGTAGTTTCACCATTTACTCTACGTTAAAAAGCAACGTTGAAATTTGAAAAACTATTAACTGCAATCCAACGCATAAGTATAAGTATAGTTAAAATAAAATGGTGTTAAATTTGTTTGTTTTAAGATAAGATGTGCTTTTGTATGAATGAATGCAAAATGTATTTAACAATAGGTAACACAATTATTGTATTAAAACTGCACTACTGATGAATGTATCATCCCTCCCCCATTTCAAATAAACTCTTCCACCTGTGTTGCGCATCTGCAACGTGCACGGTGAACTTGCAGTTACATGTTTACTACGCTAGTCGAGTGTTAGAACTTTTCTTTATCTTTATACAAAGTTTTATATTAATATGTGATACGCAACAATCAGTGTATTTAACTAAACGGGAGTAGCTAGGTACCCATCAATTAAGTCTATCCTGGTTATATTTGCATATACGATGCACATTGCACGTATAATTATGTATATGCATATACACAATTGGCAAAACAGCATAGTAGCCATCTTAAAATAAGAACACTAATGTCAGAAAATTAATTATATTCCAAAATTGTTCTTGAGGAACCTGGTTTCTTAGTATAACCACCTTCTTACTTTATTTTCAAATATATAGGTTAGCGATGCTGATGGTTCTAAAATCTGGATTCTTGTGTAAAGAAATTATTCTAATTACGTTACATGACGTCGTTGCAGTGAAGCATAACTGGAAGGGAAGGAACACTTAGTTTTCACAAAACGGGAACCAGAGATAATACGGAAACTATAGTAACAATATACAGTGAGTATTAAATACTTTCATTCGTTTGTAATACAAAAATCTAGGAAACCAATCAAAGTAAACATAACTTATATATATTATCCTAAAATTTACAGCCTGTAGTCCTTGGTGTTACTTATGATACCTGTTTGTTTGAGTCTTCCATTTAAAGTTACAATTAAACAATACATACATACAGCAGAAAGTGCAGTGAAGGACTGGTTGAAATATACGCCCCAATCGACTGTTTGGGTAGAAGACCTGGATGTGCAGAAAAAGGGAAAATGTATATATCTATAAATGAAATGACCTCGTTATTTTCTTAGTTTTGGTAAAGAATTCTATTATCTTTTTATTATTATTATTGTTATTATTGCATTGTATTATATTTATAGGTAATTACATTTTAGTTTTTTTGTAGAAGCATTATGTTTCATTGAAGAGCTTATCCTGAGTTCAATACTATGATGTGATCATTGAATGATTTAATAAAATAAAATTAATTTAGTATTGGACATTATGACTTTTAAGCTATAACCAATTTTTCGTTATCACCACATAAAACGGCACTGTAAATATAAAGTAACATGTATGTCACATCTGGAACTTGGTAAGTGTTGTACAGTTTCTATAACGCAGCGTCTTAGAGCGCATGAATGCAATGAACCTGATAATTCACCTATAATTTATAAGCTGTTGATTTTCATACATTCGGCACCTCACTAAATTACGCAGATGTGACGTTACTACTACGTGGTTATAAAGGTTTGATATAGAAATTTATTAACCTTCGTTAGTGTGGTGTAGTTGCCATACCCAGTATGTAGGCAAACATACTGGGGTATGGCATACTCCACCACACTAACGAAGGGTTAACGTTGAGGTTACGTTACTGTAAACCGATTTTTTACGTTTTACAGAGGTGGTTTATTAAACGTTAAAATACAGCTTGTGTTAAACGTTTCTATTTAACGATATTTTCTATTAAAAATTAAACGTTAAAATAATATTAGCATATGACGTGAAATAACGCTTAATAAGTAACTTTTTGTCAACGTATTTTGTCGGGACATAGATATGTCGCTTCGACGTTGTTTATAAACGTTACGAAACGTTCGGTTACCGTTAAGAACAACGTTTTCTTAACGTTTATGTTCTTATTGGGTATTATTCTTTCCAGCATGGCCTTTATCCACTGCAGAATCTTCGCTATAATGATATGATATGATATATTCTCAGTAAGCTCTCAATAATTAAAGTTGTGGTAACATTATTGAATGCTCCCTTAACGTGTAGGAATACAATAGACTTTCTCGGTTAATAGGCATTCTGAAGGGATGAAGGAACTGTTAACTAGCACTAAATTAAGTTATATTAGTTCTGATGTTTTCAAAAGAAAAAATGATGATGCAATCATTCATATTCAAAGCGAAACTTAATAATAAAGTAATAGTAAAAAGCAAAGACGGTGGAAAGTAGAGGAGATAGCTTGAGCAAGCTCAACTTGTATTGCATTGAACTAGCAAACCAGTGAGCATTACTGTCTTTCTAAGAAAGCACCAGAGAAGGCAGAATTGTTGAGGATAGAACCAGAAAGAGCCAACAATTTCAAATCTTGCTCTATAAAATCGTTCTCACTGCGTTTACAGCAGGAATATACGAATTCCAGAAGCGAAAATTCAAATAATTTCATTTAAAATCCTATTTATACATTTGTAAATATAATGGCAATAATTTCATAGAATTCATCTTATATTCAGGAATAGAAACGTTGTAGGCAATCAAAGCATTAAGATGATTAACTATTGTGAAATCTACAATACTGCACACGTGAGAAGCTCTTTATCCTTGTTCGTATGAACATCGTAAATTTAAAAGCGATTATAATGAGAAACGCCTCAACTTTTCGTTCGCGTCAAAAGCGAAAACGCGAGTAACCGTTATAGAGAATTCCTTTACAGCGTTTTCCCTACCATTAACCATTACATAATCCGAACACAAACTAATCGAGTTTTTGTTAACATGAATACTGCTTTGAATAAAACGACGTATACAAACGACCGTGTACTTCTCGTTTGTCGAGGTGTAAGCTCTAACATTTGCGTACGGCACACGCCTCTATGACGCTGCTATTACGCAAACAGGAAATTAGCAAGTTTATCAATGCTGCATTCGGCGCAAATGAAGATTCAAAATACACCAATTTACCACATAAGCGCGCCTTCACGTTTATTAAGTGCTGTTAAGTATCAATAAAGCAAACCACTCCATCCTAATTGATACACGTATGTTACAAGTGTGCTTACATAAATTACAGGGATTTTTTTGCGATTATGTAATTATTGGTTGGTGATTATTGAATCTTATGCAAATTCGTTATTAAGTTAATATACTTTACACTTCACTTGACCATTTAGATAATTTGAATTTACCATTTAGATGGTATCTCGTCCCTAAATCAAATAATTGATATTGTTGGAATAGTATTAGGTTAATCGCGCCATGTTGTTATCATAATGATTTCAAAGAACTTGAGACAATTCTAACACAGGATGAATGCAACAACGTAGAACGGGACAAAATGCAGAAGGCTCCACAAGTTATACAAGAATAGACTGAAGAGGAGAGTCTAAATATCGGTCCCTCCAAAACAACCACAACAGCATCCACGAGGAAGAGGAAAAGAAACTGTCAAAGGAAGTAAAGTACAACAACTTCAGATAATTAAACCACGGCGCAGGCAGCACTCATGTTGGCTAGAAGAGCCCATGAAAAAACTTTGAGATTAACATGATGCAAAAGACATGCATCAAGGTAGTGAGATCCAGGTTCAATTATGTACCTGTGGTATGATGGATAAGTACAGCAGCAAACTGCTACAACTGAACTTAGCAAGATACAAGGTGCTAGGAAGTATGAGGACGATTCCTACACCAGCAACGAAATTTCTCCCCTCCATTTGGCGATAACGGGGAAGGCAAAGACGAAGTATCTCAAATTGCAAGAACTATCAGGTGGCAAATATGCAGGATTGGGATATAATAATATTGTGCATCTTGTGGAGGGCAACTATTTGAGAATAAAATCAGACCATCAACCACATGATTTCTATATATCTTACTAACAACAATTTCAAAGTGAAAATCACGAATCGGCTAGGCTAGAATCAATCCAACTACGAGAATTGATCTAGTTTACAGACGGACCAACAACAGGAGAAAAGCTAGAATCTAAAGAAATGCAATGATCACCCTTCCACTAGGAAAATATGCCACAATCTTTCAAGCAGAGGCATACGCCATATTGCGTTGTGCAACTGACATTAATCAATTTCAGTTCGAAAACAGGAAACCTCCAAAATAGACGCATCATAGTAGGTTAAAATCCTTTGATTCTTGATAGTTTGTGTGAGGATTCGCGAAATGATAGTTCAAGAATAATGGGTTGAGAACGCTTTTGCAACAAGAATAGTCGGTGAGCACTGAATTATCTGAACGCTTTCGAATATTGTCATACGTCATTTTATAATGAAATTTAGAATAATAATAGCTTTTGAGGATATGAATATTACAAATTATAAATAATATAACACCTTACACAGATACATATACACAGATACCAGCATAACTAATCGATATGGCTATTAATAATTAATAAATAATTTCATTTCAATTATTCATCAATTGTAATATCCAAGAGTTTAGAGGCCTTATCTAATTATTATATTTTATTATTATTATTGATGCTATATTTTTTATTGTTCCGAAATCAAATACGTTTAGTTTTGTCAGCATTAACCAAAAAATTATTAGCTAATATGAACTAACATACAGGGAATTTTTACATTCACTATGGATATTATAATTAGGATTCAAGAGTTATGACTATATTGTTCTGTGTAATATAAAGACCTTTTTATTCGACTAATTCATTTTTAACATTCGACCCTGCAGTAGTTTATCAACAATGATGTCCTGAGGTGCACAAGTAGATATAGCTTCAGAAGTAAAATAATATCGATTCTATAATGTGAATAAATGTGAAATGTGAGGATTAAAATTTATACTAGTATAATGCAGTTCAGACCAAAA
Source organism: Protaetia brevitarsis (assembly GCA_004143645.1). Lineage (NCBI taxonomy): Eukaryota > Metazoa > Arthropoda > Insecta > Coleoptera > Scarabaeidae > Protaetia > Protaetia brevitarsis. Next base: position 1,354,601 of record RXPK01000158.1, read on the forward strand.
TCATATTATTTTAAAAAGTGAACATAAAAAGAATTAAGTTAATTGATTTAATGTGACTTCTGCACAACGACAATATTTCTTTTTATCCATGTATTTCCTTAATTCTTGTCCCGTGGTATATAATAGATTCATTCAGAACTTCAAAGACACTACGACCATCGTTAACATCAGAATTTATATTGCAAGGGCGAAGGGCACAATAACATGATACCGATTGGCGTCTTCATTCACGGTTGTTTCACTAAAACCTAACAATATAATGTATAACAAAGTATATAAATGTTATCACCACTTACCTTACCTTTTACTCAATGCACGTTATCAAGGTTCATCATTTGTTTTTAAAACTGCAAGGATAATTTAAAATTAATAAAATGTACTTTTTAGAGTAGAGTGAGGCTACTTAAAAAATCGTCATGCACACTAGATAAAGTTATAAATGTATCATGTGCGTAACTTACTTTCATGGTCATCGATGTCTTTTTTACATTTTTTTAAGCTTTAAGGACTTCATCACACTCTTAACACATAAATTTAGGACCACTGCTTTTTTTGTTGTACAGTGTTGACTGTAAGACATTATTATTTGTTTTCGTTGTGAAATTATTTACGTCAATTTCTTCTATTCGGAACTGCAACTATTTGCAATCGTGTTTGGATAGAGTTTGTCAGTGGAGTAATGTTAACAAACTAGATCTGAATGTGACCAAGTGCAACGTCGTATCTCTTACACGTACGCATTCTCCGATTAGCTATGCTTACACTATTGCTGAAACTGAACTTAAACACTTCCAGAATATCAAACTTTGATAAAAAATACACTAGCTGCTACGCTCAAATTGCTCCCGGGGTAGTGTCCGAAAGTACCTATTTTGACCTTTCTTTTATGAAAACTTACAAATACCAATTTCTTATAAAATTCACTGGTCACGAACAATTAACTATAGATAGATTTATTTATCGCTAACAAATGAAAATAAAAGATTCTTCTATCTATGTCATGGATAAAAATATGTTTATCTATAGCCTTCGGATAAAGATAATAGTTAAATTATCTTTACCCGTTAGTTTATCTAAATAATATTTTGCCCAACTTTGCTTTTACTATGACCGCACTGATGTTAAAACATTATAACAGCACTCCGCACAAGCAGCTATAAAAGAAAAACGTGTATTTTCTTTAAAAACGATTTGATAATGCATTTAATGCTTGTCAGACACATCCATTGAACCAAATCTTCCTCCTAATTACCATTATGACCGCAAAAAAAAACCTGTTGTCACAATTAACCGCAGTAAAATCGCAACCTGCAATATCTGGTAATAATAGAAACCTTAAACAAAGGCTTACAGAAGCGCTGCTCAAATAAATAATCAGTAATTTCTAGCTATAATTATTTATTTCAAGAAATAGGAACTATCCATATTACTGTGATTACTTGATACCACTAATTAAATACAATTGCATAATCCTCATAATTAACCTTAAGTAATTGTGCTCCATCTTATATCACATATTGATGAACATACACGTTAGGTACCAAATATAAAGGCAATTCAGGCGTAATAATATAAAGGAAGACATAATTTCCTTTTCTATAAAAACCTGTGTGAAATTCTCTGATAATCATGGTATAAATAAACTATATACTTCCTTCGAGAACCTGCTCGGAATGCAGTATATAAAGTATTCAACTGATAAAATCACTCTAATAGATTGAGTCACTTACAGTTGATTCTGTAATCTCCCTATAAACAGAACCGAAGTTCAGAACAGGAAGAATTAAATTATAAGATAGAAGTGGTCAATTAATTGCATAATTACCGAACCTAGGACTGGTAAAAATCGGACAATTAATTAAATGGAAGTCGATGATTAATTCAACATTGGATGTTATGAAATTGCGTGTGAAATGAACCGGTCCTGATGCGTCAACATACGGCTTCCATTCTATTAAATACGATTAGATGAAGACATAAAGTAGGTGTGGACAATCATTTTTTATCTTTATTTTTTTTGTTGCAGATTCAATAAGTAGTCAATTTATAGTAGACGTAACAGATGTAAAAGGTTGTTGTACTTAGCAGAATTAAGAAGAGAACGTTTAGTGTTTATTAAAATTCAAATTGAAAAACGCCAATTTAATGGCAATTAATAGGTTGTTTGTACAACGTTTTTTCTTGTAATAGACAGGAAGATATTAGAGACCATAAACATATCGAAAGTGTAAAAAAAATTACTTGTCTAATGAAGTCTATCGATTGCAAAACTCAGAATCTGGTCAGCGCAAGTGAATTAACCTAATCGCAGGTGGTATGTTATTCATAATCCTCCAAATTTCAGTTATTGTTATAGAGTAAACGTCTAATTAAAATAATTAACTTAATTTATTGTGCAATAATCGCATTTCATTCACTCAATTCACTGTTGAGTAAGTCTTGCAGCTCTATTTAATTGAATCGCAGTAAGAGTAATATTAAGAATAACAAGATTGATATAAAGCATTGGTGATTACCAAGGAACATAAAAAAAAGTGCCTAAACAATTAATCGTAAGAATGTCACCTGGTCAGGGGATCATTGTGGGGAAATCACCATACAGGCAGAAACGGGAATAGAAATGTAAGTTTCTGCCTACCAAACGTTTTTAACATTCCTCCAAGAACAAATTCAGGTTCATCAGAATCGTGTCTCAAGATTATTCTCGATTTCCTCCTAAGAGATCACGAAGTTTAAATATATACCCTCTAGGGGAGACACACGCTAAACTGTCACTCAGCTAGCGACCACGGCGTAAGTCGGCAATTCAATCACTGCCGTACAGCTTTCATTAACGTAAGTTATCTGTTCATTCTACGCACGTAATTACCCAGGTGCACTCAAAATATTACTGAGCAAGACGAATACTTCCTTTTTTTGATCATTTAATCAACGTTTTCATTAAACCTGTGAATATACTGCTGTGTACTGATTGAATTAAATGAAATAGCAAAATGAATTTAACAAATGAAAAAGAAAATAAAATTCGCTAGCTCAACGGAAAATATTTAAATGGACGCAAAAGAACTATTAACCTCAGAGTTACCCTCGCGAATTAAAACTTGAATCTAACCACGAAAAGTAAATTGTGAGTGAATGAAAACTGACTTTCTTAATTACCCGAAAAATTGAAAAGGTTTAAAATAAAATAAAAGAACAGAATTTTTAACCCAAAGATGCTAATTAACAAATAAATTTATTTTACAAAAAGAGTTAAATTACACCTTGTGCAGAAAAGAAACCGTGATCTGAAGGTTCTCGCCTAAAATAAAAACTGCACTTGACTCTAAATTAAACTAGGAAAATGCTATTTCCTATGCAAAGCAAAAGTTTTGATTGTTCAGGAAGATTATCCAAAATATTTCAAATTCAATGCACGTGGTTTCAACAAAATAAAATAAATTCGTGGACAAATACTAGAAATTTACATTAAATCAAAAACTAAAAGTAAGAACAGTGCTTCTACTCACCCAACCGAGGTGATTGATAATTAAAAATGAAACAGCAAAATTGAATAACGGAAAATTAATTCTTTAAACTATAATGAGGGAATAAAAAACTAAAAATTATCTTCCTAAACAAAAAATAATAATTGAACTTATATCTACTACGTGTACACGTCAATACCTAAACAATTATCACTAAAAGAATTCCTTGGTTGGCTATATAAAATTAAACCAGAAATGTTAAATTTACTAAATCAAAATGGATAACAAAATGGCAACAAAGATTAAAAAATACGTCTACTCACGTCAATAGTCGAACAAGGTACTGCTTAACAAAACTCTACAATTGTTTTTCTTACAAAAATCCTCTCAAAATCGTACAACGCAGTCGTATTAACAATACGCCAATATTCAAAAGAATCCGCATTAACTCTACCAAGCAAACAATAGACAAATAAATGAATGGAATTAATTAAAAAAAAACTTAACACCTAATTAATTAAATCATACAATAAACTCTTTAACTAAAATTTAAACAAAATAAAAATTATTGTGAAAATTCTCGGAACATTGAAATCAAACGAACGGAGTAATCATAACAACAAAACTATGCAACTTAAAATACACTCAGCGGTAACGCGGGTAGTCTAACCACAGCAATACGTTGCAATAGAAATGCAAAAAACTGCATTATAATGATTTCTATTCGTTGTGTTCTTTTATACATGTATTTCGTAAATGCTTTAGCTAACATAACGTACACTTTTCATGAAGGTATTTTATCTGTTGGTTCTTGCAATAAATTAAAAGGATATCATTTAATACTTTATTGTTTTCATATGGTGAATATTTTTATGAAAATTGTACGTAAAAATAACAATGTATTTTCACTACCAAAAGTATTTATAGAACGTATGAGAATATGGTGACCATAACAAAATTATCCATAGATTAATAAAAAATTCCTCTTAATTATTACAGTCATTAACAGAAATACATTAATTCGTTAATTATTTCATACTGTCAAAAGCTCGCAATCTTTGTATATTCGCTGTTCTGCCGGCCTTTCAAGATCAGATATCGACATATGTCGATTTGTCGCATGAATCAGCATATATCCCACTAGATAATTGGAGAGCGCTCGGCTGGTAAACATCACTCAAGGCACCGGAATAGATGGTATTCAGAACTTTCTTCTGAAGCGACTACCACAGAAAACCATTGTTCAGATATTATATCTTGTCAATGCTGCCATAAAATGGCAGTATTTCCCAGCTGCTTAGAAGGTGGTGTCGGTTGTTCCTGTATTAAAGCCGGCTAAAAACCTTGAGAAGGTCATCTTTCAACACCTGAACGGGCACAGAGCGGACAACAATATACTTCCTCAAGAGCAATTTGTTTTCGGCAGGGACACTCCATCAATCATCAGGTAGCACGGATCGTTACAGACTAATAACAGCCTTAATCAACGTCAGCATACTGCGCTTGCACTTATTGATTGGAGAAAGCCTTGATCGAGTTTGACTGAAGGACTCATTTACAAGCTCATAAAAAATTTCCACCAGCGCTCATCACGATGATACGTAGCTACCTGACGGGACGGACTTTCAGGGTTCAGGTTAATGCTGACAGATCGAGGGAAGTCCACGTTGCGGTAGGAGTCCCACAGGGGTCAATCCTTGAGCCGATCCTTTTCAACGTATACACAGCGGACGTCCCAGGATTTCCAACAGCAGATAGCCATGTACGCGGATACACTGCTTTATATACGCATTCTTCTCCCAAATCATTGTACGGCAATGATGAACTCCAAAACCATCTTCTAGCCTATGAACAATACCTATCTCACTGGAAACTAACTACCAATCCCTCCAAATCTTCTGTAACAGTCTTTACTCGCAGAACCAATCCTGTTCACATTCCCAGATACTCTACCCTTCTTGGTACGCCGCTTCTAGTTAAAGATCCAGTTAAATACCTTGGTATTAAGCTTGACAAAAGGCTCACCTTCAAATCAGCCATAGAGAACAATGTAATGCGGACTGCAGCTGCCATGCGGAAACTCCGTTATATACTACTGAATAAAGCAGCCACAAGAAGAATAAAATACTGCTGTATAAAATCGTTATTCGAGCTATCATTAAGTACGGGAGCCCGTGCTGGAACCGAGCGGCGCAACGACATTTGAAGAGACTACAGGCCATGGAAAATAAAGCCATAGAGAATTGTGAAGCGAGGGATCACAAAATTCTACGCAGCACTTGTCTACATGACCATGGCCTACATCAGGTATAACAATGCCCCTCCTTGTAAACAAGCTCACATCTTCCCAGCGCTGCGTTCGACCGGAGTAACTGGACAAGTTCATTTTGATTAACCACCACTCAAAGGATGTTCACCCCCCTCCTTCATACTGTTTTATTTTTAACATTTATATTATTAAACTTGAAATGTTATTACACTTCGTAAAGGAAAATTCAACCATTGTATTCACTTACGTTACAATCTTGTGTTGTTGTGTATACTTATTGAGATCAATTAAAGGTGTTTTCTTTCTTTCTTTCTTTCTGGTAAACGAAAGTATGTAGGTTCGAATCCTGCGTGAGGTAAATTTTTCTTGGAAAAAATCTCTTAATTATTACAGTCATTAGCAGAAATACATTAATTCGTTAATATAAAATGATTCGTTATAATAATGAAAAGAAATTTATTTCACTAATGAATCTTGTTATTGCTTAAGCAGCGATTTCAAATAATTTTTATCATAACAATGACTTTTCGTTCTGCCGACGACAATTCACTCAATAAATGTAGATTATTCATATTAAAATTAGTAATTTTCTCAATGTTCAGTTGCAAATACGAGCCATAAGTTTGCGGTGCTGCTGTTAACTTGGATAAAATGCTAGTCTGATTACGAAAAGAACCTGTTACAAGTGTTCTGTATTGTGCTTTGAACAGATTATCGGATTACAGATTAATTAGTAAGTATGTTCACACAACTTATGTTTGTTCTTGTCCATTTTAAAAAGAATAAATATATCTTTCACGTTTAGGTCTAATTTCTGCTTCTTAATTACACTTATTTTCATCATACATTTAGTTTATTTCTTATCTTATTATTCTCATAGCAATTATTAACCTAACAAATTCCACCACATTTCTTTTTTGTTAGAAATTCCCACGGTTTCATGGAGTCTTTCTTTTGCTAATTCGCCTTTAGTGTCGTAAATATGCTTCGCCTCTTGCATTTTCATTTAAACTACTTCTTTTTTAATTATTTATACGTGTTTTATTCAACATTTTGTCAGGTAGAAAATAATTTCATTAAAAAGCTCATTTAAAACAGGTGTCAAAGCATAATAGAGGAGTCATTTTAAGTTAACGTGCATATTCCGCTGCATAATCCACAGGAAAATTTTTGATTTGTAAAAAATTTACTATTAAAATATATCATACTAGATCGAAATACTAATTTTACGATTTTAGATAATATGAACTATATTTTAATGCAAGCTTACCTGCTATTTTTTTTTTTATTTTATAATATCTTGCTCCGGGAGATTCTTCGGGATGTTTATATTCGGTAATTCTCCTCCATCTAGGATGAATAACGGTATCTTATTGTCAGTTATTGATTTTCCATTTGAATTCTAGGTAGGTTACCTGACAACCATAATAATCGAAAGCCAGATAACTACTACTTTTACTTTAAATGAGTATTCTTCCTGTGGTCACGAGAGACGACGGTTGGTCGTGAGCTCCTATAACGATTTTTACGCAACACACTCAGACTCAGAAATAACCCAGTTTCACAAAAGTTTACCTAAAAGTTATCGATATATCACCTGTATAGTATACAAAACCATATCTACTTGAATAAGCTACAAGATTTCCCTGCGAAATCCAAGAATTTATAGTACCATTTAACCGTTTGCCGGAGTCCCTGCATGCGTCCAATTTGATTCAGAGAGTTCCCTGCCACCACACCAGTAATTTGAGCTGCCCATAGGTGCCCAGGTATCTTCACCGATGATCTTCTACCTAAAACAGAAGATAATTAATTAGTTTTAATTCATTCATTAAGTTAAGGTGGGCTCCTATAGTCCAGGCACTTGACCTAGGTGCTCATTGTACCGTCCTATTGAATCTCTTACATCCACTCGAGCAGCTTGGTATTCTCCATAAAGTCCATTACCTTGCCCAGTGGAAATTTGAGAACCTTCGAGGGCTCCAATGGATCCTTCTCGAAATACTTCTGCCTGAATACTTTCAGTTTGTCACATGTGCAGATTATATGTAAACTCGTTTCCTCCTGTAGTTCGTATCTTCTGCACCACGGTTCGCTTACTTGACCTGTGTTGTATAGATGCTTTTTCAGGAGACAGAGTTCAGCTACCGCCCCAGTAATGGTTTTAGTTTCTTTCTTGCTGCATCCGAGTAGATTATCAGATAGTTTAACATCTACATCCCCATTAGCACTTTAGTATGGAATTGACCTTCAATCGACCTCCATTTCTTAGTACTTTCTTTATCTAACCAGATTCAGACCTCCCTTCTTGCGGAATCCTTAGTAATTCCACACACGGGCTCTGGACCTATGAAGTGTCTTTTAGAACCCTCCTTGGCTAGTTTGTCGACTATTATATTGCCCTTTATATCCTCATGTTCCGGCACCCAAATTAGAGACAGCGTGTGTCTCGTGCCAGTGTATTGAGGGATTGTTTTGCAGTCTCTAACAAGTTTTGACCTAAGTCTTAATTCAATTTTAATCAGTAAATCAGATTTTTTTTTTCATTTATGTTCGCGATATGTTTTGTTGTGGAGGTTAAGTTTGTATGCAATGCCATTATATTTATTTATATTATGAATTTTAATATTTAGAGGTCGGCATAAACGTTAACGCTAATATGGTCTGTTATAGGAATTTTTACATTTATCTATAACAAGCACATTTGAATATTGGTTTTTATTCGTTAGCAAGCGGCTGAAAAGCTAATTTGACAGCCAATTTGGTGCTCCCACAACATCCTGCGCCACCTAGCAGGTAGGAGGTCACTGACCACAATATTCACTCATTTACCAAAGAGGTCGCTAGATGAATAAAAACAGCTAAATTACAGTATTTATATTTATTGTTAAAAAAATATATAAATAATCGTATTTTACTGAAGTTAAAGTTAAAAATTTTAAATTTATTTTGAAAAGCAGAACATAAATATATACATATATAATGAATAAACAATAGGTACGTAATTTCCTGCCTTAAATTTGACAAACTTTATTTAATTTTATTACTATCTCTCTCTTATTATATATTTATTTGTTACTCGCGTGCACTATGATCCATTCTCATTTCTACTACAACTAGAGAAAAAAATCAGGTAAGTTCTTATACTCCAATAAGAAACATTGCGAAATACTTTACACCAATCCCAGATTTATGGAGTTATTAACCAGCTACAAATACCCTGAAAGATAAGTAGTTACCAATAAATATACTCCATACTTGAAAATAACGAATTACCGCACAGCAAAATAATAAATGAACAACGACGTACCGAACAGGCATTGCAAGAATTCTGCCACACCTTCGTCATGACTGCAGATACTAAAGAAATAATAGATTTGCTAAATAAGACAGTTTAGCTTCCGTATAATATTTCTGTCTAAACAGAGTATACAACATAGATTGGAAAATAAATTCCAAGCGAAACGAACATAAACATTCATTGCTAGCCAATAAACCATGAAGAGATAGAAAGTTGTATGATGTCTTAGTTGTAGAATAAAAACCGTTTATCTCTACAATTAACCGGGTAGTTCCAGGGAAACTGTAAAGATAATGTATATGTAGGTATGCCTGCATATTATTGCTGCTCTGCTTGTTACATATCAGCCAGAAATGCAATGACAACACCAGTAGAGGAGAAAGCTCTACAGTTTATGATCTTAATATCAAGGAAATTACTGAAAATAATACTGTTATTATATGCGTTGTATGTCATTTTTATTAGAAACCAAAACAAGATATTTCATGCTCACTTGTATGCAAGGTTGTGCAGAAAATCTACGCTAAAAGACACGCGTAAGAACAATTTGTAAGATGAAGGAATAAATGTAGGATCTTATTATTCCCATGTTGACATCTTAACACGCAAATCAGTGATTAGAAAATTCTTGCAATTGTCTCAACTTTTCTCAGAAATTATCTATGCATTTTACCTACTTTCCTTTTCTTAATCCTCAATTATTAAAGTCATAACTGTCACGCGCTATAGTTGCTAGAATTTTACCGAAAAACGAGAAATATTTTCATAGTGTTATTCGTCCTACATTTCGTACGGATGTAAACACGATGGAGCATTTAAAAACCGGTACCGTTAAAATTCACGTCATTTTTATAGCAGGCATAAGCAATATCGAGTATTATTCATATCGCCATACTAGTTAACGGTGCGTTGCATTCCGAAATACTCAGAAAAATCCGAAGAATGCGCGAATGTAAAGCCCATAAAGGAAAAAAAATATTACGTTTTATCTCATAACGTTCGCGAGTAATATCAAGACAATCGCAGGAAACGAAGTTCATATTATTATCGTAAGCTGCTAACGAGGTGTTTTGAAAGACGAAGTTGACGTTATCTTGAACGACGTTGGAAAGCCTGTGGCGGAAGTTCTATATTTCAGAATATGTTTGCGCATTTATTAATGTACGGGATGTTGTGTAAAGTTGTCGCATGATTTCTAAACTCATTTCTCACTGGTTCTAAAGTGACGTAAATGCACTTCTACAGATCTTGCTTGTTTTATTACACCTTTTTTTAACTGTTTAAAGACGATATGCAGCTCAGGAAAGAAGTAACTATTATATTCATTAACTTTGCTAATACTAACACTTCGAAACAAAAAAAAACTTCCAGTGGTCTAGTAATTTTCATTGCATGATGTTTTGTTACATCAATTTCACCTTGTTTTTAAAGTTATGGCGTTACATTTGAAAAGAAAAGAGAAAAATACGTTAAACTTCAAATATTAAATATTATTTAAGTTTGCAGATACAGAAATAACGAGATTTTATCAGGGACCAGTTCTAGCCTAAGGAAAATTAAGAATCACAGTTCTGGTCCGTTTCCAGTATTAAAAATATTATTCGGGTACCAAATTTTGACGTAATGAACCGTGAGTTTTTACGGTCAGTAAATTACCCAACTTATCAATACATTTGTTGGTTATTTAATTTTATTCTCAGCAAAGTTTCATCAATTTTTGTTTTTCATTTTTTCAAACTATTTCATCTTTGATAACAATTCGATTCATTTTTTATAGGTAATTAATGTGTGAATTAATTACTTGAAAAGTGTCAATAGTAATAACGGTATCTTTCAGTTGGGATATGTCTATAAAAGTCATCCATACTATAAAAATAACAAATAACGTTTATAAAAAATTAACGCTGGCGAATTGAATCCAGTATATCTAAGTATGTTGCGTCTATGCCACATAAACAACTTCTTCACTTCGTTCTTGATTGGCAAACATATTTGATTATTTTGTCAAGCAAAATTAACTATAATTAAGTTTTCCTTTTGTTATTTTTCTATTACTCACATTAAAAATAACCATGACGTCCCTAACAATTTAGCAAAAACTATCTTAGCATCTCTCAATAAGTAAACAATGGAGTTAAGTCACCTCCAGATATATTATCATCAGGAAGTTCTCAGAAATTAATGGTAAAGTAAGGTCAATTAACAACAATAGATAATCAGATTATACTGAGGCAACTAGTGAACCCCAAAATACAATCAAGACTTGTTTGGGAATATATTCAAGAACTGAATCGCGTGACAGATCGCAATAGAGTCACTTTGCTGTGGGTGCCTGAATATTCGCCAATCGAAGGAAACAGAATAGCCAATAAGTTGGCAAAAAATGGAGCATCGGCTTCATATGCAGGCCCAGAAAATGGTCTAGAAGTGTCTAAAAACACAACACGAAAACAAGTAAGAACTGGGTAAAAGAAAATCACACAAAAGAACACTAAACCTAAATTCATGAAAAGACCATCAAAGCAGAAGAGTGAAGAATAACTGCAGCTTAATTGTTAGTAGGAATCATCTTCACACCGTAACAGATTTCCTTACAGGCTGCTGCTCATTGTGGTCTGACTCAATAATACCAAATTTTATTAACACTGAACATGCAACTGTATAATGAGATGATAGAGACCGCTTATACATTTTGTGTGAATGCGAGACTCTGAACGCAAAAAGACAGGCAATTTTTGGCAAGCTAAAAATGGACCCACAGGATTACTTCGATGAATCAACCAAAAGCCTGTACAGACTAGTACAGGGTACTAGGACATTGGAATGGCTGACATAATTTTTTTATTAATAATTTAGCGGGTAAAAGAGATGGGTGACCAATACTAAATCTAGAGACTGCAGGTCAGACGACTCCCACAAACAAAAACCCAAATTAAGTAAATTACTCAAATTACTATTTGTAAAAGGCAAGCTTTTGAGATACACTAAAAAAACCGATTTATTTGATAATGCCAATTTTTTTAAGTTAACTAAATATTGAGTTAAATATGGGCAAACAAATATTTGGTTAATTCAAGCAAATTATTTGTTCATTTAACCTAGTATTTATTTGAAATAACGAAATATCTTGTTGGATTAACTAAATTTTCATTATAAAATATGTTTGAAATGGTTTTGTTGTTCTGAACAAATTAGTTTTTTCTGTATAGGTGGCAGAAAATTTATCCGTGAAAGCATTTACAATGTACTGGACAATACCGAAGCTGTCCTTGTAAGTCATTACTTTTGAAGTCCTTTGATTGTTTCAAATATATCGAAATATTTGTTTGGGATCACGTCCGATAAATGTTTGAACAAAATTCAAATAGTTTTTAGATATAGGCAACTGAAATTTGAGAGTATAAGCATACAGTCTTTTGAATTCGTTCAATAAACCCGGTTTTTGGTCAAGTTTCACTTATGTCTGTAATTGACTTTCTTCATCAATGTTTTTATTTGAGTATACCGGTTTTTTTGTTTTAAATTACACAAATGTTTTTTTAAATTTCGGATTTTTTTTTCTTTCTTCAAAATTATGTTTCCCATATTTTTCTTGTCCACCCAAACGGTGTTTGTCAAAAAAGTTTAAGTGTACTATTTATATTAATATTTAAGCATAAAATAATTTGTAGATAAATATAGGAATATGGAAATAATTAAAGTTATAAATAAATTTGAGAAAGGAAAAAATAAAATTCCGAAACATCAAAAAAAACATTTGTATAATTTAAAACCAAAATCGGCATACCCAAATAAGAACAGTAATGAAGAAAATATAAAACCAGTTAAGTAATTTCAATAAATTTAGTAATAAGCTTTCGGTATAATGTTGGAAAAGAGTTCCTAGGTAAGCTATTTTCGGAAATTTTGTATACAATAGATACATTCATAGAATCTATCCAGAACTATATTAATATCTTTCATCTCGTCAAAAAGTTATCAATCACAATTTGCTTTATCAGCACAAAGTTGAGGCAAGTTAGTGGGTCTAAAGTTGTGTTTAGTATTCGTATCGGATGGAAAAGAAGAAAAAAACTCAGTACTAGCAAAAGTCACAGTAACAAACACTTTATTTATAAAAAAAAAAAACTAAATAATTACTAATCTAAAGGTACCACATAAAGCTACCTATTTTAAGTACTATATAGATTCAATAACAATTGAGATGTCCCTACTCTAACTAAATAATTTCTCTATGATTGTTAATAACAAAAATATATACTATAGCTACTCGGTTAGCTTAGCTATTATGTGAATACTGGCTCATGTGAAACGCTGAAATGTGTTACAACCAAAAATATGATTAGTTCACATAATCGGAAGTCGGTCAACTATTAGTTGTTATTATATTTGTGCCCATGGAACGACTTTAGTTATCTCCCAGAATTTGCCAAGGAGTAAGGGAAAACCATTGCAAAAACCTTATTCTGGGAGCAAAAGGCAACAGGCAGAGCAAGATGATATTAAACATAGTAGAAAAGAACAGTAATCACGTTCGACATCTATATTATTTTCAGTATGTGACAGGACTAAGTCTCTCAACACAGTGAATGGCGGAATTGTAATTGATTTGTCAATAAAACTCCCAGCAGTCGTGCTATGAAATATTTAGGCGTACTTATATATCAACAACACAATGTAGCATGGTACAATATACACCTAAAGACAACAATATTGACTGCAGACACAGTTGCTGTAATAGTGGAAGGATCAACGTTAGTATAAGGTATTTTAGATAAAAGATAAAGCTGCTAATACGCCACCACCATCACCATGTGAATAATCCACTAAATCAGAGCCTCTGCTACATCTAATATATATTAACATAAGACGTCAAGACTTCCGAGTTATTAAGATATTCATCACGTTAGGTTTCTGTAATTACCAATAATGTCATAAAAGGCTTCACGTGCTTTAGTAAAAAATGTTTACATTTTGGTTCAAACACCTCTAGTGTCTTAATAAAAAAATATTAAAAATAGATGACCAACTGTTGAACTTTTTTTTAGTTTAACAACGATACAATAGTACATAATATTTAAAATTAATATTTATGTTTATTAAAATGATGTTTTTCTGCCTAACGAATATTGAGAATCCAATATTCAACAGTTTTAGCTATACCATGCTTCGACGACATTCTTTATCACTGATGTTATGACGGCAAGTAAAAGCTAATAAATAGAGTAAATTGATTTCACTTCGCCGTAACGATTACCAGCGTTTGCAATTAAAATTAAATACGGTTATCCTCATTTCCGCCTTCTTTTTAGTATAATTAATACAAGAAAGTTTCAGATAATTTCTATATTAGCGGTTTCTTTTCCGTAAATATACTATATAATATACGCACGTAATTACTAATATCCATGTTAAAATTTGCATGCAAATCAAGCCAATCAATCCTTTTAAAGACGCTAGACCAGCTGGTGAACTAATTTAGCGTAAGTTGAAAGGTATATTTATAAAATTGCAAAATTTTCAAATATTGTTTTTATTTTTAAAAATAATAGTGGTCAAAGGGCACCGGACTCTGTTTTCTTTTTTTTATAATTTTATCAAGATTACTTTCTGTTTCTGCTAAATTCCACAATTATTGACAGCATTATGTTCTTGTTGTTGTTGTTGTGTGCAGTCATATTTATCGATATATTAAGAATGACCACGACAGAAATCGTACCAATAGGAGCATATCAGTCATTTGTGATCTCACTGCACATATTTTCCGTTTTTCTAAGATACTTTTTGAGAATATCTCGAACTAATACATATGAATAGTTTTGTTAGGCAAAATATGCGAGAAGACATAAATAAATAAAGTATAACTCAGCTGTCCCACGAACTGAGTCATTAGAATTTTTTGAAGTACCAGTAAGAATTTGAATTTGAAACTTACAGAGGAGTCATGACCGACTATAATCTATTTAAAGAAAATATATTCAGTCTTATAGCACTTTTGGTATACAAGGTGTCGTTATCAACTTTCTTATTTTAAATGGAATAGCGCAATTTTTATTAGCACAGTGTATTGCTCGCTTCATTTGTGATGAGTTTGTATTAATGTTTCCTATTTCTAAAGCTAATAGTTTTTGAGATATTTACAATTTTATGTAGCGTAAGATTCTACATCGATTAGTATTAAGGTTACCTAATAATGTACCTATTTCTGATAGTTTTTTAAAATATTCACACTTATTTCATAAAACTGGCAGAAATATGCCAACGTTCTTATCGTTAAGCAAGTTATTGTACAAGTTTCAAATTCCTAATAGAAGTTCGAAAAATTCTAATTACCCAGTTCGGTGGGATATCTGTATGGTTATAATTATGGAATCTTATTTATAAATGTAATCCCAATTCCATTGAATTTCGCGGCAACTTTTTATCTCCGGGGAAAAACTGCTTGAGTAGCAGATAGCCTGCAGCACTTTGGGTATGTACTAATTAGTTAATGCCGTGAGGCCAGTTCATCAAATTTGCAATCATTTAAGGGCAATCTATTCGCTAAGTGCAAATTAAATATTGGATTTAAATACATGTATACACTGTTACATACTTTATTAGCACAAAATAAGTATAAACTGTTTTTATTACGGAATGATCATAGTTAAAACTAATTCACACTAGTGAATTCAAACTCAGATGTTAATATTGTTAATATTGAAACGTTATTGATGTTTTACCATGCGCAACCATTACCATTTCTTCTAGGCTGAGGTATGCTATTATATTATGGGGTCAGTCATCTCACTTTTTACGTTGTTTTATTATTAAAAAACGAATTGTTCATACTATATTTCATCTGGATAGGACTACCTCTTGCCTACCTGTATTTAAGGCCAATGGTTTAATGTCATTGCCTGCGTTATTCTTATCTGAATGTGCTATGTTTGCAAAAGAGCGCCATTCTTACTTGATGAAGACATAAATACCACGTATGACACTACAAATGAAAAGAATTATTCAATTCCAACTCATAGAACCGCTTTGTATGAAAGAAATCCAAAGTATATTTGCATTAAAGTATTTAATAAATTACCATCGGACTTGAGGTCATTAGAAATATTTTCTATTTTATCCAGAATTGTTTTTATAGCAACTCTGAGTATCTCGGTTAGAGCTGTGTGGTTGCTTGGTATCTTAAGACTGCTCTACTGAGATTTGTATTTGTGTATGTGTGTACTAATCGTATTTTTACTTATTTTTTTTTATGGATGTATCTATTTTATTGAAGAAGCTTATATATTTGCTATCAAATAGCTAATAAAGAGTTTTTATTATTATTAATTGGTATTTGATACGCCCTATATCAGTAATGCAGAAATAATTGTCTACATGTCAGTAAATGCAAACGAATGTTATAATTTAGATGTCACCTTCTAATCAGGTAAATTTACGGAGGAATAAACAAAAGGTATTACAAGGCGGGAGATAATAAACACCATTTATTTTGGCACTCAACGTGGGGTATTAAAATCATCACAGTTTGTAATCCCTTTCAAAGACACTTTCTAGGCAAAATCTGAAAGAAGATATTTAAGAAAAACGAATTGGGAGAAATATATGCGAGGTATTAAGGTATATATATATTGGTGTAGTATTTTAATTATGATTACAAGGAATAAGAGTACCATTCGCCAACGATCATATAATAATCGAAAACAGCGGGTATATACACCTGCAAGGTCAAGAAAGCGCAATTTTACGGAAGAAACAATAAGCAACATGTATATACCCTATTACATGTTTTCTAGTGTCGTCTGTTATGCTATATGTTTTGATCGAAAAAGGAGGGTGTAGTACGCGTCACTGACGCATGATACGTGTTGCCTAAGCGGAATTGCGCCTTTAATATACTCCTTATTTTCCGATTTCCTCCATATCCCTTCTAGAGCAAATGAGTATATATCTTCTTCAACAAAATTTATTGCCTCCTCGGAACTTCTTTGTGAAAAATTATCATAATCGACTTGAAAAACCGAACAAAATGGCAAATGGTATATTAAAACTTTTGTTTGAAATGTTTTGAAACTAATTGTTTTTAAAATATTGCGGAATATTGCTTGAAGTAGACCATCCCGTGTATGTATATACAGAAGATACTCACTATAAACATTAATTACGCCATGTTTTCTTTTTCTACTTCAAGCACATCCTGGTTATTTAGCAATCGTGTATATGAGCCAGACATACTTATAGCATATACATTTCATCTGTCTGATCGATATCCGAACAACGGTTTTCACTATTAGCTACATCAATTTGTAATTAACTGTAACTACCAGATATATACAGATCAAAGTGTTGGTATTACTATATTCTAAAAGCTATATTTTTTTGTCCTGTTTTGCTCGAAATATCTTCAATTCAAAAATCTATACTTATACTTTACACTTAAGTTTAATTTGATTAGTATCTGAAGAGAAACGAACCTCAAATTCTAACTGTATCTGACTGAAGAGCAATTTCATTCTTACTTTTAAATTAGATCTATTAAATCGGCGATGTCGGTATTCTAACAGCAAATTGTGGAGATTGTATGCTCTATACACGTAAAAATGAGAAGAATACTTGCGCCTTCCAGTCAATACATTTAAATTTCAATTAGAATTAGCGCGGAACGCAGCAAATAATTTATTATTAAGTATACCTTGTGATCTTAACTCTACCTACATCAATAAAGCTACGTTGTTTAGAATTTAACAGTATGCATCAATAAAATAATGATTTAGTAAGAATATGTGAAAGTAAAAATATTTTTTTTTAAACATAATTTTCTTTTTCAGTGACCTGTTCAGTACTGGGAGCGTTATGGCTCCCAATTCCGATGAAGGGCGAAGAATCAACAACCTATCATGGGGTGATGAATCTATCGCAAAGGTAATGGACTAGTAGATCTCACAGTTTAGCTTTTATGTTTTTACTAAAAACGCACTTCGTATGTACACCAGCGACACTTTCTAATTGTACGACCTACAGGGTAAAATAGAGCCTACATGTTTAGCGTGGATAGTAGACAGATCTATGCATTAACCGGCCGCTTCGAAATGTGTAAACACAGATGTGCTGTCTGTTATTTTAAAAAAAGCTTAGGCTAGATTTATTAATGTGCGAAGTTGAATGCATCTATTATATATTTGTTATCTTTGCGTAGGAATAAATTTGTTTGATGTTTGAAGTATTTCGAATAACTGTAGTCTTATTAAATGGGTTTTAAAAGGTATTTTCATTTTACAGTTGAACTACGACTAGGAACTAGACCAAAGGCATGTTAATTATACAATAAATAGCAATATCACTGGGTTTGCTACTTTTATTCATTTTACACGTATGCAAATAATAATGAACGTATCAAAATGCGTCGCATGAAAATATTTAAGGTATCCAGTTATACTGAAATCAGTAAAGCATATCTCCGTTATGCTTATATTTTTTAATCTGATTGATGTCTGACGATTTCAGATCAATTTCTTAATTCGCGCTCCGGCTTCCTCCTTTGACATTAAATAATGAAAGAGATATAGCGAGGATGCATTGAAAACCACGATTTTTATATCACATATTAGAACGAAGTTCTACGCTCGTCAGAAATATTTTTAATTGGTTATAGTAATAGTGTGTTTTTATTAATATTATAATAACAAGATAAAATAATATTTCCATTATAAATTCCCTAGATCCAAAGATTTTATCTTAAAAGTCTCACAATATTTTTTCAAAAGAAATACAAAATTTGAATTAGTCGTAAATCGAACAGCAGTGATAGGTATAAATATAAAATGCAGGTTTAAATTAATAATTAACGATTACTTTATATACAGTGACCTGCATAAATATTGCAACATATAGGATTTTTTTTATTATTAAAACATACTAAAACTTTTTTGGGAGATAGGTGGTGCATGTCTAGAAACCCCAAAATCTCTTTTGACACACGTCACATGAGCACTAGTATGACGGTAAATATGAAAAATATGCTGTGAATCTCCAAAAAGTGATGATATCGAAAAAAGTTATTTGAAAAAGTTGTTTAGAATTCAATTCTGAGTTGGTATGCAAATTTTTGTAAAGTTAACTAAACGTCACTAAACGACGAGCCATCACGAAGGAAACTTCGACCTCGCCGCTAAAGATGTTCACTGCAAATGTGAACGAAACGTACGAAAGTAATTCCACAAGACCACGGCTCAACAGCCTGGAACAACTTTTTACAGTTTTGTAAAGATACTTTAAAAAATTGAAAAATCACACTTTTCCAAATCTTGATTAATTGAATTACATATTGATAAAATTGATAAAATCGTTTGAGTATCAACCAGATTTAGAAATATTACTGCTGTTGAGCTGCTAAAAACGAGAAAAATGGAAATATGTAATTCAATTAAACAATATTTGCAAAAATTGTGATTTTCATTTTTTTTTCAAATATCTTCACACAAATTTGCACACCGCCTCAGAATTGAATTCCAAGCAACTTCCTCAGCATTGAATTCCAAGCAACTTTTTCAAATAACTTTTTTGGACATCATGTCATTTAATCTCACTTTTTTGGAAATTCATAACATATTTTATTTTTTTTAAATTTACCGCCATACTAGTGGTCACCTGACGTATGTCAAAATAAATTTTGGGGTTCCCAAACATGCACAACCTATCCCCAAAAAAAATTATTAATATTTTAATAATAATAAAAAAAATCCCATATGTTGCAATATTTATGCCGGTTACCGTATATATATATATATTAATTTTCATTATGTTAATATCGAAAAAGAAAGCCGGGGCGTTTTAAAAACAGATATGAAAACAATCATTATGAATCAATTAGATTAAAAAACACAAACATATTTAGCAAATCTGTAGGGATATGTAAAGAAAACAACATCTGTTCGTATACAATATTATATTTAAGGTAAGCAGCTGAAAAACTTCGAATTGTGCTAAACGATGTAAGTCGGCAAGCATAAGTATGCGCCTTTGATGTATTTATTTGCCTCTATTTTATAATTTCAATGTTTTTCTATGTTTACTTACTGCCTTCTTCTTTACATTTAAAACACAGAGACCGCACATCTGTGTTTATATATTTCGAAGACGGCAAATGAATGCATAGATCCGTCTACTATCCATGCTAAACATATAGGCTCTATTTTATGCTGTAGGTCGTACAATCAGAAAGTGTCGCTGCTGTACATATATAGCTGCATCAAATGTTAAGGGCACCTTGGATTTTGTGAGAATAATCACTAGAGACCGGATTATATGCAAAAAAAGAAACTGGAATATATGCGCATATATATGCATCGATTTTTGAGGAAATAAGCATAAACCTAAAAACAAACAAAAAAATTGCGACAATATGCAAAATGTTTACATAAAATAAATAAGAGCAGAAATTTAAACATTAAAACACCTACAACAACAATTGTCATTTTATATCAAAAGTTAAAGAATTTAAAAACAATTGTAAAGCCTTTAGTAAAATTAAACTTACCAGTTTACTGCAGGCTGGACAAAATATTTTGTCGCCATCCTTTACCAGTTAAGGATATGGATTAATCCATAAAGAAATTTTGTTCGCTATACTCATTGTATGTACGCACAGTATTTAAAAAATTAACATAATTATATGCTGTTTCGCTCAAAGATATTCAATGAATAAATAGTTTATTTGGGAATTAATAATAATAAAACGTATTTACCACATCCCTTCTGCTAGGCGAAATTAAACACGTGCAGTTCTTGGAAAAAAGTATTAGAAAGATTAATGTAAAAGATTTATGGTTCTGAGAATTGTCAGTTGTCGATCTATATTAGGAATTACTAGGAATTTTTACAAATAGAAAGGATAAGAAAAAGCTTAAATATGCAATATATGCAACTTTTGTAAAGATATGCATAGAAATGCCTAAATATGCAATATATGCAATCACTAACTAGCGCTAATTAACTTCAATTAGTGTAATACGTCTACATATAGACTATAATTAAAGATATGCAAAAAATAAAATATTTGCACTTTGGATAAAATCCGATCTCTAATAATCACATAATTTTTCTTGGTAAAAATCATACTTTTTTTGATAATTTTCCGCACTGAATGGGAGTAAATGTACAGAGATTTACGGAAAAAGTCGAAATGTTGGAAATTTTCCCATAATACAAGTGTTTTACGTGAATATTACAGAGAAATTTCTGTTTCTTAGAAAAAAAATCTAACATCGCAATATTACCAAGAAAAATATTAATATATCTTAGGAAAATCTTACAATTTGGAAAATTGCAGTCATGAATATAGTAATTTTCAAGTGATAAAGAAATAAGCAAGGAGCGCATGCGTTAACTTAGAATGTTCTAGTTCAGGTCACGCGTAGGTGGGAATGACATGGTGTTCGGCCACACGTGGTTGTTTTCTCGTTATTTTAGAACTATTATACTGATTATTAGTAAGTGGTATTCGTATTAGAAAATTTGTTTGTTGTTCTTTTAATGCTTTAAAGTCTGTTACCCACTCTGCCACAATTTAAACATGGAATATCCGAAACAACTTGCATGCACGTTGTAATTAATTTAGCATTATCTGTTAAGAAATCACTCACACTCTAAAAAACTTAGATAGTTTTTCTTGGTAGAAATCTGTTTTTTGGATAATTTTCCGCATTCAATGCGGGTAAATGAACAAAATGTTTTACTTTTAAAGCTTTAAATCTTGACCATGTATATATAATATTTGATTTCCTTTTTCTTAGTTTTTAGGTCTTTAATATTAAAACATGAATGAATACGACGACGACGTTTTCGCTTTATTAAAAAGCTTTTTCAAGTAGATATATAAATAAATGTAGAAATTGTAAATTATAAATAAAATGTAATCCAACTAATATTTTTCAAAAACAAAATAATGAATTAATAAAAAAATGGGAATTACTTAAATTTATTACGAAAAACGAATCTAAATCATTACAAATTCACAATGCACAAACTCCAAAATTGTATGGTTTACCAAAATTACATAAAAATAATATACCTTTACGACCAATAGTTTCTTATGTACAAAGTCCTGTTTATAAATTATCAAAATTTTTAGCAAATTGCCTTAAAAATATCGCATTCAAAAATGATTACTATATAAAAGATTCCTGGCAATTCAAAGAATTTATAGACAACATTAAATTAAAACCAAATTTTAAAATGATATCCTTAGATGTAGTATCGCTATACACAAATACACCATTAGACCTAGCAAAACAAATTATACATAAAAAATGGCAATTAATTGAAAATTTTACAAACATATCTATCACAGAATTCATTGATGCAGTAGAATTAACACTAACACAAACATATTTCCAATACAAAAATAAATTTTATAAACAAATTTTTGGATGTGCAATGGGTTCACCAATTTCTAGTATCATTGCACAAATTGTTTTAGAATATATAGAAGAAAAAATTTTAAATAAAATAAATTTCGAAATAATTTTTTCAAAAATTTTTAATTCCTTTCATCTAAGATTAAAATTTACAATTGAAATCGAAGAAAACAATAGCATTACCTTTTTAGACCTTAAACTCATCAACAATGATAACAAAATTTTAACTAACAAAGCAAAAAATAAATAAAAAAAAAAAATATTCTAGAACAAAATAATTATCCAAATTCTCTTATAAACAAAATATTCAAACAAAGAATATTTCTTTTTTATAATAAATCAACAAAAAATATAAATAATACTCAAACAATTACAAAATTCATAAAAATTCCTTATGTTAAACATTTATCCGAAAAAATAAATCAAATTTTCAAACCATACCCAGTGAACCAAATTCAAATTTCCCGCAATTATTTTTAGTAACTTAAACATTAAAACATGAAATTACCTACGATTTTGTATTAGATTAATAGTTATTTGAATACCTTTAAGTTGAAGTTACTAAATATAATTGCGGGAAATTTGAATTTGGTTTATTGGGTATAATTACAAAATTGCCTATCAAAACACAAACAAACTACAAAACCAAATCTATTCAAAATTAAAATCAAAAATTGAAAAAAATAAAACATCACACATAGTATATAAAATAGACTGTCAAAATTGTAATGGTGTATATATAGGTGAAACCATGCAATATTTGGAAAATAGAATAAAAGGACACAAATACAATAAAAATCTTACAGCTTTAAAAAAACATGAAATAACTCAAAATCACACCTTTGATTTCAACAACGTAACAATTTTAAACAAAAAACAAAATTATAACACCGTAATATACTTGAAATAATTCAAATTATAAACATAAAAATGCAGTCAATGATAAAACAACGATATACAATATTTTACAAAATTATATAATTTAATTTTATAACTAAATAAAATATTTGTAAAGAACTATTTAATACAAATTTTAAAAAACAAATAATCAAAACAGCCTATTTAAATGCAATCTTTAAATAAACATAATAAATATATTCAAAATCATAGTAAACACAACAATTTTTGTCATTTATTAAACAAAAAACATTTTATTTATAATTTACAATTTCTACATTTATTTATATATCTACTTGAAAAAGCTTTTTAATAAAGCGAAACGTCGTCGTCGTATTCATTCATGTTTTAATATTAAAGACGTAAAAACCAAGAAAAAGGAAATCAAATAAAATGTTTTACGTGATTATTAATCGAAAAAAATCTGTTTCTAAGAAAAAAACCTTTCACATTGTAATATTACTAAGAAAAATGTGAATCTCTCAGGAAAAACTTAACATTTCTTGTAATTTGGAAAATTACAGTTAAAAATAATATCTTTTATTCAAATAAATTACCTTAGCAGCAAAAAAATATTTTTTGGATATATGATATCAAGTACTTAAGATTTTCTTAAAGAAACTATTTATTTTATACAAAGTCGGTACAGTTACAGATAAAATAGTAGTAGATTTACGCCAAAATTGTATTACAAAACTGTAAATCATCACGTCATGATGTTCTAAACATATTAGCAAAGTTTTCTGACCTATAGTAGCAAATACGTTAAACATTCTACAAGTACAGAAATTGTCGGGAAGATGGTGGCTCTCCTATTTGACTATGCTAACATTCCATACTCGATGTAAGTTTTCTACATGGCGGACATAGTTATTAAATATTTATCTATTACTTGCCAGATAAATGGGAGCGGTTTCTTAGGAACCGTTATCACAATAGTGCCCTATTGCACATGGTGATCCTTGATTTCTGCGATTTAACCGCCAATATGGAGAGGTAACGGGTAACTGACGTGCAGTTGTTTTGGGTAAGCATTAGAAATTTTCATATTTTGTTTATCTTTTATGCATTAAATTCTAATTAAATACACTCTACCAGGGCATTTCCACTTTGACGATATTTTCCTTTTTGTTAGGAAAAAAATCAGAAATACTAAACTTTTCTTTGTAATTCTACTTTTAAACAAGTAAAACTTCTATGGAAATTATCACTACTTTAGAAATTATACTTGTGTATATTCCAGACTACATGAAAAAATCTTGGAGAAGTTACCCACATTTTGAAACTTTGCTATGAATATTCTAGGTCACATGACAAAACCCTCGAAAAATTACTTATAGTTCGAAATATTAAAAATTATATACTTTTTATAATATAAATTGTAAAAAGTAAAATACTTGTACGATTTTAGGGACACAAAATTGCCCTAAAATCGTACAGGAATTTTACCTAATAAATTTTAATGTGTACACAGTAGCCGGCCGTAGGCACAATAGAAATATCATTGGCATATATTTTATACAGCGCATTTTAAATAAAAATTAGTTTCATCCATATCATTATTAATTCCTCCAATCACTAGGCCACCATGATTTAGATTAAAAATTGATCCTTAGTCAATTAACACTAGAAACAGAGCGAAGAGAATTAGGCTTCTGCTACGATGAAGCTATCTTCCATAAGAATGTTAACTGCCATTATTGAGGGATTTACCGAAAGAACAACAGACGCAATTGTTTGTGAATAGGACATTGTGAGTTTAATTTCATCAAGAAAACCAATTTTTCTTTGTTTCTGATAAAAGACATGGGATTTTCTTCGGAAACCTTTAAATTTTCATGATTATCACACATTTAATCCGCGCGAAGTATAAATCATCAGGACCGTAGTCGATTAGTGAATGGCACTTTTAGATCTGCATGTTTTTAAGATGATCTCACGAAAGCACATTTTTTATACTTTTGGAGACTTGATGGATGAGATATCTCTTGGCGTAATTAATTATTTAAATGAGCGTTATTCTGATAAATGGAAAGAAAAATGAGAGTTAGATAATCGACAAGACGTAGAGATCTGACTAAACTTGTTTTTTTCTTTGTAGATATATGTGAGAGAGTTTGTTTGCCATCAGCCTGCAATAGCCATAAACGATATGAAAAGTATAATTAAAAATGCCTTTAATAGTATCCGTGAAGAAATGTTGAATGTATCCCTACCTAAATACACTGAGAGAAATATCCTTTTCATTTAAAAGGAATTGCATTAAAATAAAAGTTTTTACGTTTTCTGTATGGCCAACATGATTTGGTGTTTCCTTGAAAAGGAATATAATGTTAAATTCACGCATTTCTTCGGAAATAATATATTTTTCGTTGAAACAGTTTATTCTTTTAAGTGAAAGATATTGATAGTTAATTCAAGTCTTCTTTATTTAGAACTTGAAAACTATGCAGATTGGCAGAAAAATCGTAAGCATTTTGATTCAAGAGGTTTTTCCTTTTCTTAACATTTAATTCATTACAGACCTAAGCGTAAACAGAACAAAATGCCGTGATCATTTTTAATCGAAATGAAAATGAATTATCAGCAAAAGCTCATGCACTAAGGAGGGATTTGTCAGTAGAATGTTGTAAATCCTAGAAGTGTTGGGAGAGTCGGTTGCAGTGACAATCCTACTAGCCCACTCTAGTGTGCCGTTAAAGAAACTGTCCTTTCCAATGGCGCTTACTCCTACCACATGTTGTTCTAGTAAATATACCAGATTAGTATGTTACGATCGTAGTTTCCAGCCTATTTTGTGCGAAATATTATCTGTTACTGGAATGAAATAGGAGATGCGCCATCTATGCGACAATTTCTCTACTACACATAAGTATATCTGCTCATCTGCTGTACTATATGGGAAGAAAACTACTATACGAAACTAAAATGCCATATTTATTTTTATTTCCATATAAATATTTAGTTAAATTAATAAATACTGCGCTAGCTTCAAATAAATCTACTAATCAAATTATTTGTTTGGTTAAATACAGGAATATTTTTAATATTCCTAAATCAAGTAATAATTTAGTAACTGTTACCAAATGCATGAAAAATAGTTGAAAACAACAAGATCGTATTTCCCGTGTATAACAGTTTTAAAACCTTCAAACACTATATACTGTAAAGTTCTTTGCCTTATAAGTAAATCAGCATTAACTGAAAAGATTCCACTTATCTCTGAAATTTCTTATCCTCGCGCGGAAATTTTTCACTTTTGTTCATAACTGTTTGTGTATCTGAAACTTATGCACGTGGGAACGTGAATGAAACTAAAAACTTCCGGCTAAAAAAGCACTCAACTTGAATACAGGCGCTTGCATTTTCCATTAAAGAGCAAATGTTTTAAATCAATGCATGCAAGCGTGTCCACGCAAATAAACCAAAACGTCCGGCTTCTTTATTTAAAATACTGTTTATAATTCAATAATACTTAAAAGAAACTAAAATATGTTGTTAAATATGTATATAATAATAACAATATAATGTGTATTGTCTTACTTAAACAGAAGTTACACAGACATTATAAAACATTAATCAAAACTAAGGTACATTCCATTTAATTACGGTTACTTTTCGTCGAAAAGCATGTACTTAAGAAGAAAATAATCTTCCGGCAAATCAGCACGCTACTTTCAATTAAAATAAACACTTTTCTAAGAAAAAGTATTATTTTCGTTGAACATGATAAAAACCAAAAGTTTTCATTTAATGCAATCTCTTTTTCCAGTGTAACAATTTTGGAAAATTGGATTACAGTGTGCGTCAGATAAAATTGACAATTACATGGAAAATCTCGTATTTTAATTAGTTTTCTTACGTGTTATGCGACAGTGTTTACTATTTATGTTTCTTAATATATATTATATTTATTTACTTTTATTTACATGTTTACATTTATGGTATTGATAAATAGTTAAGGAAAATGAAAAGAGGTATTATTTAATAATCTACTTATTCATTCATAAATATTGCAATTAGTTTCAAAATTTTGATCTCTTTGAAAATCACCTAAATGTAAATAACATTTATTAGAATATTTTACACAACTAGATAACATTCTCATTAAATGTAATAAATACAATTCAACCAATTTACAATCGCATTCGAAAAAACCCATCACTATGGCATTAATTAATGTAGAAATGAGAGGGCAATATATTGTGAAAGACACTTCAAGCACCATCGTCATCAGTAAAAATATTTTTGTTTGACTTTGCATCATTTTCCACTATTATTTTAATGGAATACTTCATCCCTATAAATAACCGCAATTTAATTTGCCCAAAAAAAAGACATGATTCTCAAGTGCGCACTTAAATTTATAGTAAGCACTGATTGGAAGATTTCAACTGATTGTTGGTTATTTTGAGCGAACACAATCTTCAACCATTTTATCCCACGCAAAAAAACCAACACTTTACCAGATCAACATAACGACAAATCCGCTAACGCTAACGACGTTTAAATTGCACTAATACATGGGAATTATTGTAGAATAAAAGGCGCCGCAGGGACACAAATTACTTTTCTTCGTCTTACTTGATTTATGTACGGCGAATATACGTACGAATGGCTTTAGAATTCTGAAATTAATCTAAAAACTACGAACATTCGTCATCGTCATGAAGATTCCTTTAGGACTACTTTTTTTATACGATGAAAATTGAATCAAAGTATTCATTATACAAATGACACACGTTCATATTCGTACGCGCGAGCGTACGCAAACGTGTATGTCAAGTAATTTAAGTGAAATTATGTCAGGAGTACTCTATAATTTATGTTACAATGTATCACATGTCATTGTTTCCATGCTTTTGCCCATTGTCTTTGTAAGAAAGTGTTTCTGTTGTTATTAATGTAATATGGTTTAGAAAAAAAAAACAATAAAACAATTATTACAATTCTTGAAGCAATATATTTAATAAGAAAGGTAAAAACAGTAATTTATTGTAATAAGGTAAAGTTTCCTCTATTTACTACAAAGTAAAAACAGATATTCCTGCTTGTGAAAAGTGCCTGCCTGTATCTTATTACAATCAAAATGGATAAATTTATAAATACACAGAATTTTCCACGCTCAAGGCCAACAAAACTATTTAGCTTTAAAAATTTGATGTTGCTGGTTTCTTTCCAAAATATTTCATTCTTACACTTCCCATTAAGCGAAAGTCACCATTAACGTTGTTATTTTAAATGAAATATCTATTTTATATTACATTTTTGAATTCAGCACAAAATTCTATAACGATTACAACTAGAATTTCCTATACTTATACCTTCAACTGTTTCTAAGATAACGCAACTTTTGTGAAATCTTTGACATTTATACCGGTGCACGTAATTTATTTATTTTAATTTGCTTTTAAGCACAAGAGATCTCATATCACATATTATTTCACCAAAAAGTAGTAAAACATTCTCTTCGTGTCCATACAAAGTGTCTTAATGCTATGTCAAAGATTTTTTAAAGCTCCCAAACTCAGTTTTTTTAGATCAGCCATATCAGTTTTTACAGTATTAGGTGTAGAATGAAATTCTACAGTGATGCGTAACATTGCCTATACCCATCTTCAATCGTTTTCTTTTAAATATTCGTTTTATTTATTAATACTTTCAAAATACCGAATAATAGTTTTACCCTTTAGATCAAGGGTCAGGTAATGATCGCCACAGGAGGTGCGATACAATCATTACAGACGCTAAATGTGATATTTTCGCATTAAAATATATAATATTTAAATCAAAATTTTATTTTATAATGTGAATACCAATTTTGAAGTTTCAAATTTTTAGAAATGTTTTAAGCTTATATTAATTATAAGCACTTCGAACTCTGTATACTGGGTGGGTTTTTTATCTTGAGACTAAGCTTTCTCAATACTACCAATGCCTCTAAATTATTGAGGTAGATACCTTTTTTGGCCGTATGTAATATTTGTAAATTGTGATTGATATCAAAGTTGCGTTGTATTTTCGTTTAAATGTTCACCAAACAATGAATCTGTCATCGAAATCAAACATTAGAATTTGAATATTAAATATTTATAACAGCTAATGACAGATCAACGTTGAATCGAGTTCAATTGGAGAGAATATTTTCATTTTCTTTATAGTGTATTTATTTTCCTTAAATTTAATTTAATAATACTTGTATACGTATTGCAATCCAAGTTCTTTGATATGTCAACAAAAGACAGGAGAAATTGTTGGGAATTCAGCTTTGTCAAAAATTGACGTGCATGCGAGGTTGCATACTCATCGTACAGTTAATATTTTAAGATTGTTAAGTAAGTATAGTAATTTGTTTTCTAAAACTTAAAATGTATTTTTCCCATGCTGTACACACACACACACCTACCTTTATTTTGTAATGTATGTAAAGTGATTACATAATTTTGTAATAATTATTTTTTCCAATTTAGTTAAAACATTTCATAGTTCCATTTGGTCACATGAGCATTCTCATATGTTAAATATCCTATATTCTCCTCACAGCCGTGAAGTTAACGGACTTTTCTGAGGCAGCTTGCAGTCCTTGGGAAGACAATCGCTATCGATGTCTCTTAGAAAATCTCAATACGAAGACATTGCCGCTCTAATACCTGCCGATTTGCTCTTTCCAAAGGTATTCTACGCTCATATCAACCTAAAAATAAACGTATTATTTTAATTCTAAGCTAAATTTTAATATACTTACAAGAAATGGTATTTTAATATGTTCTATGTATTTTTGGATTAGGATATTTTGTACGTAACCGCGGACCAGTTTGTGACCAGTGCTAAAAACTTTTATAAAGTGGCAGTTTTACTAGTTAATATGTATTCACGGCACGAATCGAATACCTGGTAATTTTTACCATCAACTATTGCACATACTGATTTATCCGTCTTTTAAGTATGGAATTACTTAGATAAATATCTCGAAAACGCGGAAATTTTGTTTGCAGTTATTTTTAAATGTACTTATCTTCTTAAGCACACTTCTTTGACTTATCTGAGATATTTACTTTCGTATCTACGTTGTTTCACTTTTCGAAGCTTTAACAAATAAAACTCTCATGTGTTTCAAACTTAAATGTTTTCTTTATCTCACAAACTTAATCAACTGCCTTGATACTAGTTATATAAGAGTCTCATGCACAATATTTCACTTAAGCACCTTAAATATGAATGTCGGAGTAGATGACATTTAAGCGATATTCCACCATAGCGTCGGGGGTGGTACTGAAGAAGAAAAGGGGATATCTATATATTCGTAGTTTTTTTAATGCTAGCGCGTCCTCTAGACCGTTGCAGTCAGAAATTCTCACCCCACATGCCATCTGGCATTTGAGAGGGCATACTCAGAATTAAGAATTAATAAAATAGATGACACTAGGATGTTAAAAATTGGACTTTACTAATTTAATTAGGTAAAGTATTATATTTAGAAAAAATATTTTTTATACCGGGATGTGTGCTACCTTGTAGCATTACAATAATTATTAATTGATTTATAAGAGGGGGAAATTACTAATGCGCATGACCCACAGAGAAGAATTTGGGATTTATAAGCTTTTAGCCATCTAGCGATGAAAGATTGTATTTTCAAATACGATTGAAAGCAAAAGGATAGGTATCTGTGAATAAATGGCAATTAAAAGAATAAAGTTTATATTTATTTATTTAATATAATATTAGCAAATTATTATTTTATTCTATCAGTGTATCAGCTACTACCAAGCAAATATCAGTTATATAATCAAATTACACTAATTGTAAGTATTCTTTACTATCGCGTCTACCAATTTTTCGTTTGAAAATATGGTCAGAATTAAGCGTATCAGTCATGCTTACCATACTGAAACTCAAAACGCACTATAAATTCTAACTCCACGCACGCACATATTACAATACTAATAATCAGACAATAATGTTTTATTCATGAACTTCTGCGTTTTCACGACTCGTTAAGAGCACCGCAAAACAATTTTCGAATTGAAACAACAAAAAATGATGATTCCGCAAAGATTATAATATGTACCCCTCATTATAATAATAATAATCGCCATCACTTGTTCACGCGATTATTTTTCTAGCACTCGATAATTGCCGTGTACGGTACGAGGGTATCATTAAGCGGGCACGCTATTATTAGCACGATTTTTGCGCCCGGCGACCGCGTCTGAATAACGCGTACCCCGCGCGTCAAACGGGGCGCGATATAAAAAATGACGGCGCGCAATTATTGCAACAACCGCGACGACGATACCGCCTATCCGGTAATTTATTCAATGATCGCCGATTAACACCGGCGGGCCTGGCAATAAATAAATGTGTGATCGACATGCACGATGCGGTAGCACTGCAGTTTGCAGCAGATAGTATTATGACATTATTTACGACAACTTAAACTTTCGCAGTTAAACAGAATCTCATTAACGAGTGTTTTGTATAAACAATACACATCATGATTATGATTTATCAATATCTTAAGAACAGGCATGATCTATTTGAGGAAAATATTTTTATGTTGATGTTAATCTTCTTATTTTAAATGTATCAGAATATCTATGTATACATTTTATTTGTGAAAAACTAAGATCCGGTTTCAAAATCACACTCTTAAAGTCCTTTTAAGTAAAGGCGGCTCTTAAAGAGAATGTGTTTCATAAACGAAGTGACCTGCGCCTTTAGTAAAAGTCAACTTTTACAAAATTAATTCAGATTGGTCACATTGTTCCTTGGTTCCTCGTTTTTTAATGAGCATCTGTTGTTTGTGTCAGTTTACGCGCCAAATATTGTATTTTGTTCGACTGTGATATCTTTATCTGTGGATTGTGTTGTTTCGTGATCACATTAAAGTAAAATAATTGATGAATGTTAAAATGAAGAAAGTGAGAAGTTCTAATTTAGCAAAGAAGGAGAGCTGCTACTTGCTGATGAAATATATAAGGAAAAAATATACAGGGTGTTAGGTAAACATGCGCAACAAAATTCAAGGGTTATTCCTTAGCTTATTCTAAGAATATTTTGTCCTATGATGATTTTTGAGAAACTCCTTTGTTTCGAAGATACAGGGCGAACAAAATTTGCGACAACCATATTCGATATTCGTTGAAATTATTAATGTAAATAAAAGTATGGTGCGCGCCAATGAGTTTATCGAGTACAAAAAATTGTTTACAATGCGTTGTTATTTTTTCGATCTCGTTCACATGAAACGGCTGTTTTATCTAGTAGTGGATTTCATTTGAATACGTGTCATCGGTCGCATTTGCTTAGATTGAGTGACGTTTGGCTGTTTGACGTGTCTTTAACAGTTAGTAAAATCCTCTATCATGATGTATACGAACGCCGAGATGACTGACATGCATTTCATGTATGGACTTGCTGATGGCAACTCATTAGAAGCTAGACGATTGTGCATCGAATGATTTCCTGCCCGTAATGTCCCCGATCGAAAAATCTTCAAAAACATTCATCGACGTCTTCGTGAAACAGGCTCAATGAAACGAAGTAGAGGGCAAGGAAGATCAATGACTGCAAGAACGGTACAATTGGAACATAATATGCTGGAGATGATAGAGGAAGATTCTGGTAGTTCTACGTGAAAAATTGCAAATACTTTGAATGTCACTGGACAGTTTGGAAAATTCTTAAGGACAATTTGTTGTATCCACACCACATTCGCGTTCAGGCACTACCTACTACTTGCTGATTTTCCTCCACGTATTGCATTATGTCAATGGATATTGCAAACATTAGTTCGCATCCTTCTATTCCTGACACATATTCTTTTTACCGATAAAACCAGTTTCTCAAGAAATGCAATAAGGAATTTTCATAATAACCAGATGAAAATGCGCCTGAGGTATTTGAAGATCGTTTTCAACATCAGTTCTCGTTGAATATTTGGTTGGAATTGTGGGTGGCTATCTGATTGGACCGGTATTTCTACCAGGAAGACTTACTGGCGTGGTGTACCGCAACTTTTTGGAAGCAACGCTGCCAGTGTTTCTGGAGGATGTACCATAGATAGATAGATAGATAGATATTTTATTCGCCGAAAAATCACCAGCGTGTGACATAGGCGTCGTCAAATATTTAATGTATACTTAATAATAATAATGTTAATAAAAAAGTAAATATAAACACATACAATAATAAAAAACAACACACAATATAACAAATTTAACAAACAGTAAAGAAAAAATGATATAGCGGCGCATGCGCGACAAGAATTGGAAAGTGGTTAATGCACGATGGTGCACCACCACATTTCAGTTTGGTTGGTCGTAATTTTTTAACAACAACATACGGAGATTGCTGGATTGGTCGAGGTGGACCACACGCATGGCCTGCTCGATCCCCAGACTTAAACCCCTTGGATTATTTCTTCTGGGGATCTTTGAAGTCAATAGTTTACGCTATTCCAGTGGAGAATTTTGACGATTTGTGAAATCGGATAATTGCTGGGTGTAACTCAATTAGAAACGATCCTGGTGTGTTTGAATGAGTTCGACAGTCAATGACGAGAAGACTGAATGCTTGTACCTAGGCTGGAGGAAGCCATTTCGCACATTTATTGTAGATTGAGCAACTTTACATGTACCTTCTGATAGTAAAATGCTGTTACTGTCGTAAATCTTGTTAGCCCTGTATCTTCGAAACAAAGAGGTTTTTCATTACTAAATTACCATTTCAATACTTAAAAAACAAATATTATACAGGGGTTAATACAAAATTGACGATTTTTTTCTTTTTTAAAGTAGCAGGCCGTTACTTTATATTTGGGTACATTTTTTAATTCTAAACAACTAATTTTAATAACATTTTGCTGTATTCTTCGAAATGAGGGCACTTTACTCTTATACGATTTTCAGATTTCTTGATCTGCTATATAAGCTAATTGACTTTAAAACAATCTAGGTGTGCCCAGTTTAGATGTCAAGTATGCGCCAGCGTTTGGCAGTATTAATTTTACAATTGCCCAATTAATAAAGAACATTCCCATTTGTTGCACACTTACTGGAACACACTGTATACAATTACTCGCATTGTCAAGTGAATCTAAACTTATTGTACACAGAAAGATATGAGACTATGAGATGACAGTGCACAATGTCTTTTATCATTATCTTTATATTTACATTAAAGTTGTTGCATGATTAAATTTATTTTTACTATTTCCTTTTAATAGAAAAGCAATAAGAATTGGCATACCCTCACATATTATTCCAAGTTAAAGAAAAGCAAACTGAATATTCAATGACCTATTTATTTTTTGTACAAATAATAATGACATACATTATAGTCGAGCAAAATGTTCATTGATCAACAATCTTCTTACATCTCGACCTTGGTTCCCTACATGATTGACTGGTTGCTCGTTGTGTTCTTCTTATCCGTTGCACAGTGGTCCCAAATCCCGAAAAGCTGGCCAAAATATGAAGCTATTATTTGATTCTAGCGAAACTCGGTATATGAGGGGTTTTCAAGTCGCTTATTACCAATATGAAGGCCACAAACAAAATGGCGGATCCAAAATGGCGGATTACTTAAATTATTTATTTTTATTTTAAAAAGTCTGTCAAAAGTCAATTTTTTTCATTTAGCGAAAATTTTATAGCGTTCTGGCATTTTTTTATTTATCGTTGTTTCATGGTTGATGGTAACAGACACCGGAATGTTGAGCCAACCAAAGTATATATTTGCACTGGTAGTTTCGTTTTGCAATAACTGTCATGAACTATCATGAACTCGCAATTGACAATAGGCGCTTTCAGCAAAAAGTATTTACACTATTGCAATTTACGGTACATCGTCGATAGTTGGAACACATCGCATTTCTGCTGTATACATTGATACATGAAATGTCAAAGTTACGTTAAAATAATCCAGAAATAACTGTCAGGAATAGAAAATAATCTACCACATATATTACCAATTATTTCTATATTCCTAAGTACACATACCTTATGTGCCCATTTTTTCCAATACTGTCTCATGAATTTACCACATACGTATGTCATGTAGCGCAAGGACTGCAACAAAATATATATATTTTTCATTTTCCCTTCAAACAACATATTTTCACTTAATTTCTGGCATCATTACACAAAATCTAGCATAAAAACCTTAGAGGCACCTATGGGCAGCCAACTACTTGATATGTTTTAGAGAAATATTCAATCAACAGCCTACAATTTGTTTCGAGGCAAGATCCATCAAGACTTTCTACTTTTTGCCTTTTCCAACGACTTTTCTAAAATCAATTTTCTAAATTACGTCAATAAGATTAACAACTGATTTATTAGCCTGTTGTGAACATTAATTTTGATTAACAGATTATTATTGTATTCATCTTCAAGAAAAGAATCCGTTTTATAGAATTGAAAAATGTTAACCTATAAACTTTTTAGCATGTTTGGAAAAACGTACTTACACTTGTGCTTCACGATTTCAACCGTGATGCGTTCGATAGTTACAAAGTAAATTTTACAAACAGGTGTGAATGCATGGCTTGCTCTAATGTTGACAATACACACTATATGTACTTCTACAGCTATTCCGATGGTTAAAAGTTTCTGCATAAGAACTTTTTTTTCGCCTTTTGGCCAGCTTTTCGGGATTTGGAATCACTGTGCGTTGGGATCATTCTGCAACCATTTATTTGGTACCTCTTCATTCATAGTCAATGCTATGTTATGCAGGACAGCCGTTGCAACAATAATATCCATGGCGGTACACAACTTAACTTTGATTCCCAAACCTAATATGGGAAACCGCCTTTTCCGGACTCCATATTGCCTCAACAATATTAGGGGCCCTGATTTGGGACTCATTGTATAAATTTTCTGCAGGTGCCGCTGTTTGCAGAAGTAGTATTATTAAATATGGTTCAATGCTGTACCCACTGTCACCAACCATTAGATACCTGATACCTTCCATAGATCCCTCTTTCAAAATCTTAAATCTATTTTTAAAGACAATCTGATCATGGCATGAGCCTGGCCAACGTACTACAATATTCCTTATGTATAAACTTGCATCAGCAACCGTCTGCAAATTTAAAGCAAAGAAACCTTTCCTACACCGAAACATCTCTGCATCGTCTCCTCCTGGAGATTGAATTTTAATTAGTGTACAATCAATTGCACCAAATACCCTAGGGAAGCTTGCGATTCATACATTTTTTTCTACAGCCTTCTCCCTTTCATCATTATCCGCAAGTATATTTATGTATTCTGTTGAGGTGCCAATGAAATCTGCTACCGAAATAAGCATTTAGTCTAATTGCCGTTGCTGTAATTAATCCCTCATATCCTATTTTATTTCTTGTGAAATTTAGTTTCTGTCAAAGGTAAATATACCTGAAATAACGCACGCCGCGTTTGCCGAAATGGATGAATGCGCGTTCGCAGCCCTAACCGTTAACAATACATGAGCAATTTTTTTGTTTCTTTAATTCTACCCGCGTCCGCTCATATTAATCCCGGTACATATATTGCCGATTCTATAGCGCCCCTGTAAATAGTCCTCGCCGTATTATCGTTTAAATTCCCCGTGACTATAGACGACGCTCTAATTTTATTACTCATTATGTTACCTTTCACGGTAACACACTGAATATGCATTTTAAAATTTTAATATAAATTTAAATTTAATTTTAATTTATCACCTAAAATAACTGTTACCGATGCAGTAACTTTTTCGGCAGCAATATGAAAGTAACGACAGATGGAATACAAACAACGAACGATTAGGTACAAGTAATGTAGACTTTTTTTCTTCAACCAAACTGTACCCTAAGATTTTTTTACGTATACAGATTAAACAACACATTTAAATCTGCGTATGTTACTATACTTGAATGTGCTGGTAAAAACCAAAGATATTATATTTATTTTAAATCTCTAGCTGTTAGTTATAAAATTTATTTGAAATTAGTAATGTTCTTCTTCACTTTTAACAGCGAAATCTTCCACAATTATGATTAAAAAGATAAATAAAATATATACTTTTTAAAAGTATTTTATTAACAAAAAAAAATCAATCGCCGCTTTTTTCCTAGCAAGAGAAAATTATTAGAAACATTAATTAAAACCTACATTAATATTCTAACTTTGGCGACGTTTATTATGAGAATAATAAGTGAACCATAAATAGGTAGGTAAATAATATCAGGAATAATTAAAAAATGACTATCATCCAGTTGTACACTTTCTTAATCTGCCATAACAGTAAGTAGTAAAGATTATATTGCCATTTATGCACGATTTTGTTATGCGGAAACTATGTAAGTGGGTCAAGGCATAGATATCTTGGCAATGAACTAGAAAGTTTTGAAAAGTAAAACCCAAACGCTTATTAGGTATTTTAAAAAATGTTTATGTCTGCGTAATGATAAATCATTTGTGACCGCAAGCTAATAACACAGGAAGTGAGAACTACGACGCGACTAAGATAGAAAAGGTACTAAATATTCATTATTAATATAATTATTGTTTTTTTTATGCGTACAACCACAAAATACTCATATAAGCAATGAAGATGAAACTTTCTAATTGTAACTGTCACTGAAAACATCATTCACTACTAGAAGTATAACTTTAAATTGCCTTTCCAGGAAAAACAACGACCACCAATCTATAATCCAGAGGACTACGCTTTATCGTTGAAGAAATGGGGTAAAAAGCCACCAATTAACGGTCCGGGATTATATACAATCAACACAAAAGGATACGAAACGGAAAAGCCCAAGACCAAAAGCAACTCCTTTAGGGATTATCGGAATCCAATGTTGTCCGAGAGCGAAATGACGTTGCGCCAATTCGGATCTGTTTCCGAACTGCTTTGTAAACTGAAATCAGATTTGAAGCTCTCATACGTCAGGTAAGAAACCACATATTTCCTATCGTAATATTAATAACACTACAGCTTGTTAAATGAAATGACAATTCATTTCTTCGATTTTACTTGTCATGTGTAGTGAGCAAGAATTTATTAATGTTTCTGATTTTACATAACTCATCGTCATAGTGGTAGCGTGTTCAGATGCACAAAATGAGCAAAACTCTTACATACGTGAAAAAAAGCTATATCAAGACCGATTTGCATAATGCTGAATCGGCGTTGCAGTGCTACACGCACTTATCTCGGACGTTCGAGGCAATTTGCATCTTAAAATTAATAGTAAGTTAAAAAACAATTTGGCGGGGACTTTCAACAATTACTTATTATAAGATCGTATCTATCCCGCTAAGCGCAAAATAATTACGTCGTCAATTTTTCGATAAAGACACTAAAAACAATTTGCACCGAGTTAATGAGCAAATAGTAATACAAAACTGCTTCTGTTCCACATAATCGATCTTAGCCACAAATGCAGTAATTAAAGGAGCGGTTACTCATAACGCTACGCGAAATGTAAGCTTTGCTTGCAAGCAGTTTCTGCTGTTGGATGCTTGCCATTGAAAATATTGTGTCATCACTGAAAACTGGGTTCAATTTAGGTTAAATAAAACTGAACACAGCTGCATATTGGTGGTTCCGTTTCTGTGGCTCCCGCATTTTAATTCTTTTGGCTAGTTAAAATATTTTAAGCCAGAGAAATTTCCAGGAGACAACGTGTAATAATTTTTTTTTAGTCAAGAACTGAAGTAGAATACGTGTAATGATACATTTTATCATGCCCTGCACTGTATGCCAAACACATTTCTAAAATATATAAACTTGTAAGTGTTAATATTTTGTTTTTCCTAAATATATTCCTACACGAATGCGTTGTATCCACGTGCTATTATTCTTAAAATGCGGTTCTACGCAATAAAAATGTTGAGTCGCCCCAGAAACATAATCTGTAACGCAATCTAGAATCAACCAAAGCGCAATAGATCGTCACAAGTTGTTCTGGTGTTAGTATTGCTGTGTACTGATTGAATTTAAAATGCAAAATGAATTTTAAAATGTAAAAAAAAAATTAAATTAGCTAGCTCAACGGAAAAATTTAAAAAGGGCGCAAAAGAACTATTAACCTCAGAGTTACCCTCGCGAAGTAAAACTTGAATCTAACCACGAAAAGTAATTTGTGAGTGAATGAAAACTTACTTTCATAATTACCCCAAAAATTGAAAAGGTTTAATTTAAAATAAAAGAACAGAATTTTTTTAACCCAACGAAGATAATTAATATACAAATTTATTATTTTATGAAATGGGTAAAATTACAAAATGGCAGAAAAAAAACCGTGAACTGAAGGTTCTGGCAAAAAAAAAAACTGCACTTGATTCTAAATTACAATAGGACAATGCTATTTCCTAAACAAAGCAAACGATTTGGTTGTTGAGGAAGATAATCCAATATCTTTCAATTTCAAGCCACGTGGTTTCAAATTAAAACAAACTAAATTAAGCGTGGACAATTTCTAGTAAATAACAAGAATGAAAAACTAAATGCAGGCACAATGCTTCTACTCCCCCAAACCGAGGTGATAGATAAATAGAGATTAAGATTATCAGCAAAATAGAAAACCAAAAATTTAACTCTTTAAAATAATAATGAGAGAATTAAAACTAAAATATATCTTCCTGCACGAAAATAATAAATGATCTTATATCTATAATGTGCACACATCAATATAATAACAATTATTATAAAGCGAATTCCTTGATGAACGAAATATTTAATTACGATATCGAAATGAAATACAAAATGGCAAACAATGATATACAAAAATACGTCTACTCACGCTAACAGTCGACCAAGGAACTGTCTGACAAAACTCCTACAATCGTATTACTCACAACAAACACGCAAACGCACAAATCACTGACAAAATCTAGTAGAATAGGCGTTGAAACAAACTAGCGAACGCTAGACAACTAATTGAATAGAATTAATTTAAAAAAACTTAACACTAAATTAAATAAATCAAACAATCAACTCTTTAACTAAAATTTATACAAACTAAAATCTAAATTTGTGGAAATTCTCGGTACATTGAACACCGAACGAATGGAGTAAACAAGACAAAATCTATGCAACTAAAATACACTCGCGGTAATGTGGGTTGCCACAGCAGTACGTATCCCACGTTACGGAAAAGGTATGCCAAAGAGTTTAATTTAGCAATGAATTGTTTACATCCACCCTAAGATTCAGTGATGGAGCAGCCCTCTGAAAATTATGAAACACTACGAATTCCGTTTTACTTTTATTGACCATGATTGCATAGCCAGGCCTCCAATTTGTACAATAAATCATTGCACCTATGCTCCAATTCATCTCGATCTTTACCAGACAAAATTATAAACGTGTAGTCCGCGTAAAAACTAAAGTAGACGCCCGCAACTACAACAATATTCTCTACATCATTTATATAAAG
This sequence comes from Protaetia brevitarsis, assembly GCA_004143645.1. NCBI lineage: Eukaryota > Metazoa > Arthropoda > Insecta > Coleoptera > Scarabaeidae > Protaetia > Protaetia brevitarsis. The sequence goes on from RXPK01000158.1 coordinate 1,395,363, forward strand.
TAAAAAGAGAATCGGACCAAGTACCGATCCCTGCGGAACACCTAATCCATTTTTTAAACGCGTCGAGGTCATTATTTTATTACAATCTTCTAAATTAAAATTTACGACAACATATTGCTCTCTATTACTAAGAAACGAAAATATCCACCGATGCGCTGGCCCTCTAACACCAAATTCATATAATTTATTCAGCAATACAGTATGATTCGCACAGTTGAATGCCCTGCTGAGATTACAAAAGATCAAGGACACTCGCCCGAATCCACGAATCCTAGTATTCTACTGTAAAAAAAGTCTATGGTAGTAAAGTCGATCTGTTCTGCACAAACCAATTTGATTCTTAGTAATGATTTCAAAACATTTGAAAAATTCATGCAATCGCGTTAGAAATGCATATTCAAAATTTTTTTCATTCAAAAACCGAAGTCAGGGCAACTGGCCTTTAATTATTTGCATCATGTGAACTACCTCTCTTAAGCACCGGAATTACTTTACTGACCTTTAACACCTTCGAGAAAACACCATTTAGAAACGATAAGTTAATTAAATATTGGAGGTTAACAGAGCGTTTGCAACTCTTTTAACTATTACTGCTACATTTAATATTATTTAACAAAATTAAAGTTACTTCCTTTACCCTCAAAGGAGGCAAAAAAGGTTGACAAACAGCTTTTCCATTTTTAACAGATATACCTTGTTTCTTATTTGATATAGTTATCCCAATATTCTGAGGGGGATAGTTATTAAGTAAATCAACAATTAATTCAGGTGGAGAAGGTTATCATTTTCATTAGAAGTCAAATTTAACAACAGGATAGGTGTGCAGAATGTTTTCCTTTAAAATTAAAAGAACGGTTTTGTGGTTTTAAAGCTTTCATTGCTACATTTAACTGGCTAGTCCTAAAACCAAACATATTTAAAATGTTAAATCAAAAGTTATAGTGTTGGCTAAACCCAAGTAAATTTGGACGTGACTCAAGGCCAAAGGAAGAGCACCATTATGGTGATTTGGTCTTTTTGGGCAATATGAATATGTATATATTTTTATATGACCCCAATAAATAGATATTATTATTATTATTATTATTATTATTTTCCACAAAAAAATTAGAATATGTACATTTATACTTTATCCATGTACGATTACCAAAATATTTGGAAAAAATTATATAACTGAAAGTAATAGCTACCTACATATTGCAGTAGGTGTCTAGGTGCTAAAGTCACAATTACTACATTAAAACAAAGACAAAATACATAATAATTTACTGTTATATAGTGAAAAAAGACAATATCACAAAAGACATAAACAATATAACCATACAATAAATCGTGTATACATGTAAATGAAAATCCCATCGCATATACATAAAAACGTACACAAAGACGACCACAGATTTCGCACAGTAGACAAAACACAATGATGAGGACATTAACAGGCTGCTTTGGGACAACAGCAGGGCGCGCAACAATTGGTAGGTCTGTGGACTGCGGGCGAAGGACAAAAATTTTCCGGGCAATCCACGCAATCCGGACCATCATCGTCACACTCCTCGTAAGTCCCTGGCGGCAAGTAGCTCATTTTATGCACGGTATTGTCGTCCATCCTGACGGATGGAGGTGCAAACTTCGGCTTCCTCGCCCAAGGCATATCCATCTTCTCCGGAGGCTCCCAAGGCAAGTAGGACATTTTATGAACGGTACTCTCGGCGAATTTGCCAGTAGGAAGCGGTATAGCGTTGATTGGACGAATCGGATCTACGTAGACGCTTTTCAAATCGACGGGCATATATGAGAGCCTATTCGTTGTTTTATCACTCAAAGGGCAGTCGCTAGAGAAGAGATTAGAAGGCGGAATCACCTTATCGGGCCTAACGAATGGTTTGGGAACGTAATCGTGCTTTTGTGTGGTTAGGTCTTGCATAGGTCCTTCTCCCAGAAGATTATGTTCGCAAGGCAGGATGGGACAAGGCGGCAAAAACACCTCGATGGCCTGATTACGACATTCTATTAAACAGTATTGTCCGAAATTTAACTTCACCCAAGCAGATGTTGTCCACGGGGTATACGGCAGGATTCTTTTCGGATTCAACCGGAAGATACGACTTCTTATAGATCGTATTTTCTTCCATCTTAGACGACGGTGGTTTATAAGTCAGATGTGGTTTAAATGATTTCGGCCTTTCAGGTTGTATATAGCGGCATCGCCTCCTGGGTCTCGGGCACGGTTCTCCAGCGGATGGTTGCACCAAAGGTACTTGCACGTTACAGCATGGCGCGCAACTGGCCATCGGCAGTGGGGGACAGGGATTTACCTGTTGCACAGGAGTGCCTGCAGGAATTGTAGGAACCGCACAGCAGGGCGGGCAACAATCGCCCGCACTTTGGGTTTGGACGCCTGGTGCACAGCCACAATCAGCCATCGTAAAGTAAAATGCTGCTACTGGCGAAAAATTGGGGGTGTAAAACGCGAAATAAAAATAATAATACACAAGAATGTATTATCGATTTGGACATGTAAAGCGAAATGTCAAAATTTGAACATATTTACTGACTTGATAAAATAAAAAAATGTCTAATCTAAAGAATACTTGATTCCCTCAGTAAATATTATCCAGGGAAACTCTCTCCCTGTGCTCTTTTTACATGAAATTCAGATCATCTCAGCCACAAATCACACACATACTAGATGCGTATCTCAATGTAATGTATGATCCCTACATCCAATGCGGTGGTTTTTCTCCTGGAGACGCGAGGGGAAGGAAAGCGTAGAGGTTATGCAACCATAGCTACTCTGCTTGTATACATAAATCTTATTAATGACATCGTGGAAAACCTACTGTTTTTTCTTTTTAAACTTCTACAGCAACAGGTTAAAAGTGTTCAATGTCAATATTAGAATTCAAATAAATGTTAATCAAGTCTTAAAATTCTACCGGAAAAGAATTTTTTTCCGATTTCTGGATTTGACTATAAACATATTAATTGTTGCTGCAAAATTAAAGAAAAAGAAACAAAGGAGATTTTTCACGATACTGCCAATATTTCACATGAATAAAATATTTAATATAATTAGTACACTCCGTGTAATAATCATTATTGATGTATGTAAGCAAAATGTTAGATTTGTCTATTCATTATTTGCTTATTAAAAGAAACATTGGAAAAGTATAGTATATTAATAAAGGGTATATTTTGTATATTACATTCTATATTCGTTATTATTTCATTAATTCTCAATCTGGCTGAGAGTTAACTTGCCGACTCTGAGTTCGTCCAACCGATGGACCCCAAAGTGCGTTTGTCTCTCCCCGTCCACTGTTGGGTAGTTGACAAGAAGGTGAGCAGGAGTTTCCTCCGCACTCCCACACTTCCTGCACTAGCCCATGCGGTACATGTGTTTATTTAGCACCAGTGCCCAGTTAAGATTCCTGTGAGTAATCTTAAATCTGTCCCTGCTCATAGAGACTGCTTACGGACCTTTCCTCATTCGGCTGAAGCCTAGGGATTTACAGTGTCTAGCGCCGTCGAGTCCATTCCAAAAGGAGCAGTGCCTAGCAGCAAGTTGGGACCTGACAAACGTTTTGATGCTGCCATGCTAACACACGTTGGTTCTGAACCCACAAACGACAGTTCGCTGGCGCCCTTGCTAACGTGTCAGCTATTTCATTGCCTCTAACCCCACAGTGACCTGGGACCCATCTCAATGTAACATTTAGATGTTCCACCAGCTGTTTAAGTTTTCTGCGGCAACCCAGTACCACCTCAGAATCAAATCTGACAGCCTGCAAAGCTTTGAGGGCAGCTTGGTTGTCTGAGATGATTTCTGCCTTTCCATTCTTGTGTAGGCAGTTTAAGATGCCCTCAGCATGGTTGGTAATAATTTCGGCCTCTGCAAAATGGTGGGGGAGGCCCCTAGGCTAAAAGTTTCTGCGTTTCTTGCGTTTCTCTACTGGAGATATATACGCTGTATCCCCCAGAGAACCTGAAAACGAGCGAGATCTTACCTGCCATTACGGACAGTGACACTGTCTGTTCGATGTAGTTAAAGATGCTGGTGTGGTCTCCGACTTTGCCGGAGAAGCCCTTGCATCCACTATATTTTGCTCCAGTAAACTACTTAGTAACTAAAGAATATTTATTAATACATATTATATGTAAACCTGATACAACAACAATAATTGATAATTAATCTATTATATCCTACTACTTCTTAATGTCAAAATCTTTTGCCTCATCTTTACCGCTGTGATTTTTAATTTCATTTATTTCCACGTTTTAGAATACAGAGTGTGCGTATTCTGTGTGTACTAAATGATTGACGATAATTTGAATTTCCCGCTTTAGATTTCAAAGTATTTTACATGTTCAAAATGGCTACAGTACTAGAATGGCAATCAGCTGTTAAAGTTGTGGTCGGCTTGTTACCACTGACACATTTTTCATTGTTTATGACTTATTACTACAGTATCTATCGCCCCTTTGGCACGCCATTGATAAGAAACACCACGTACTCAACGTGACAAATATGTTATCCAGCGGGAAATTCAAACCATCGTCGATCATTTACAATCATACTGTACTTCGAATCACGTGTTCCACTCATATCCAAGATAATGTTTAAAACTCAGCTTATTTTAATGTAATTAACTATAATACTCACCGTAAATAACGGAATTTAGGGAACGTGTATAAATGCCTGAGTCTTCTCGATGAGTAGTTTATTTTTGAGGTAGACGAACTCGTGAAATATTAAATAAAAACCGGATTTAATTATCCGCTTCCTCTCTCAACAAATTACTAAACTACATAATAGAAATGCGAAATTTGGTGTATAATATATAATTACATGTTGATATGTTACGTACAAGTTACCTACGCTATAAATTGGTTAAAGAAATAATGTTCGATTTTCATATTACATCGCATATAAAGCACCATGTCAACTCATTATATTGAAAGAAAGAAAATTTCGAATTGACACAACAGTTATTAGTAATTGCCAATGAGCAATGATTTGTAAATATTCGTTCGACATTCCAAGATTATTAAACATAAGATTTCACTTAATCAGTCAATTGACTCTATTCAACAGTATGAAACTGCTCGGAGATGTTTCGGGTCAACAGGTTCGAATATCAGTTTTGATTACTGAGACGCATTTAAGTAATAACAACATAATATACAACATGTTCCGTGAGGTAACCGAAAAGCTTAACCAACGTATTTTAGAGATGATTCTGAACAAAATACGTCATGTATACTTTAGGTTAATTCATTCCCCTTCTTTGGATTTTACAAAATAACAAAATATGCGTAAAAAATATAATGTATTTAATCATGAAATAACATAAATTAAAAAAACTAATATTGTAATACCTATTCGCCTCTTCTTTCTAAACATGTTGCTAGTGGCTTTGGATCATATTCCATTGCCAGTTAATACTGGCAAATTCATTTCGCAGACAATCCACTGCTGCAACTATTCCTTCAATTAATTTTTCTCACGTGTTTGACCTACCTTTATTGTAAACCTTATGTCTTCAGACAGCCCCAAAAGGAAAAGTGCAATGGCGAAAGATCACCAGAAGGTGCAGACCATAGTACGCCTACTCTTTCTATCCACCGTCCAGGAAAATGTTGTTTTAAAAAGTCAATAATTTGTTTGCCAAAATGCGGTGGAGCCCATCGTGTTGATAAAACAATCTGTGTTTCCAGTGGAACATTTTCCAGTAATTCCGGCAAAGTATCTCCTAAAGTAATCTTATAATAATTGGCTATCAGACGTCCTTGGATGAAATGCAACCCAATAACGTAATTGTTTAACAACCCATAGTACACATACCATACATTTACAAAGAAACGATGTTGGTAATTACCCATAATTACATTATATGGGACTTTATGCGCCCATGTGAGAATTCTGAGTGTTGTTTATACTTTCTTCGAGAAAATTGAGACTAGCATGTAAAAAAGAATACGCGGAATGAGTTCTGCAACCACTGATAATATTGAGTGCGATGTACTGAATCTCTTGTTAGCATATGATGAAAGACCATCAGGCTTTAAGATTTGCCAAACTAGTGTTAGTTAAATATACTAGATGGTATTATCCACAATCGTATAAGTTTTTTCTGATGTATGTCTAAAAAATCAAATATAATAATGGGTTTTTCTTATGTTGTGTTTAAAGGGTTTTAGCAGACTAAAGTATTGGCGGAAACTGAGTAGTTTTTCGTTTTCCAGGTAATAACGAAAGAAAAACCATTAGCAGTATTAAATTCCCTATCCCTCCTTCTCACTCTTAATGGCGCGCTCTGTATAATTACACTTAATTGCTAAGAATTATCTATTTCCTGTTTGTCTCTGTTTTAATATATTCCATACCACTTTCTTTGGCACAATTATCAAGAGCGGAGAAAAATTCTTCCATCATCTAAAAACAATCTTGAAATGTGTAATCATAAATCACATCGAACAAATGTTTGGTATATAAATGCTTTCAGAATTCAGAAGAAATATACAATACCTGCTCTCAGCACTTATTGTTAGGTATCTAGTACAAGTCATTGAAATTTGAATGACGAGAATCGGATATTATATCCAAGCCATAGAAATTGCAATTTATTACCAGTCGACAAGTTCAGACTATTGTTCATTGTTGTTTATGGTGGTGATTATCTTATATCTCTCTTTCATTGTTTATATTGTTTGACTTCACCTGTCGATTAAATATTATTTCTTAACGCAATTCATTCACTGTCTATCTTTTATTTATAAATTGTTAAAATTTAAAAATCTAAAACTTAAACTAACATTTATATTCTCATCTTTAACTTCGTTTTTGTTACAGTTTTGTTCAAGAGTTCGTGGCAGATCCCTTGGATGGCACCAGCTTACTTCTAGATCTACTTCGCGTCATACAACTTAGCCAAACATCCAATGGAGGAACTGGAAGCGCTGGAACTACTGGTAAACTTCCCCCATCGCTCCAAAGGAGAGCCCTTTTAGATGAGTTAAGTTGCCTTCAGTGTTTGATGTTCTGCTCTATTCGGTACAACGAAACAATCAGGAAGATGTCAACGTTATCTGCTGGCCTTTTCACTCTATCAGTGTGCATCATGAGTAACGTTACGAAATCTAGGATAATAGCTTTGCAAGTAAATTAAAATTTAAATAGATTATATTCAGTATATGTAACCTCACTTCACCTTTCTTCCTTTAAGTTAATGATGAAAATTTGTCAAATGTCTGACGCCGGTCACTCTGCAGTATCAGAGGCATTATCTACTCTTCGATTGCGTTTCGGCGAACCTGTCAGATTTAGATTTCTCATCGGTATGCTGATGTCAGCTGGTGGACAAGGAGAATTACTAGCCACGGGTCTAGATTTTGTAAACACCTTCTTAGATCATTGCGGCAACGTCCAGACGCGTTTGTACATTCAAGCCGAGCTATTTCAAGCCGGATTAGATGTAGAAGCTATTAAAAAGGTATTTAATATTTAGATGATTATAACCCGTATAAAATCGGCCCTGTATACCATGAAATATTCTCTGTTACTGAAAATATCGTAAGATAATTTACTATATTACTCACTAGATGAGATTGTTTCGTTTTCTGTTAGGTAGCGCAAAGTAAACTACGGTGGCCATTTTACCCTAGATTTTACGCACAATTTCTCCATGTGTCTGTTTAGTTTCGTATTTTAGCATTCTTCTTTATTCACCGTATAAAATATGCAAATGCAGGTCGATAATCGGTGTTCCACTGGTAAATCTTGCAATCTGGTCAAGTTCCAAAATTTGAAAATAAATGGGGAAAACCTAACTTAATAGTTGCCCGGTTTTGTTTAATGTTGATATGGGAAGCTCAGTTATCTTGGGTATTATTAAAGTAAGCCAATGAACAGTTAGGGTACCGTGGTATCAAGAATTATCATAGAGAAAAAGATTACAGGTGAAGATTTATTTGCATTTGCCAGATTTAAAGGAAAGAGAAGTGATCATAAACATATTTCTAGTTTCTTTAAAATTTACTTCGTTAATGCATATCCCCACCATCAGAGAGCTTATTGCAGGGTTTATTAAACACATTCGCAAAAGGAAGAAAATAGCTTCTCTCTACCAATTTGGATAGTTTATTGCTTACACTACGGGCGTTACTAATCAAGAACAAAACAGGCAACTGAGATTTAACTTTAGTGAAAGCAATCCGAACTTTTATTTGTACCTGTAAAGAAGTTTACTGAAACAATAATGTGTAACTTAGCCAAGAGGATGTGTAGTCTTGACATATATGACAATATTTAATAATTTAAGAGGGCCTCACAAGTTGTCCTGGCAGTACCAATGTTCTATACAGGGTTAGGCAAATGTATGGATCCATTCGCATATCTTTAATACGGTTATTTTGATTCTAATAAGACTTTCATGAAGATATTTAATTGAATACAAATCGGAGGTCCGAAGAGTATACATATTTATATCCGAATCAGACTTTCGGTTTAGTCAGAAATGATGTTAACTTTTTTATTTTAAATTTAACACTCTGTATATTTTACAAATATCAGTAGATCCTGCTTCAGGAGTACAGTATTAAGGTTCGACAATAGTTATTTGTATCACTAGGCCAGAAACTACAGTTTTGCGAGTATGAGTACGATTTGTGTACAAGTACAATACTCGCAAAAGAGTTTCTGACCGTGTGATACACAATGTTTTTTGGGACGACAAATCTTAATTCTGAATTGAAAATAGAAAAGAAATTTTAACACTAGGTAGTCGACAGTACAAGTTGGCACACATGTTACATACCTTAGTATTTTGACGTTCCGAAAGTAAATCCTTTTCAGTAATTTTCTTTCTAGTTTAATATCTATTTATCAATAAAAGCGCAATGAAGACACCAGTTCATCTTAGCGTGGGTTGAACAGTAACTTAATGACAATTTATTACCCGTCTGTCATGTGGAATCTAGTGTGGCCAACCTTTAGTGAAATTCTTGGCTGCTAAGGCAGGAAAACGATAGTTTCCTGCCGTTTTGAAGTACTGCAAAATAAGTGTTTCTGGACGGAGACGCAAAAAGATATATTTTTTAAATTCATATTTATGTTTAGTTATCCATAGAAGTAATTAATTTAGACTTAACTCAGATTTATTATCTGTACCTGTCAGTATGAATTTTGTAATGTCCAAATATTAGTAAGTCCAAACAATAATGGTTCAATTAACTCAAAAAAAAAGAAAACCTATCTATTGATAATTGGCTTTGGTAACCGCATTAGGACGCATGAAGAAGTATACAATTTATTTAATAATTTACATCAAGATCAATATCCAATAACACAATCTCTCATTGATAGAACCTTGAGAAGGTTTAACTTCACCGGAAATATTAGAAATTTACCGAAAAGCGGACGACCAAAAGTGACTATGAAGATATTAGGGGTTTACGAAAATTGGATCGGATATATACCGATGTACCGAAAGTGAAAGGAAATGATAGCATTTACAATGTGCTAGAACAGGATAAAAAGTCGGTAGATACCTTATAATCCAATTTTCGTAAACGCCCTTTGCTATAGCATTAGAGAAATTTCCACAAACTTCTATTATATCCCTCGCACTGAACTATCATATAAGTTGCCGATCAGTAGCCAGAATATTGAAGCGCCAAAAACGTCATCCATATAAGCCACAATTAGTGCAAAAATTATTGAACGAGAATTCTGACCGTAGAATAGAATTTTGCCAAAGAGTGAGGAAGATTTGCAATAATGACCAATATTTTACAAACAATTTGCTGTTTTCAGAGCTACGTTTTGTTTGAATGGTAACGTTAATCGTCATAATTATCGATATTGGTCAATAGATAGCCCTCATTGGATGCTGAAAACGCATATACAATATCCACATAAAAATAAACGTTTGCGATGGTATTTTCAGGAACCGTAGCATTGGTCCTTTTTTATTCATGGTATACTAGCTGGAGAGAGATATTTAGATCTTTTACATGATCAGGTTGTTCCTAATATTGAGAAAATGTGGAATTACCTGTAGATGCTTGGTTCGAACAAGATGGAGTACCCCCCTCACTATGCCCTTAATCTTAGAAGTTTTTTTTAAACGAAATATTCCCAAATAGATGGATTGGTCGTAGAGGATTCATTGAGTGGTACCCATGTTCGCATCAAACATATGGGTGCTAAACCCTAATACAGCACTCCTGGAGCAGGATCAAGTTCGTAAAAATATGCAGTGTTTCATTTAAAATAAAAAAGCTAACATAATTTCCAGATAAATCAGGAGTCTGATTCGAGTATAAATATTCTCATCGAAGCCGCGATTTGCATTTAACTAAATGCGAAAACTCTTATTAAAATCCAAGTTCCCATATTAAAGATATTCGAGGCGATCAATGCATTTGCCTAGCCCTGTATATTTTAATACAGGTTTAAACTTTTAGGCGTATTATAATTACAATGGTAATAGATTTAATTGAATCTAACTTCAAGTCATATGTGATATGACTAATTAGGTATTTGTTAGTACTATTTAAACTACACACTGTGTAAAACACCTTACCATAAATTTTACTACGCTAATTATGTTCATTTTTATCACGTTCACCACGATGTATTTTAAGCCGCGTTTTCACTACAACAACATTAAGAAATATTTTATTTTTATCGCTTGATTCCGGAGTGTTCCTAATAAAGAACATTAGGAAAAAAGCAACAACAAAAAGTTCCTTAATGTTGCTTAAGTGGAAATCCGACTCTAAACTAGTTTTAATCTTTTTTCTAAGATGGTAAATTTACAAAACAAAAAAAGAACAAGTGTAGATGGTGAAAAAGTAAAACTACGTATTGCTGTGAACTAAATAAATTTAAAAGGCAAAATGAATTAATAAAACTGAAAAATTAAATTAACTAGCTCAACGGATAAAATTAAAAGGGCGCAAAAAAACAATTAATCTCAGAGTTACCCTCGCGAATCAAAACTTTAGAAGAATTTAATCACGAAAAGTAAATTGTGGGTGAATGAAATCTGACTTTCATAAATACCCCAAAAATTGAACAGGTTTAATTAAAAATAAAAGAACAGGATTTTGAATGACGTTAATAAACAATCAAGAATTTTATTATTATAAAAAAAAAAGAAAAAATGTTAAATACAAATTTTTGCAGAAAAAAAACCGTGGACAGAGGGTGCTGGCTTAAATCAAAACTGCAACTGATTCTAAATTACAAAAGGACAATGCTAAATCCTATAACAAGGCAAAAGATAATTTAGTTCAGGAAGATAATTCTTTTCTCACTAAAATCCACGTGGTTTCAAATAAAATAAAATAAATTCGTGGAACACTAAAAATTTACAAAAATGAAAACTAAAAGCAAGAAAAATGCTACTATTCACCCAACCCGAGGTGATTAATAAAATAAAACGAAACAGCAAACTAGAAAACCAAAAATGAACTCTTTAAAATTATAATGAGGGAATTAAAACTAAAGTCTATCTTCCTACACGAAATAAAAAAAAATGATCTTATATCTAAATCGTGTACACGACAATATAATAACAATTATTATTAAGCGAGTTCCTTGATGGACGAAGGAACTGCGATGACAAGGTTAAACAGTCGTATATATTAAAACAGCTGCGTGCAACGGAACGCACAAATCATCAAAGAAAACTACTAGAAAAGACTACTAAAAAGAACTACACAAACGAACGCTATACATTTTAAAGAATGAAATTAATTTACTTATAACAACTGAACATTTAAATAAATAAATCAAACAATTAACTCTTTAACTAAGTCTTATATAAAAAAAAAAACATTAGATCAGTGAAAATTCTTTCGAAACATTGACAAAGGCTCAACGGAGTAAACAAGAAAAAATCTGAATTTGCGAAAACCGGTGTGCTAAACCAAAGCAGTATGTACGCTTAGTAATATCAGAAAGAAATGCTGACGAAAAGTCATATAAAATATAATATAAACTAAAGCAATCAAGTCTTTTAGTCTACCTCATCTCAACGTCTAAAGCAAACAAAAGATATTATATGAAGAAATTATAGATCAAATACATAATTCTATATATTCTAAAGCTATCCTCATTTATACCTGAAAATAACATGGTACAGTAATTGTTACCATCATGTTTAACTCATCACTAATCTAAACTTCCACCTAATCTATTTATTTTCTCATGGCTTAACAAACTATACTGGTTAAATAGAATTTAATGATCCTAGGAAAGGTATTTGTTCATATAAATTTCCATACTTCCATAACCATTTAATTGTACATGCTTGTTTATATTCTTTCTCAACTAATTTTGCCTTTCTTTCTTTATGATTTTCCACGAGCATATTTAGGGCTACACTAGATTTATTTAGATTTATTGAACCTTCTAAATTTATGATAAAGTACATGCTCCTTGTAATGAATATTGATTAATCTTTTAGTTTGTCCAATGTATACTTGATCACAAACTTTATATGGTATTTTATAAATTCCTGATATTTCCAAGCTAAACTACTTGAACCTTCCTAAAATATTTCTAAGATTGTTACATGAAATTGGAGCATTGTACAGGTTGAATTTAGGAAAAATCTTTTGTAAAACTTTTGTGTGGAAAAAATAGTAATGTAACATATTTATTTCCTAATGTACTTACTTATATCTTCTAAATAACAATTAAAGGCTGCAGTTTAGTTTTGGCTCATTTTTTTTTTTCGAATTATCAAAATTCCATGGAATAAAACCGGTTTATTTGATTACTAACCGGTAAATGACCACAATTTAAAGCGGATAATATTGGTATAAAGTATTTTTGAAATTGGTTAATTTAGAAACTAAATCGAGCATCAGTTGCAGTCTATAACCTTACCGGTGAATAAAGGAAAATGCTATTTATCTATGTTGTTATTAAATATAATATTCCAAAACTATGTTAATCATCATTATTACATTCACAGCACAATAAGCACTCATAAACCAAATTTTGAGTTTCCTTTATATATATTTTCACAAGAGAAAATAGGAATCCTGGTTAAAGCGAACTAACATTTCAATCCCGTAACATTTTGTCTCGAAGAAGTTTGACTATAATTTTTAAAACAAAAAAAAACAATAATTTGCAGAATGTTTCGATAAATTCACCATCTGCCGATAAGATATTCAAAGAGTTAGACCACTGGGAAAAGAAACATATCGACGTTGAGAATTTAACATCAAGACTAGAGACCTTGGAGCGGACAAACGATTCTTTGCGTGATAAGGTCATATTGCTAGAAAGAAAAATCCAGGTATGTTATCAATTTAATTTCCCCTGAAATCGTTTTTAAACCGCCTTCATTCGTTTGCAGATCCTTCAAGAGGAAAAAGGAATTCTAATATCATTGGAACAATGCTTAAAAGAGAGATGCAGTGAACTGCAGGACGAAGTCATTTCCCTGAAGTCATGTAAGAATTCCAAAACTCAATCGAATAACTCCGAAAAAAGAGGTTAGTTTTTGAGGTGTACCTACTGTCTGCAAGAAAACTCGATAATATAAAAATAATAATGATTTCTGCAGAAATATTTCAAATAAGTATCCAATTTTACTTTCCAGATCGTTCATCTCCAGCAGAGGATGAAGGAATCTCTTCTTCCGAGCGTAGCTTAACGCCTGAAGATATGCAGCGCGAGACATCAATTTACGAGATCTACAGCGTCCAAAGCGAAACATTACCCATGGATAAAAAAGTCAAAAGTAACCCCAATCACAAGCCGTTAACGGAGGAAGAGGAAGCGACTATAGAAGAAGTAATGCAAGAATTAAATAATATCATAAACCACGCCGAATCTCAAGTTTACAAGGATCACGACGAGATCGCAAGGGAGAAAGAAAGAATAAAGATGGAAGAAGCACAAGTGAAGAGTAAATTACACATGACCAACACCACCTCGTTTACGGAAGAATGTATCGCGGATTACGAATCTGAAATCATACCGACCAATCTCCATCCACAACCACCCAGGAAGACTAGAAGCATGGTACATCTGTACGTTCCCACGGAAGATTACGACTGCCCCAAAGAAATATTTTTCGAGAACGAAACCGCATTCAGTAGCGAGCAAGGCTCGGATTCTTTGCTAAGCGCTTCGAAATGTCTTCCAAAGTTCAACAGGAATTCGAAACTGCGAGTAGAACACGATCAACAAAAAGCACCCATTAAGAGGAAACAGCAAAGTTTGGAATCTGTTAAGAAGTCCGAATCATTCAAGTATGAGAGTGGGCAAGATATACAAACGAATAAATCAAAAGAATCTTTAAAGAAGTATCAATTCCCCGGACCAGGAGATAAAACATTGCAAAGATCCAGCAGTCAAATATGCAGTAATCGTTTGAAATCAAAAAGTTTAGATAGAATCGATGACGGACTCGACGCTATGGTTGACATTGTCTTGACGAACACAGACAAAGTACCCTTGAGGGCCAATAGAAGTGATAGTGGTAACTTACCCTCCTTGGCTCGAAGTACCTCCAACGTCTTCTCGAACACCAAATTATCTAAATGTTTGAGTCAGCAGAATTTAGAAAGGAACAAGATGTTCTTACCAAGTCACAAGTTTCAACATACTCCTCCGGAAGTTCATTATTACTTTCCAAGGGTTCAGGAAAGGAGACATACAAGCACGAGTTTCTTGATTAAGAGACCCAACGCGGGATTGTATTCTGGGCAATTAGCGGCGAATAAAACGAAAAAGACGGAATATTTCGCATCAATTGGGAGTAAGAATTCGTCGAGTAAAGTTACGGATATGCCGTCTGGTTTATATTAATTAATCGCTCTTCACAAAAAGGAACAAAAAGATATTTATTGAATAGGTTTCTGACAACGAAATTAGTTTTTAGCATGAGTGCAATTTCGACAAGAAAATAATTTATTACTAATTAATTATTTATTGACATTTTAACAAAAAAAAATAATGGAACAAAATAGATAAGAATTAAAAGAAACACATCCTTAAGAAAAACGAATAATTTACAGTATAATTCTATTGCTAGATGCGGGGTAAAATAACGGTAACTAATAAAACTTTTCCTTGTTAAACCAATATTCTGCTTTTAATCTAGTTTCTTCAAAGTTTACAAGTAGGATGACTAGTGGAAATTAGTGTCGTCATCGGATCCGGATAATTTACTCTCCGGATATCCGGATGTCAATGTCAAAATCTCGGTTCCGGATCTACTATTTGAAATCTCATCCGGATCTGCTATCCGAAACCTCGTATTTGGTGGAGTGATTTAATAGAGTTAATGAATTTTAAAAACCATTGCACTTCTTTATTAAGCATTGCAAAGAAATTTATATTTTTCCTGGCAAATTTAATAAAATCCCAGGCAACACACTTACGTTTAATAAACGTGTATTTTATCTATTACTATTACTATCATATGATAGTACTTTACTTATATAAAAATACTTCTACCAAGTAGCGGTAAATAGGTATATGTTAACTTTTTTCGATAGTCGCGTTTTTACATGTTTTTCGATCTTATCTCAAAACTGCGAACAAAAATAACATTGGGCGGTAATTATTTGCTGCTAGTCGGAAAGGTATACCTAAAACGATTATGAGTCTTGTTGTGACATTTGAATAAGTGAGCTTAATACAAAATTGTGAATTTAGTTAATATTATTATTTCCATAAAAATTTACTTAAAAATAGAACATGACCCACTAAACAAAATTCGGTAACAGAAATGTATCAGAGCTGAAACAATTATTACTTTGAAACGTTAAATGTAACGTGCAGAAACGTTTTTGTTAACCGTACAAAGCATACGACATATCCGCCCTCAGAAGCGTCTCAAAAGAAACGTTACGTTTGAATACATGTCAGAAACGTAACTGTAAACATACTAAGAACCGTTTTTTAAACGTAATCATTTGAATCATTTCTATACCACGGAGGTAAACCGTCGTAAGACCATTTTTGCCCATTATGAAGTCTACCATTTTCTGTAATTGCAGATTAAGAAAATCGTATACACTGGGCAAAAATGGACTTGAAAATGACATTTTACCTCTGCGGTACAGAATTATAAGTACTTAGTAGTGTATTGTAGGTTACTCAAACGGAAATTGTATTAAAAAATCTTTATTAATTTTTTTTATTACAACTAATTTTGCCTTACTGCACTATCTAGTATACTACAAATCAGCTTGCTTAAACCATATCTTTATGGTATACTCAAAAATGACCTCCGACAACCATGAGTAGGTATCTTTTTCTTACGGCAGCTAAAAATGTTAAAAGATTAATAAGGTATTAGTAAGGTACAAAAGTTTTCTTTAACATGATCTGATACTACTGCACTATTGCCCTGAATTAAGTTCGCTAACAAATTATTTTCCCAGCAAAATGTGAATTGAGGTTATGTATATCGAGTAGTTGAGAAAAATTTTATGAGTCACAATTGAACTATATATATACCTAATATACTTACCGAATTCTCAGCTTCAGGTGTTTCCGCCATTATGTTAATTAGAAAAAGCATAAGCTTGTCACTTAGCCACAATCTATTCTGGCCATAACAGCTAGCATACGCAAGCTCTACTCGTGTTACCGGTGCCCTCAAATTTATCGTGTTTGATGTAAGTTACAAATATATGTTGCAAAATTTACCCCTAAGAATTTTTTTGTTATGTTTCATTCACGTTTCTTGCTTACTACTACTAATTTACATCATTTTCGAAACCTAGAATCGGGTAGTGGATCCGGATCCGAAAACTGGATAGTGGATCCGGATCTCAGAATCGAATAGTGGATGCAGATCTAAGAAACGGATAGTGAATCCGAATCCGTTAACCGGATAGTTGATTCGGATATCCAGATAATTTCAGATCCGGATATCCGGATCTTAATTTCATCAAATATCTACGGCACTAGTAGAAATGTCACTGAATACTTGAATACAAATACATTTCTTCTAGTCATTCTACTTGTAAACACTGAAGAAGCCTTAGATAAAAACCAAAATATTGGTTTAACAGAAAGAGAGTTTTGTTGTAATATTGGGTTTTCATTCCGTTGTTTTATCACGTGTTCCTTTATTCTTCACAGCTAACATACTCCTTGTGTATATGTATTGCAAGACCTTGAAGAGGTGTTTATTATTCTTGAATTTTAAATAAATCTTGTAAATATAATGTAATATGTAACTACTTTAATTGTATAAAGTTTTAGTAAGTAGGTTTTATGCTGAAGAGAATTATTGCTCCAAGAACTTAGATTCTAATATCTGTTTGAATTATTGTTAAGATTATCTAAACCTGCTCTTTCATTGTTATATATTTTTATAAACGGGGCTTTTTTTTAAACGATCAACCTCAAATATTTCAGAAATGAGAAGAAATTTGAAAATGTTCAAAAGCCCGTCTACTTTTAATTCAAGGAGGAGATCTATAAATAAATTATATATTTGACGTTTACAACAGCGCCCCTAAAGTACCTACTCGTTGCGAACATTTGTAGCATAATGCAAAGAAGTGCCGTCAAGCTGGAAAAAACAATTGATGTTCATCGAGGATTTAATTGCCTTTGCATAGAGTTGGTTTCCCACTTCTTCACTTATTAGAAGATCGATGATGTTTCCCAACATATTCAAATAAAAGTCTTCAGTTATTGTTTCTCTAAAGAAAATGGGCCATACAACTCACTAGGTGATTCACTTGTATGGCTCCTACCCAAACATTAATTTTTTGAGGTTTCTATAGAAGAAAGTGATAGACACTCCAGTATCTCACTTTATGTTTGCTCGCATATCCATTTAAGAAAAAAAAAGCATTCATCACTAAAAGAATGTTCTGCACCAAATTTGGATTTACAATAATCGTTTGAATCATAGTTTTACAAAATTCTAGTCCGCGGTCGCAATCGCCCTTACTAAGCTCTTGCACTATTTGCATTTTAAAAGGGTGAAATTTATGCATCTTTGTGACTTTGCGTACCGACGAGTGAAAAAATCCATAAAATCTGCGACTTGACACTGGTTGGCTCCATAGTAAAATTACCAATTACTTCGATCTCCACCAGTTCATCTACTATCTTATTTGCACGCCTTTTCTTCTTTACTACTTTACTACAGTTGTTTCAATTTTTTACACAAGTTCGCGACCGTATTTGCGATCCATATGCTTATTTGAATATCTTTGATTAAAAATTCTTGCTGTACCACGAACACATTGTTCAGCACCATAAATGTAAATAACTTCCACCCTCCCAGCAACAGAGTACACCATTTTTACATAACCCAGGTGAAGTTGAATGACAGCAACTAATGTAACATTTGTCAGAAATACATCAACGGCTTTTTTTATTTTGTTTTTACGCTTTCTTCGGCCAACTAACTGTAAGATTGGACGGTATGAAAATCATTTTTCGATCATAAATTAAACGAAAAGTGAACAAATAATGCATCACCATAATCTTAATAAAATAAGCTTTCATTTGAGGTACCAGACGATGGGTCGGTCTATGAACAATTGAAGATACGAGTGGATGAAGGTGCTATGTCGCATTTTAAAAACTGTCTTTTTGCATTAATCAAGGTGTTTTGTACCCATCTTTCACATAGCACCATCGATAATTCCAGAAATTCAAGAACACTCGAGTCTTGTGAATGTATGAAGGGGTTATGTTACACTACTTTTGAGAAAAATTACATAAAAAAACTTAATTTCTGAAAAAGTTTGATTTTGTAACATAACACCTTCATCAAACGTCAAAAATGTAATTCATACATATGTACGTCAAACTGTTTCCAGCTTGAATTAAACGTAGATGTGCTTTTGAAAATTTTTAAATTGCTCTTAGTTTCTGAAATATTTGAGGCGAGTCGTTTTCAAAAAATCACCCACATATATCTATAATATAATGATCAAGGTTGATATTAATTAACAAGCACCGTTTCTTCCATTATTTACCTTTTCTTATAATCTATCTATTTGAGTCATTTTCATTTGAAAATATATTTATTGCCTTATAAAGGTACCCAACCCCAGAATTGCAATAAAAGAGTAATTGAGACATCCACGGATTCCAGGTGTAGCATAATGTCCAAAAAATTTGCTCCTCATTTGCGCGATTTTTGCGTCTTGATTTAAAAAAAAATGTTCCAAGATTAATGTTATGATGTAAATCATCTGGTACATGCTTTTCTCTAAGAATGAATTCGATTAATAACACCTTGGTTCAAATAAGGGTTGGCAGCTGTGAAAAACGGAAACGAATAGAAAAATTTGGCTTGAAGTATTTTTGAATATTGCAAAAATTATTAAAATCGATAAAAAGTATACGTAAGTCAATATATTATAATGTTCTTTTGGTTTTGAATTAATTAAAAATATTTCTAAAACATGGCAAAATAACAATTTCAAATTGCGTGTTTTATACACTTCAATTACATATTATTTTGCCATCTTACGTTACTTACAACTTACAGGAAAAAAGGAAATGTTTCATACACATTTCATGTTTGGTGGGATTGAATACCTATCCAATTTATTTAAGATTATTCTTTGGACAAACTTTTCTCATTTTGCAAATATTTCGGACTGGTTCGGAATAATCTATGAATGTTCTAGGAATTTTGCTATCTGGGAAGAATAAATGATGACGAAGAGAAAATTTAAGAATTACGTACGTTTAGACAATGAGACATCTTTAAACTTGAAGGCAGCAAATATATACTTCAAATAAAAACAACCCATCTATTAAAATAGCATATACATTTTTAGATATTAGTTACGACAAATTAGGCACCGGAAAAAGAGATTCCAAACGTAATCTTTTATCATTATTTTTTTTTTTTTCATTCTTACTACCTACTTATCTTAAAGCAGAGGTTATCCATAAACAGCTCCGGAAAGTCAAATTTTATCATAAATAAACTACTTAATCCTGTACATATACAAGGTATACTTCATAAATAAACTTAAGCTTAGATATGTAATCGCTATCTACAAGGACAGGAGCATCAGATAAATTTCGATAGATTTGTGCAATATTTTTAGATTATAATTTGAGTTAGTATTTAAGGTACTGAAAAACTAATTTTATTTTCCGTTTCACTTTTTTTCGTCGCATTAGTGGCGAGCAATGTACTTAAAGAAGGATCATAGTGATCTCTATCTCACCATAATCATTATCTTAAGATTTATTTTTATATACTTGTGTAAAGTACAATAAAGAAATTACAACGATTTCGTTTAGTTTGTTCTTTTATTAGAATAAATACTGTAAAGGTTTTACAAAAAGTGGTTTTTCTTAGTACATAATAATAAAATTAGAAAACAGAAATAAAACAATTAAAGCTCTAGTGTTAAAAAAAATCTAAGTAACAATTAAATGCCGATTATGATTTCCTATGATTCAAATCATCTTCTCCCATGTACCTTATTTCCTTCAATTCTCCAGACGATGGTGTTCTTTGGAGTAATAAAGTGTGTTCGCTAACTTTACATTCTAGAAAGCATGTATGTTTTTATTTTTTTTTTTATAAGTTCGTATTAACATTTTTTACCTTCAAGTAAACTGGGTATATCTCCTGTGGAATTGATGTATTGAAATTCTTCTTGACCAGCTCCTTTGAAGATAGCAACAAATTCTGGACTAGGATTTAAAAAATACAGGGGTTGCTTCCTCTGTATGAACTCTTCAATCATGGAGGATAAGCCTTTGGCAGCAGTAAAATCAATACCTTCAAAATGTAACTACAGTTAACTGTTACACAATCAAAATCACAAAGGATCTACCTACTTAAAATAAACCTACAATCAACTATGACTGGAACATGTGGTGAACGAACAGCAATCTTCGCTATTTGAGCCTTCATAAATTCAACTGATGGAAAATATATGCTATTATTGGGTGTTATTAATAAGTATTCTTTTCCACTATCCAACTGAAAGAACAAAATTCAAAGATTATAACAATTTACATCCTCCTTTCTTGGCATTTACCTTCTGCATATCCACCGTCAACTTAGGTCTTGCTGATGGGTATAATAGGAAAACTATGTTGATTAAAACTCCGATTAGTATACCCAATTCCACACCGACGCCCAAACATAAGACGAATGTGGCGAAAGTCGGGATAAGATCTTTCTTGTTCGATCTCCACATTGGTTTCACCACCTCGTATTCAATCATAAAAATGACGGCACAGATTATGACCGCCGATAAAGAAGCCTTTGGTATGTAAGCGAAGTAAGGAGTAAGAAAACACAAAGCTAACAGCACAAGAATACCTAAAATAAGAAGAGATTCTCTTTAAGGGCATGTCCTATCTAATCATCACATAAGTTATATCATTGTCACTCTTAATTCACAACTGATTTATTACATCAATAATCAAATGAAAAAATGTCTGGTTATATTCTGATTGGCTTCCGTATTCTAGATTTTCTGGTGGCCAGAAGAAAGAACTGATATTGTCATGGTTAGGTAAAAAAAAAAATCCACAGTGACCGATCATAGTTTTCCCTATAATTTATAACCGTATTGTGTCTCTAACCGAATAACCAGTTCTTCGGTTAAAATGCATAGCACTAGCTTAGTTTTTTAGGGTTTTTTTTTTTCAAAAAACTACCCAAGCCATCAAAATGCGCTTAATGAATAATTTATCAGCATTATTTCTGCTCATTTTGGTCAGTGCTGAAGTAGAAAGGAAAATTAGGGCAAATGAAAAAAACAAACGCAAAGTACGTGATTACGCACCGAAAAAGACTAAAATTAAAATATCGTCACAATTAATAATAAATCGCACAAGCAATCACACAATACTGAAAAATACTTTTATTGCCGGAGAAGATTCTACTTGAGCATGTTGTGGTTTTTTGTCTAATTATGGTGTCATTGGAGAATAATAATCAATAATAGATATTTGTTTGGATAATGCAACACAAAACTACTTTACTCAGCTTCCAATTAGTTAAATTAATAAGTTATGACGAGATTAGTTTGCCATTATAAAAGTGGTCTTCTGAGGCAAAGGAACGAACTCCTAAACCCACAAAATTGTCAAATAATTGAAAATATAGCCAGGGTACTTTTTTGCTAAGAAATAAAAATATTCAGAGGATAAGGTACTAGACCTGCACAAATTATTTAAAAAAAAATCTTAAAGGCATAAATTTGTCCTAAATAAATTAAGAAAATTCCATATAATATAAGCATAGTATAGCCCCACACATCCAAAATTTTTACGTCATACTAGCTCATTATTGTGTTTTTATTTATGCCCACATAGCCAAATTTAAATTGCCCGCAATTATTCTTAGTAACTTCAACGTTGAAATATAAAATTACCTACTATTTTCTACTACATTCATAGTTATTTTAATGCCTTTACGTTGAAGTTACTAAAAATAGTAGCGGGAAATTTAAATTTGGCTATTAGGGTGCTTTATAATCATATGGGCATAAACGCAGAAGAAAACAGTATTAAATTGTGACTTCATTAATAAACTTACAAATATGAAATTAAATTATTAGGTAAATATCTACTTAATATTATTTAGTTGAATTCACATAAAACTGACAATTTAGATGGATCCAATGATAGTTATATTGCCTGCACCAACCGCTGATTCGCCTTTCATTGCCTAGGTATCAAGTTGTAATCTCATTTTTTGAAGATATACCTAATGTCCTCTAAATATTATTCAGCATGCTATTCCATCCACCATGGCGCTTCAATGTGTTCATATTTGCTCCAGATTCCGCTAGAAGAATTGTCGATTTTCGACGCAGACAGAAACCTGTACACTTGTCAGGATTGACCAAACTCAGATATTTCGCAATGAAGAACAGGATTTTCTAACGGCTGTACAATACAGCGATCGTGTTTATAGGTTAGAAAAAGTCATTTTTTTAAGAACTACGTGGCCGTAAAGACAAGTAATCTCCTATAAGTAGGTTCAAAACGTCATTTCGTCTTCATGGACATTAGTAAAAACGCGCTTTTTGTCGGTTTTTGCTTCTAGTACATGTATCACAAAAACTGATCTTCTACGTGCCTAACTAACATATTCACAAGTTTTTACCGTCGACATCCACCAAATACTCAAAATATAAATGGAGATTTGTTCATTTAAAAACGTCTCATTCGGTGTCTCTCGAATAAATTTTAAAACATATCTAGACAGAACTTTAGACTTTTTTGGTTGGTATCTTTTTGGTCATTGCTTCAAATTCCCTTAACTTATGGTAATTTTCACGATGCTAATATTCTTATTTACCATTAAAAATCTTCTTAACCACTGGCATATTGCATCCTAAGGAACTCAGAGGAAATATCCAAGCAACATGGTTTTCGTTAATGGTGATCTTTCGTCCAAAATTAGGTAGGATCTTGTAAGTTAACTATGAGACATTTTTAAAACTTTATGATTGACTGACAGATTAAGTTATTAAACAGTTCAAAACATGAATTCCTTACACCAAATTTGCAGTCTTCAACCATAAATAGCCCACTTACTTAAATATAACTACAAGGGAGGAAAAAAAAAACTGGTCTCTCTTTTATCCATCGTCTGGAAGATATGAGCAATTTATACTATATTATACTATTTATTGACAAAACTACAAGCCCGATGTATGTACATTAGCAAAAAGACAGAAAACAAATAATAAAAAAATATTGGACAAATAGGCATCCATATAACTTGTTTGTCGATCGTTAATAATAATTGCGTTGGATAATAAAAGACAGAGCATGTAAAACTGCACATAACAAAATAAGTATATATTTTTTATGATTTTCACCTTCAAAAATATAAAAGTAGGCAAGACACTTATATTTCTTTACTTACATAAGAAGACCTAATTAGAACTGTCTCAAATAACCGAAGATCTGTAAAAATTCAGTTTTAAACAACTCCGTATGTATGTCAATGAGAATCTGTAGTTTCGATTTCTTCTTTCCGTGTCAGCGTAAGGGGTAAGTAGAAGAGGCAACTTTAAAATAATATCTACTAAAAGCTGCGTTATCTTCTATATTCACTTTTATCCCTTACGACATAGAAACTTGTTTGNACGTACGTATTGCTCTTATAACGCTTTATACAGCGTACCTACCAAATTCTGTTAATAACGTATCAAAACTGTATATATGAAGTAACGATACTGTGATTATTGGTACTGTAATCTACTACAGCATATTACTGTACAAGAACAATAATACTAATTGCTATTAACTTTCATGTATTTCATAAATAAGTTAGCAACTTGCCAGAACTATGATTATTTGAGGTTTGCTGCACCTCGTGTGTTTTCGGCGAGCCTTGGTAGTCTTACCGTATTTTGCTCAAACCGTCATAACTAGTGTTGAATCACGTAACACACAATAGGACGGATAAATCTCCCGTGCTCAATTAAGGTGTTCCTATTAATACTCGATATACCTGGTTAAAAGTTAGAAATAAAGAATGCTTTCATCTTGGCGCTTCAACTCCACTACTTAAATGAATTTTACAGAGGTAACATACGTAGTATCATCTTTTGATATGCACCCTTCATAATCATAAACAATATATTAGAATGTATTAAAACATTTAAGAGTATCGGCAGTGTATAAGGATTTCATTCAATCAGTTGGAGTATTGTTTATCCTTCTAAAGCTTGTTTTGTAAACGTCTGTTCAGGTTATTCGGTATTTACTTGTTTTTTGTTTGTTATTATGTAGCTTAAACATTACATTACATTTCATATGATGTAGTCACTGTGTTTGTCCTTACAAAATAACAACTATTACTAATAATACTGCCTTTTTTTCTTAAGTAATAAGTATTATGTACCATCTTTAGTAAATTAAATGCGAATTTAAGCTCCACAATTCTTCGATTATTAATGCAATCGAAGCTACAACACACTGAAATAGTAATTTAAAAATTATTGCAACAGTGTTTCGGATTACGCATTGCTCGTACGCAGTACTTATAATTGCGGTTGCATAAATAATCGAAGATTTTGTGGAAGCTTTTTTTGTACTTTATCAGTTATTCACACAGAGGTACACAGTAAGCTAATTTAATAATATTTACTAAACCTTCCTCGTTTCGTACACTAACCATCATTGAACACCAAATTTAAAGTAAGCATTGCATATGTTGTAGCAAACCATTACCTTTTATATATCAGGTATTTAGTGAACGTGCGATTAATGATACCTTTCCTTATCACAAGAATCCAAATACCTTGTATTAATTATGAAGGTGTGATAGCCATTATAGAATAGTTCACTCATAGCAATACATCTACTTGACACGGGCAAATCTTTTACTTACCGCATCTGCATATATTTATTGGCTTAACTACTTCAGTTCAATTATCATCAGTAACTTCATAAGTTACCGATATGAAACAGACCCTAAGTAACTTAGATTTCTTCTTGTTAGTATCAGTGTTTAGGATCTCTTTTTTACTAGTGCTGAGTAATTTGTGCTTTTGTCCCCTATCAGGCTGAACTTTTTACTTACGATAATTATATTTTTATTTTAGATTATTAAATATTTTTCTCAGTGCAGGTGGCAAAGGCAAATCCGGAAATCACATAACATTTTGACAGTAATATTTATAACGCAACAGCCTAAAATATCAGTTGTTTCATCTGCAGATATCCAAATAAAGTAAGAAATATTAGATTTTATAGAAACCATTACCTCGATTTGGCAGAGGCTGGTTTCATGATACGCCTATTGGTGCATTTACTATAAAGATTTATGCAAAACAGGATTTTTACAATTTAGACAAAGAGAATTTTTAACTGCAGACAAATGCCTCACTTAATTTTGAATAGAAGGTATCCCTCATTGCCAGATGTTTTGTTGCGTGCATGTTTGTCTGGACGCATTGTACCAGTTGGTCATTAAATAGAGTGGGAATTGTCGCGCGGAGCAGGACGTATTGCGACGCGGGCCTCAAATAATGTTAATATAAATAAAGCAGTCAATCATATGTAATAGTATGTATTAAAATATAAAGTCAATTAATAGACAAAGCGGTGCGAACAAATGGCCACTTTTGCGATGCATTTGCATTTATATCACTACATATTTTAGATAAAATATTTTCTTTACTTTTGTATAAGAAAAACAGGCACTTGTTGTTACTGACTTTGCAACTCTCTACGGTTCATCTGCTTTATTGCCCAATACATCAGTTGGATCGCACGTTCTGAATACGACCTGCCGTGCGGAAAATTGCCCAACTCTAGTCATTAACAACGGACTAAAGCTAACGACCAACGTAGTGTATTGATTGTTGATTCATTGATCGGCCAAACGATACGCAACCGATCTTAGGCGCGCGTTGTACATGATGTATATTATTGCTTACACCAATTATTGACTTTGTAGCACTCCTTTTCACACCACGTGTTCGCTCATGGAGAGTGCATTTATCAACTGCGCCTTGCACTACTTCGTGTGTTTAGGGAGTACATTGATCATTTTCCATATTACAAAGTTATTTACCAAATACTTAAAAGTCGTATTCACCACAAGATCAACGAACACGCAAGCACGTGCCCGTCACATCCAGTCATATTTTCAAGAATCACACTCATTCACCGACACATTGTGTTTTGCAATTGGTATAAAAATGCTCCACTTCAAACTTAATCAATTTGCGCATATTTTGATGAAGAAGATTAGTGTTGTAAAATTCGGATGATTTCAATAATCGGCATACCTGAATCGGAAGTTATGATATTCAAAATAATATCCGATTCCATATTCCATGAAACATACTTGTATAAGTGTGCATTATTCAGGATTGATCTTTAATAATCGAAATAAAGTCACACGGAGCAGGGTGGAATAGGAAATACATTTGGTGTAAATCTCTATTAAACTTATTTATAGCAAAAATTTATTATTTTTCTTAATACTATTTTGCAGATTACTATAATACTGAGTAATGTGACTGTGTAATGTAAGTGCGCCACAGCGTCTATGAACAAAAATCACCGCCCATCAGTCCAAATAATAATTTCGAATAATCGAGTCAAACCCAGAAATTGAGGAATTTCCAAAATCCACCAAACTATACGAATATGTCGTAACCTACAACGTTTCGCGGGATTTATTCAGTATAAAATCGTTGTACAAATTTTACGGAATGGAATCATCCGATTTCGGATCATCGATTCGAATCGGATCTAAGAATCGAATCATCCGAGTATTTTCATAATCGAAGTCAACGAATATTTTAATTCGGAAACTCACAACACTAAGGAGGGGAAAGAAATAGGACGGTGCGGAGAAAAATGTTTCTGTGTAATCAACTATTAAAACGCAAAAACATAGAAGGAGAATATGTCACATATGCAATCAATCTTAGACAGCGAAAGTCAATTTTTTTAATTATTTTCAGAAGTCACTCAAAAAAATTTACGAACCATTAACAATGGTTGTAAAATGAAAATACAACATTTCCAAGTAAATTTTCTGTGTCGCTTCACTTTGGCCATAATTTTTAGCGTCAATTGACTGGCGATTGCCTACAGTATAATTCACATTGGCAGGCATTCGTCGGAAAGCGACGGGTTTGTGCCGGTCTCATTATACTTTCAAAGATGCATCGCCGCAGTCACTTGCTATCGCGACGATCGTCGGAGACGCGAAGTGTGAATACTTCCGTGTATGCATATGTTTAGTAGAAAAGAAATTTTGCTTTGACTGCGACGAGCCCGTGCCTTGCAGGTTCGTTGATCTATAGTGTGAATAGACCTTAAAGGTTATGAGATAATTTCAAATCAAATATCAAATTCATCTGTTAATGTTAGAAACCCATCAAATAAATAAACCCTGAATTTTAATTTAAAATAAAAAAAATAAGTTAAAATTGATAATATACCAAAATGGAAAAAAAATAGTATAAAAACTCGTTTCATAAAAGCGTTTCGTCGCGCTCGATCATTGCAAAAAAAGCTTTATGAAACTTGTGTCTTAATACAGTACGCTCCAACAGTTTTTCTATTTCTTTTATAATTTTCGTGTTACAGCGAGATTAGTGCATATGTTGATTTTACAACCGATTTTTCATTTAAATTATTTAATACGTATTTTGTTCAACCAAAACAACATAATAAAAAACGTTTTGTTAAACCAATGCATGTATTTTTCTGAGTGCTTTTATTTATTAACTGTCCGAAAAAGCCGAATGATAAATAAAAGATAATGGCGGTTATTATTATTTCGGGGTATTTTCCACACTGTAAAAAAAGTTGCCTACAATTTTACCGGTAAATTTGCTTCATAAGGTAAAATTTCTACCATCCAGTAAATTTCACATGCTGATGTATTTTTCAAAGATTGTACTGTAAAATTCGTATGTAATATTTATATGAACTGTCTATTTGCCGAATACGTACAGTTAAATAACCTAATAACCAATCACATTGCGGCGTATTCAAGTAAAAGTAAATATAAAAGATCTTCAAATTTTTACCCCAAATTTAAATACCAAAAACAATTGTCAATTTCGATACTTTTAAGTAAATTTTGGTAGTTAAACATAAATTGAACATGTTTTTTCCTGTATTTTCCTTTCGAATTTTATTACATCTTAAACTTACATGAATAAAAGCCTATTAAATTTTACCGAAATCTTTTTTCCCATGTAATATCCTAGAAAAAACATGTAAAAACAAAATTTGCAAGATTTATTGTGTAAATCACAACGTTATTATATATAAATTCCTAATTTACCATTGCAAAATTACTGTAATTTTTACATGTGCAGTGACCGTATTATGTAGTTTTGCCATCCTGTGATATTTGTATGGCGTTATTTATTGCAAACCGTAAATATGCGTGTAAAATCAGCGTCGTCATAGATAGTACCATTTGTTGTGCAACCCATTACGTACTCACAAATACTCCGTCGAGTACTAATACACATTAACAACCACGTTAATTTTAGTCGACCGTTTATCGCCTTACTCGTGAAACACGTGCGCCCATGCGTACGCGAGACGATTAATAAATCTACCGTTTCTACCTATATGTGACGAACGCGACGGGGAGCAACGCACAGACGCGAGCTATCACCACGTTGCTGGGCCATTCGCGACCGTCTACCGAAACCGGCAAGCACCAGCAGCGCGTGCAATCCGCGTCTTGATAAGTACCCAACCCGGTATCGGTGGTTGGGAGCGAGCATCGCGGGATTCACGAACCAAGGACGTTTTCATTCAAGTGCCGGCTGTCATCGGGTTCGCAGGAGGCAAACGCATACACGCGTAATCTTCGCGATTTGCGTAAACGGGGACTGTACACGACGTAAGCAGCAGGAAAGTTATTGTATATTTTTTTTTCACGAAGAAACCGTAGCACGACTCGCACACACACACAGAGAGACAACTTACACGCCGTGCAAAAATCACGAGTCGAATACTACGTGACCGGAATCATGTTGGCCACGATTATAATTTGCCGTTTTATTATTTCGCGACAGATTAATTAAAACAAATGGTATCGTTGTAAATTGACCGTAATAAAAACGACTTTTTTCTTTACCCCGCTCGAAGGTTAATATGGGAACTGGAAAGGCAGTCGCTGAGGGCGACCGATCAGCGACGTCTACGATTCTATCGTCCGTAGTGTATTGTGCCGATCCGCTGCCAAACACCTCTTTTTATGTAACGTAACCGACGGCGATAACTTCCGTAACGCATTTGAAACGCCGCCTTCAGTTAGTGCCGTTTAATATTAGTGTGGTGACCGTGCTCCAAGTACTCGGATGCGTGCCGCATAACGGACTGTCTTATGTCAGTGTGTTACGCCGGGGACAGACGTCGGAACATGTCGAGTGCACATCGAAAGTGGTGAAAGAGAACTCCGAGCGGTAGTGTGCGAAGTAATCAGGTGATAGAAGTGAAAGAAGTGACCCCGCTGACGGCTGGACGGATGATCATCCATTTCGTACACGGATAGATTGGATAATAATGTGTGATACTCGTGATCTGGACCACGTCCAACTGGATTCGGAAAAAATAAGCGGGCTTTTCTTTAGAGGAGCTATTTTCTTGTATGGTGACTTTTTATTACATACTTATTTAGACGAGTAACGTCGAGAATTCTTTAAATATCCCAAATTACTTTCCTAACGGCCACGTACTTAAGGATATATTTAACTAAATTACAAACAAATCAGTGTAAAGACCCATGCTAAAGAGGAAAACTATTCAATACAATCATTCTAAATCTCTGTTAAACTAATCACAGTAGTGTCATTCGCTAATTAGTGTCCAAATATTTTAGGCAAAAGTTTTATGTAATTACCGAATTCTCTGCTAAAAAGAGAAATGAAATTTTGGTTTTTTAACAATATAGAGAAGAAAAAGATGTGCTAATTTAACCAATAATTAATTTACTCAAACAATTGTTGTATTTAGATATGCTAAAACCACTCCAATGTTTAAATTAATTATCTAGAATTAGTCGCGCCAATGTTGTTGATTCTATTTGCAATGATATCCTATAAAATAATCTTTCAAATGTTGCCTTAGCAAATTGGCACTTTTGAAGTAAAATTTAAAGTATATTTAGCTGATGCACTCTGAAAAGCATAGGTTTCTGGGTTAAGTGTTAGTGCATAGTAATTAGGTACTAAATAGCAAAATGATATTGAATCAAACACAGTCAATAATTTTATAATATATTTCAGTAAATTACAAACAATTCAGTGTGAAAACCCATATTAAAGAAGAAAACTATTCAATAATAGTGCTGTTATCCGGATCCGGATAATTTACTATACGAATCTCAATGTTATCCGAAACCTCGTATCCGGATTCACTATCCGAAACCTTAGATCCAGATCTGCTATCATAAAAACATTCTAAATCTCTCTTAAACTAATCCCAATAGTGTCATTCGCTAACTAGTATTCCAAATATTTTAGACAAAAGTTTTGCGTATTTACCGAATTCCGGATTTTAAGATACTGCCATAATACATATGAAAAAAACGCACGATATGCAGCTAAAGAGTAAAACTGCAGAAAGGAGTGCTATCACAGTAGCGTCGGGCTCGGGACTAGAAATCTATAATATGGTACATCACCTTAACGCATTTAACAGGTGCGGATTGCCATTAATATGTGTTTTACACACATAAACACTGTACCTACGGTAAAATGGTGATATTACAAACAATACATTTTATAATAGTGTAAATGTTTTCTATGTCGGAAATCGGTTAAGAAATCTATTAACCCTCGTCGAACATAATAAATCATCAATCCAGCCTGGAATTCATACATATACTAAAACCGTACTACCGTGTTTAAGGAGAAAGGTATCTGTTTTTTTTTTTTCTCTGGAAGCAATGTTTTTACAACTTTTTTATAATAAAACTGTACACTCGTTCAAACTAAATGTTTAGTAAACATTCAGAAAGCCATTTGAACTTAAGAAAAAATAGAGAAAACTGTATTATCTAGAGGAATATGACAGAAACAGGTCTATATAGCAAAAATGCAGATAGGATCATTATCCTTAATACAACAGCGTACGCGTATGAATCCCGACTCCGACCGTTTTCAAAATACATACGTATATCATGGCTGCCAATGAATGCGCACTCGTTTCTGCAGGTTTACTAAAGAGGCAAATGAGGTTTTGATTTTTCAAGCAATATAGAGAAGAAAAAGGTTTGCCGATGCAGCCAATAATTAGTTTATTCAAGAATTTTTTGTATTTAAATATACTCCAACCACTGGAATGTTTAAATTAATTGCCCAGATTTAATTGGGCGAATATTGTCGACTCAATTTGCAATGATATTTTATCCAATAATTTTTTGAAGATTAGCTCAGAAAATCGACCGTTTTAAAGTGAAATTTAAAGATTATTTAACTAATGCACTCTGAAAAAAAAAATAGATTTATAGGTTAAGTGTTATTGCACTGTAATTACATTTGTTGTAAATAGCTAAATGATATTGAGTCAAACACAATCAATAATGCCTTATTGCTACATAGATAGATGGAATGTATACCAACAAATCAGTGTAAAAAGGTCATACTAACGAGAAAACTATTCAATACAATCATTCTAAATCTCTGTTAGCTATACAGCTTAAAAAGGCAAATGAGATTTTGGTTTTTTAAACAATATAGAGAAGAAAAAGATCAATAATTGATTTACTCAACATTTTTTTGTATATAAATATGCTGAAGTCACTCCAATGTTTAACTTAATTACGCAGAATTAGTTAGGCGAATATTGTCGACTCAATTTGCAATAATATTTTATCAAATTATCTTTTAAATGTTGCCTGAGAAAATTAACCCTTTTGAACTATAAATTAAAGTGTACTTCACCAATGCACTCTGAAAGCTATAGGGTCTGGGTTAAATGCTATTGCACGGTAATGATTTTTGTTGTAAATAGCAAAATGACATTGTGTCAAAGGCAGTCCATATTGTTACAACTGTATGGGTATTCAAACTTCACATATGCATTGATGACTTTAAATCAATAATATGAATTGTAACTTCTTTAGACTGAAAATTGTATCAACTAAAGGAGAATAGTTCATATAGACTTGCCATTGCATGCCACCAAGTTTTTTTGTAATGCGGAAATTATGCTATAGAACGTCTATTACAAAAATCTTTTACAAAACTTTTACTAAAAATTCTCGTAGAAAAGATAATTAGATAAAGTTTTATAAAATATTGACGCTGATATTTTATGAAACTTTTATGTTATACACTTTACTCTTAGCGTAGTTTCATATTTTCGACCTTCCCACATATATAATTAAATTTTCGGCAGATTTGATGAGTGTTATTGTAGTTTAAACAAATTCAAAATTTAAAATGAATTACAGAGAGAAATAAAACCAGATTATATACGTTATGCGGCTAGATACATCAATGTGAACCATGGATATTTTCCTAGTGCTGATTATATTATATTTGAGTAATTATTTATGTTAATATAAACAGAAAATTTGTTACATTCGTCAAACAACCACGTTTTTTTTTTTTAATTCGACGAACTTATATTAACCATAAGAAATTTTTAGCGTATTAATTAATTTATGCAAAGTCAAACGAAAATATTATGGCATAAACGCCCTTGAGGTTTACAAAGTAATTTTGATTAATTTAACGCCTTTCTTTCTCTACGCGTAAGAACTAATTGCATTCTTACTTACCATAAGTTAAGTACAACCGAAGAACTTTTCTAGATTAAAAAAATTGTTTTGCTGGTTTAAAAAGTTACGTCTGTAAACTTATTTCGCAGGGTATAGGTTTTTGGAATAGGCTGCTTTTCCAGTCTTATGGGTTATAAAAAACATTATTATTATTTAATTCTCGTTTTCTGTGAATCTCAACATGATTTGTGGTTTTTGTTCGTGGTAAATATCAGAATTTACGTAAAAAGAAGCACCAATGGGATTAAATTTATTATGTCATGACATTTCGAACATATATTTAAGGAACAGATTATACAATTTGTTATTTCATTTCGCTGTGAATAAAAAAAACAATTAATTTAACTTTTATCACAAATTAAACTTTAAGTTATTATTTGAAGTATAAATATTTTAAATAGTTGTAAAAGAGCATATATGTATAGTGGAAACGTCAAGTACAAAAACTCACACACAGGCAATATAATAATATATAATAAATTATTTTCGTTTAAATCGAAGATGTTGCTTTGATTATTTTGAATAAATTCCATTTAAATTTGAAAGAAGTAAATTAGTGTTATGTACCTATACACAAAACAAATGTCATTTTTTTTTATAAATATGTGCAATTGAAATTATTGTTTTTTTTTATTTTTCCTTCCCATAAAATGAGATGTGTATTTCCATACAGTTAGAATTTTTATATCAAGAAAGAAAACTGTAGTTTAATTATTCACCAAATTTATAATTTCACAAACGAGTTATGTGAACGAAGACAAGTTTTACCTATGATGAAATATTTTTAGCTCAATAATCTCTTGCGATCTTTTTACTTTGTTGTAAGCAAAAATATTGTGAATATTAATGAACATTTAGTTTTAAATTAAATTTACATATCCAACTATATTTAGCTCTAACGATATTGAATGCAATTTTGTCTACAACGTCGCTACATTCCAATATATTTTTTTTACCTTGTCCATGATAGATAAACAGTTTATTTCAAAAACATGTTGTACAAAAAAGCATGTTAGAAACAAGTCAGGAAAGGAGAACAAAAGATTAGTAAAAAAAAAGTTAACTGAAAATAAGCTAGCCGATAGATACGAGAATAAAAAACCTTTTACTTGTTTTATTAATGTTATATCATTTATATTTTCTGTACCCGAAGGTCGACTTTTGAAGAAAAAGATCTCTGATATTCTAAATTCTGTCTCGCTCGCTTAGGTTCGCGTCATTTGGATACATTTTTCTGTGTGTTACGCTGTTGTACAGCCACTGTATCCTAAATATTATTGAAATTTGTATGAGTTGATACCTTGATGGAACAAGATTTTTCTATCTCTCTTGTCTGATTGGATATCGGTACTTTATTAGTTACTTGTATCGTTTGTCTTACTATTTATTCTTTACAAGTGTAGTATAAGCCCCCAATAAATAATAGCATAATGCATCATTAAAATACTATTCGTTATTATAACAGACCCACAAAGTGTGTGCAACATAGCAAACCTAGCGGGCTTAACAGAAAGTAAATTTATGTGCTCAGCCCACTTCAATAATGGACCAATATTAACTCCTAACAACCTGATTTATTTTTTTATTTTGAAAGTAATCGACTTGCAGCACTGTCAATTTATCGAACAAAGGTGCCAGATTGAGCAACTAACCGCTAAAATTACGTTGGCTACACTTCACAAGTAATCGATGCCCGGCTACTACTTTGAGCTACCTACGAAAATCTGCTGACTATTTTGTAGAAACAACTATAATTTAAGGGCTCATTGTAAAAAGTAGCTAAGCCCAATGTGTGCATCTTTTTGCACTGGCCCCTTCAATTGCATGGGTTCTTAGTGCTGTTGATATTATTTGTTGATTTACGTTGGTAATAACAAAAATAAGGTTAGGATTGCCAGTTTATCGTAGTGGTTGGTAACTAACCGAAATTACAATAACTAATTAGCCGATACTACTCAACTCCAATATATATATTTTTATGTTTATGCATGTACTTATATAAAACATGACAATGCATTAAGTAAACTGGAGTTTCTTCAAAAATGAAATCACTTATAATTGCATTGTAAGTTATTGAATGAATCTCTAGTTAAAAATTAATTATAAGGAAAAAACCATAAACGGAATATGCAATTGTATAACTGCGAGCAAGGAAAATGGTTGAAGAGGTTCAATAATCAAATGAATTTACACGAATGCAACTTTATTCTTCCCCTCATTTATCGAGTTAATATCCTCTTGTGATTTCGTTATTATAATTACTATTAAATAGAAATTCAATTCATAATTCAAAACATACCTAATTAAATAATTTCACTTTTTAAGAAGCAAATAATTAAATGAAACATATTTCCCCAGAATTTTAGCTTAACCTTAAAAATTCCAATGAGAGTGACAATGAGTGTGAGGTTGAAGCTGAACAATTTTCAAGACTGTTGTTTATTATATTTCTCTTTAAAGTATGATTCTTTTTTACTTTAAGAAGAGATTTTGTTGTGAAATATTTAATATATGTTTATTGTATTAAAGGACTTCATAATAGACCTGTAAAAAATAGTGTTTGGATGTTGCTATTTATCGGCTACTTTGGGGTATATTTTTTCTCTTTTGGCTACTTTGATCTGGCTTCTGATCTGTTACCGAGAGGACGCCAGTGCAGTCTTTATTTTAACGTTGATTTTGACAGTCGTTGAGCATAACCGGTATTAATTAAACATTAATGCTCTAGTAATTTTAATGCATTTTTGACTTAATTTATTATTACCTGTGTTGTTTTTTGCTATTTTGTTGCCATGTTGAGTTCAAATTGCTTCTCTAACGCTTTTTAATTGGTGTAAATTAAGTTTGAAAGCTGAGATATCTGGTCCTAAAATAACAAAGTGTCGTACGATAAATCATTGTCATCTTTTTGCCGACATGATTAATAATATTTTCGAAGGCAAATATCTTGAGTATTTCTATAAAACAACATGCTAAAATATCTGGACTCTAGTCGAAGAAAGCTTAAGAAAGCCATCTAAACTTAAATCACATTTGACTTCCTAATTAAGGAAAAAGAAACTAAAATATTAACAAATTTGACACGACGAAAACATGTTCTACCGTTAATACATGGAAAATTTACTTTTATACGACAATTAATTCTACCTTGCATGTGTAAATACATGAACGTTATGTGCTATCTAGCACATCATATAGCTATTTTTAATCGCTTAAATGTAGTAATGACCAGATTGCACAATTAATTATCATATCATTATCAGTGTAACTAATTTATCGAGGACATCAACAAATGTTGGAATGCTTATTGAATATAAAATGCATTAAAAAAGAAATGAAAATGGCAAATATTTGTGCTATTATCAATAATTTATTTTTATAAATCCTTGTTTTAGTTCTTAATTTCCATGAATAGTGTTTATTCAAGAGAAAATTTGTATGCTTGTTTAATAGATCCATAAATAAATTTCCCCAAAAATCGGAATATTTTTACTCCTACGGCCCTATTAATAACATCGTAGAATAAACAAGCATTAATGTAAAATTAGATTTATAGCTACACAAAGTCCTAAAAGTGACCTTTATATTGAGATTTTCTTATGTAATTGATATTATCATTAAGTAGCCGCTTCAATACAGCATTCTGTTATTGTAATTTTCTAAGTGGATGAAAACTTATCAAGGTGAATAAAAATCAACCTAATTATTTATAAATTTCTTATACCTAATACTACTTTTTTGTTTTAAAACCTGGCAGTATTGACAGCTTTGAGAGTCTTATATCCCACAAGTAGTAAATAGTATCATAAATGGCTTTTTACATAAAATAAAAACAGAAACAATGTTTAATCTTTATGTTTTATCATAGTGAAAGTGAGTATCTTATTGACTCAACTTCACAAATATGACAATATAATTCAAATAGCAACATTGTTATAACAATTTTGATAATTACATCAAATAATTGTTAAAGATTACCCTAGATACGCACTGTATCTATTGGGATACTATTTGTACTTCGTATTAATCTCTGCTATTTTTCTATGACCCCTTGACATTTATTGATAAGTGCAATGTAAAAAACGCAGGAATTGCATAACGCGCATAGCATTAAACAATGTAAAATAAATATACTGTGAAACTGAATTACCACAGAGCAACCACAATAACGAAATATTTAGCTTTTTCTAGGATTAAGCTAGTTCTATACCTTGATATCATACTGTGATTTATTTACGTATTGAATGCAGACTTTTTTAAAGAAATTTACTAGAAAATCGACGTCCGCCCCGAACGTGCAATTTCAATGTTGCTTCCTTGATCGAATTCGATTGAGGATATTATTTAGAATTTTTTTTAAAACGATTGTAAATACTTTTGCGGATACAGGTCTACACTTCCTCTTCTTCTCACCAGCGACCAGTCAGTTTCAGGCTTTGATTTCTTCTACTTTCGAGTAAAGCTCCAAATATATTTCAGGAGTTTTTATAACCGCATGGCGTTTTAAAATCTTTACCGCCCTTCCAAAAATTCTATCTGTAGGGAGATATGAATGTCCACGCGCTAGAAATGTTGCTTCTATTTTTTAATGGTTATTAGAGCGAAGTTATGTAGCCACAACATGAGTATGTGTATAATAAAACTAATTTTATTTTGGCTCCCGTTACTATCAGAAAAGAGGCGAAGAGTGTCTCTATTCGGAGGAAAATTGGTGAGAGCAATACTCTTTATTTATGAAAACTAAATTATTACAACAAATTAATGTATTTCTGCTTTTAACTGTAATAATTAGGAGTAATTTTTCCCAAGAAAATTTTTTCTCTTCACGCAGGATTCGAACCTACATCTTCACGCTTGCCGGGCGGGCGCTTTACCAATTAAGGCACTAGAGGACGAGGTTCGAGCGCTCTTATCGAACATACGTCGATATTAGATATTGAAAGGCCGGCAGTACGGCAAATATACGAAGATTGCAAGTTTTTTACAGTGGTAAAATAACAAATTAATGTATTTCTGCTTTTAACTGTAATAATTAGGAGTAATTTTTCCCAAGACATTTTTTTTTTAAGAGGAGTAATAATTATGCAATATTTGTAAATTAGTACAATTTATGAAAACTAAATTATTACAAATCATTCCAACGCTGTGCTCCACCTGAAGCACACGAGGCTACCTATTCTAAGTACTACATGGATTCCATAACAATTGAAATGTTGCTACTCTAACTAAATAATTTCCCTAAATTTCTTAATAACAAAAATATAATACATTAGCCTCGCGACCATATCAATACTACTTTTTGTGAAATGGTGAAATATATGAAATGTGATTAGTTCACATAATCGCGAGTCTACTGTAAATCGGTCAGCTATCAGTTATTATTAAATGCGCCCATGGAACGACTTTCGATATTTCCCAGCATTCGCCAAGGACATTGATTACATATAATATACTTATATAAAATCAATGGCCACGGAGTAAGGGAAAACCATAGCAAAAACCTTACTCTGAGAGGATCTGGGAAGAAGTCGCAGACCTTATTATTACTGATAACCGCAAATTATTATTATTATCCTTTTGAGTGCTGAAGAAGCAGCTTCCGCATTTTCTTAAATTCCGATAGCCTTGCCGTCCTCGCGTAGCTGCTCCCTTTTTCCCACACTGGAAGTTGAAACAGGAAAGAAGTAATGATCTAAAAACAAACAAATCAACAGCAGTACCTATTCTAATACTTAACAATAACTTAATCCTACACTGTTGAAAATTTTAACACTTTTTTGACTAATTTAATAGTCAGGAGAGGTCCACACTCTTTTCGTGTGATTTTGTCGAGAACTATAGAAGTTTAAATTTGACGAGCAAAGATAGTCAAGTATTGTCTATTGCTAAGGGGTTATTTGTCCAACTGACACGTGAATTATAAAATACTTCTAGTCACATTTTATTTGATCTGACTAGACAATTTACTATAGCTGTTTACTAAATGAATGCGATCTATTGGGTGTTTTAACACCATTTTCTAAACACAACGTCTTTTTATAATTGCAACTCCTATTTCTTAGTGCTATAATATTTCTCTTTAAGACGTTTTCTCAATTATAAATATGCAAAACCACTCATTCACAAGTTTTGGTTTCAACTAAACGTACCATTTTAAAATGATTTTTTTGAGAACCATTATAAAATTAAGTGAATGCTTATGCTATTTGATTCAAGTCTAACTAATTGCGTAAATAGATGTTCCCAATACATCTTTAAGATGTTGAAATTTTTTATGCCCACTGGAATTAACGTTTAATAACACGAGGTTACACTTTGCAAGTCAGTCACATTTGGTGGTTTGGTTTGGATATGTATATACGGAGATCAAACACGAAAACAGATACACGTGCAATGCAGGTGGTGCGTATAATGCCAATACTGTATTAGAATAGGTGGGGTTTCTAATATTTCTATCCGAGGGAAAAATTCTGATTGGTTGATGCTTCTGAATGTCTAGAAAAATAGTCAATCCTCATATCTAAACAAAGAATCACACGAAATTCTAGTCATTTGTGTTTATTAAATACGCGTAGTTAACTCGTCTGGCAAAAGTTTGTAAAAATCAACACTAAAATATTGACTACGCAAATTAACGCCAACTACCTATAATTTCAACAGTGTAATTATATCTAACCAAGAGTAATTAAATTAAAGATCTATATTTTAAATATTTGTAGTTTAACACCAACTCCGACCACTAAAGAGCATAAAATATTCATTCATAAATACGTACTACCCTACTAAGTATCTAAATATCATGCCGGAACCTATCTAGTTCTTTAGCAACATTACTAAAAAATTCCCACCATTCGACCGACTCATTATCTCTAATATCTGTTTCGCGTCGCCCCCAATTTAACCCCCTAGCTAATGCCTTAACCTCCATCAGTGAGTGGACATTCATTTCCCTAAAACATGTAACGCTACCGATTAATTTCTAGTCCACCTCCCATTTAAAGGTATTAATCCCACTACTCTTGCCAATCATTATCAAGTTATCCCTAAACGCTTTTTTTAATTACACTAGCCGAAATAAGCCCAAATCTAATTAATCAAGCTATCTCCCCTAGATACCGCCTTTTCGCTAATTGATCCGCCCTCTCATCACCGATTGTACCTACATGAATCCTAGTCCAAAAAGTTTTATATCCCCCTCACGCAACATATCCCAGTCGGATTTTTTAAATTCCCTAATGCCTCTAATATAGATAAGCCATCTCTTATAATTCTCACGTCCCGTATAATTCCCATTCACGCCTAATATAAACTATTGCCTGATTTATTGCAACTAATTCTATCTGAAAAATGTCGCAATGATCCCCTAACTTAAACTTTTTATTATATATTTCAATACCCCTAGTATAAAGATTTGTGAACCCTCTCGAAAAGTGCCTATAAATTTGTTAGAATACTTTTTAACTTCGCGGGATGAATTCGCTCCCCTATATCTGCTCGCCTTTCTAAATCGCCCAGTTCTAATCTAATTCCCGTTACCGTAATCAAACCCTCAAACCCTATTCTATTCGCGTCCCTAAGACAGTTCCCTCAAACGTAAATCTACTGGTAAAATACCCTAAATAACGCACGTCGCGTTTGCCGAAATAGATGAATACGCCTTCGCTGCCCTAACCGTTAACAATCTATGCGGCCCGATTATTTTTTTGTTTCCTTAATTTTACACGCGTCTGCCCATATCGCCCCCGCGTACAACATTGCCGGTTCAATAGCGCCCCTGTAAATAGTACCCGCCGCGTTACCGTTTAAACCCCACGTAACCCTAACCGATTCTCTAATTTTATTACTCATTTCCCTACCTTTCGCGGTAATATACTGAATGTGCGCTTTAAAATTTAATTTATCATCTAAAATAACCCCAAGATATTTAACAAATTCTTTGCAATAAATTCTACCCCCTAATTTAAATGTACCAATACTGTATTCGGCGGATAAGTAAATCCTTGATTTTCGACGCCCACAATTTTTTCTTTACCTTTTAGTTGACTTATGAAATATTGCACCTCTGCAATTTTCTCAGTATTTTTTTGAGACTTTCTAACTCCAGCTCTCGTTTCAAGTTCAGATTTTTATTTTGTGACATATTGTATTTATACCCCTTTGAGAAATGCTGAATAGAGATCTAAATAGTTTCTGGCACACCTGTTTTTAGTACCTTTTATAAATACCTGGAAAAAGGAAAAATCAAGAGTAGTCTATTTTTGAGTAGTACACTTTAAAATAACTACTTACAAAATAATTTACAGAAAAATTGTGAATCCATTTTGTTTGCGACATCGTTTGCGCTTTGGTTCTTTAATTTCCATGTAGCCTGCACAGTATGTTGTCTTGTGGTAATTTTGTTGGGATGTTCTAAAAATGTTTGACAACTTTTCAACATATTTTCTTTTAATATTTCCTAATTGGCAATCCAAGCTGGCATTTTTATGATTACAATATACGTTGAAACTGTCCACATTACTGTCCAAATTTGAATATCTTTAAATTAAAGAAATACATTGATCACTTTAAAAATTTTAACCTCAAAATACTTTATTTGCTTTTTTCATTTCCGTGATGGCGTATATTAGAGATGTGTCGTCGGGTCAGTAAATTGAACGAATTGATTCGGATCACTGTGTAAAGTAAAAACGGAACTTTTACCGAGTTTCGCGTGACTCAGTCATTCAGTCGCACCGTTCTAACAGACAAACAGTCGTATCTGCATATCTATGAGTTCGTAGTTCGTTCATTTAGAACAGGTCGGTCTTAAACGATACGTTTTATATGTTTTCGGATTGATCGAGATATACAGAACGAATTGAATGATTCGAACAACATGCATCATCATATCGGATTTGTGTTTATAGATGCTGTAAACTGTTTACAATTTATTTTTATTACATCCGATTACATCTTTATTGGACCTAACGATTAATACACGTAATTTGGATTTCAAACTAATTAAAGGAAATAAGCAATAAAAGCAATGGCTTCTTACACGAATTTGAATGTAATGTACCTATTAGGAAGATGAAATATTGATATCATGCTTAAGTTTTTGTAATATATTTACATTCAATTTTAAATAAAAATCTGGTCGAGGTGTACTTGGATTAGCATATAAAATTACAAAACCTTTTCTTGTTCTCATTTTATATTCAATTAAAGCTTAAATTAAATATAAAATGATATGATATGATAAAAATATCATTTTCGAGGGTATAAAGTATATCTAACTCAAGCCACTAAAGCGGATACTTGATAACTACTACTACTTGATTGAAAACTAACTACGACTAAAGTTATCGAAAGGTTGACAAGTGTACTAATACAATAATCACTTCTCGTTAAATAGGTGTAGTGGAATATTGGCTGGATGATAATAAAACAGTTTCTTAAATCTTGTAAAACGTTTCGAATATTTTAATAAGTCTTTTTCAATTACTTGGTTGTTAATAGTTTTTAAGTTTTTCACAACATTGCATTATTATGTCAAATTACTATGAAATAATGAAAACGTCATACATAACATAAAAGTTTACGAATAAATACATACAATAAAATTTTATATGGCACAACGTCAATAACATAAAAGTTTATTTACTTTTATATGTTGTTGTCGTTGTCCCATATACAATTTTATTTTAATTATACCAATATTTTAATATGTTGTGACGTTTTCATTATTACATCAGTAATTTCACATAACAACGCAACGTTGTGAAAAACTTTAAAACTATTAACAACCAAATAATTGAAAAAAACGTATTAAAATAGTAGAAACGTTTTACAAGATTTAAGAAACTGTTTTATTATCATCCAGCCAATAGTTCACTACACCTGTTTAATAAGAAAGATAACTCTACAATGGCTACACTAAGAAAAGAGATTGATTAAATGAAAAGTTTTATAACGTTTGGTTTTTATCATGCTAAACGAAAAGGATAGTTTTGCCGGAAAACTATTTTCGTTTTAAGTACATGCTTTTGGACGAAAAGTAACCGTAATTTAATCAAGTGGAATTCTGTTTAAGTTAAAACAATACACATTCACTAATGGTGGGCACTATCGATAACTATCGATAGTTGACTATCGATAATTATGGATATTCGAATATCGATAGTTGAACGTCGTCGTGCCCACCACGAATATATTTATATTTAGTTTACAACGCAGAAGGATGCCCAAATGCAATAGAAACACTACAAGCTTCGTCTTAATGTGTTATTTTTTTTAATATATAAATAAGCTAAAGGTTTGTGCTAACTAAAAACGTTTTGATTATCAGTCATCTGCTATTGACTGAGTGGAACTAATTCTTTCTTTTGTAATATTTATAGTAGCTGGTATTGATGAAACCATGAAACGAAATACTAGTGTTAAGACAATTATCATTAGCATGCAACAAAAAAAAACCACAAATAATAAATAGGAAGAAACAAAATACAATGTAATTCTGAGGACATGTTATTTCAGTAGAGTGGTGGGCACTATCGCTAGTTATCGATAATCAACTATCCATAGTTATCGATATTCAACTGTCGATAGTTATCGATAGTCAACTATCGATAGTTATCGATATTCAACTATCGATAGTTATCGATAGTCAAGTATCGCTAGTTATCGTAGTTATCGCTAGTTAACGATAGTCAACTATCGATAGTCGGACCAACTATCGATAGTTGAAAATATCGATAGTCCCCACCACTAACATTCCCATATTATATTGCTATTATTATAATCACTTTATTTTAAATAAGAAACCGGCGTTTTAGTTTATTTGCGTGGACACACGCATGAATACATTGATTTAAACATTTTGGCTTTTAGCGGAAAATGCAAGCGTCTGCATTCAAGCTGAGTGCTTTTTTACACGAAAGTATTTTAGTTTTATGAATGTGCATAAATCTCAGATACACAAACTATAGTAAACAAAGATAAATATTTTTGTGCAAATTTAAAGGAATTTCAGGGACAATTGGAATCTTTTCAGTTAATGCTGCATTACTTATAAGTCAATGCACTTTACAGAAGTATATAGTGTTTGAACGTTTAAAACTGTTACCCACGAAAAAAAAACGTCTTTTGTTAACGCATTTGGTTACTAAATTATTACTTAATTGAAATAATATTAAAAAATATTCCTGTATAAACGAATAATTTGGTTAAAAGGTTTATTTGAAACAATATAATATTATTTTCATATATCAGATTTCTCCCTATATAGGTACTTATGTGTAGTACAGAAATTGTCGCATA
Organism: Protaetia brevitarsis; assembly: GCA_004143645.1. Taxonomy (NCBI): domain Eukaryota; kingdom Metazoa; phylum Arthropoda; class Insecta; order Coleoptera; family Scarabaeidae; genus Protaetia; species Protaetia brevitarsis. The sequence continues at coordinate 1,439,900 of RXPK01000158.1, forward strand.
GATGGCACATCTCCTGTTTCATTCCAGTAACAGAATATATTTCGCACAAAAGGGGGTGGAATATACGATTATAACATACTAACCTGGTATATTTATTAGATCAACATCTGATACGAGTCTACTGGGATGATCGCTGCAATCAACTCCCAATACCAGAGGCAAAGGCTTGGCGGATTTTACCCCTAACCACTCCATATATGATAAACAGGGAGTGCATGTTTTTTGGAGATAATTCATTTTTATTTCAATCAAAAATGATCACGACATTTTGTTGTGTTTACGCTTTTCGGTATAACCGCAAAAAAAGTCAAGTCTAAAGTGAATAAATGTTATAAGGAAAGGAAAAACCTCTTGATTCAAAATGCTTAGGGTTTTCTGTCAATGTGCAGAGTTTTCAAGCTCAAAATAAAGAGGACTTGAACCAATTATAAATGTTTCACTTAAAAGAATAAACTGCTTGCGCAAAAAGAATATTATTTTCGAAGAAACGCGTAGGTTTAAAATTATATTTCTTTTGAAGGTAACATCAAGTCATGTTGGCCATGCAGAAAACGCAAAAACTTTTGGTTTAATGCATTTCCTTTTGAATAAAAAGGATTTTTCTCTCAGTGCACAGTTGGGGTAAATTTTTACCGAAATAAAGGGGTGGACTGTATATTAATTTTGTTTTATTTGTGACGTTAATTTGTAAATTAAAAAAAAAACACTTAACAAATGATACACCCCCTGAAGCTATTGTTCTAGGGTAGGTTAGTTCTTTTTCTTATTTATTTCATTTGGCAGGTAGTTTGTTTCGTCAAGAGAGGGGGAATAATGACCGGCGGGAAATTTAAATATTGTTTACGCCTGAACAGCACGAAAAGTATTAACCAAGAGTTAATCACTTCTTAACCCTCGTAACGTTCAGATCGTTCATCTTTGACCTAAAATATGAAGTAAATATTATCTCCATCAATTTGAACGAGTCGAAATGAACGAGTCTTCGAAGTGTTCCGATCCGAATGATCCGGATCACTTAGCTGAACGAGTTTCGCCCATCTCTATTGTACACTTTTTTCTTCTTCTACGACCTCTGTCAATGCTATTACCAACAACATATTCATCTTCTAGAACTCGCATTTCCCGCCAAAAAAAAAAAAAATAACTTCTATTGTCAATATACAAGCACAACACAACGCAGTAAAAGGTTTTCTAGTGAAGTGAACGAAAATACCAACTCAATGCAGTTTATCTATTGCTTTTGGACAAAATTTAGTTTGGAAGTATAATGTGGCTGGACCAAATTCTGATTGTTTGTCTAGGTTTTCCCCCTTTAATAACACGAACATTTTTAATACACACTGACCGTTCAAGAAAAAGATACTGTTTTTGCAACGTTAGCAAAATCTCAAATATAGAAAAAATAGACATAATCCAATTTGAAAATCGGCTTCTCAATTATATGTATAAATATTTAACAAACATGGCTAATTGGCACACTTGATCAGGATATTAACGATAAAGCGCGAAGACTAGAGGCTTCTATACCTGAGCACTGTTACAATACAATAGCTCACGTTTTCCACTTAAACCTCCATAGGAGAACTTCTTTTTTTATCCTTTTTCCATTTCGAAGTCTGTAAGTGCAAGAGTTCTTAGATACGACAACTTTCCGTACTGTATAGATGTTGAGCATCATATTAAACTCAATGCAAATGTTGACTTATCTTTGCCTTAGTTATTTAGTCACACAAGCTTAATAACTAGTGTTGGTGGGAATAGATTTTTAGCTTCATACATTTATCAAGGAAGCGGCATAGAATTGTAGGATATGTTTGCATAGAGCCGCGTTGCAGCTATGTAAATAATCGATTTATCAACACATCTGTGAAAACAACGGTGCGAGTACGTCTTGTAAACGCAATTCCGCTTCAACCCTAGGCGGCACAGGAAAATCGACATGATCTAATTTCAATAGAATAAATTGGCCGAGGGCTTCACTTAATTTATCATTTATGTTGTAAGATTCCTTTATTGACATTAACTACCACTATTCCTTATATATTATATTTTTCTGTAAGTTTCTTACTTCCCTTGGATTAAAATATGGGGAACAATAGCTCAACATCAGTACTGCTAAGCGGGAATGATCAAAATAATCCTTTAGTACTCTATCAAATATATTTTTCACTCTTTGCTGCAAACCATATTAGTATATCCTCTTTTAACGAAATACTTAAAAAAAAATATTTTATACAGAAATTAACAATCTGGCAAATTTACATGTATAAAATTTAGCTGATTGATTAAATTTTTAGTAATATCTATTGCATTCTGTTATTAAACATGGCTCATCTTTTAGATTAAATACTATGTATCTGACATAGCTAATATTTTTGCAATAAAAAAAAGAACTTGCCATGTTATATGCTATATTATATAATATTTCCACAGTAATATTTATAACGCAATAACCTGAAATATCAGTTGTTTCATCTGCAGATATCCAAATAAGGTTGTTAGAAATATTAGATTTTATAGAAGCCATTACATCGATGTGGCGCTGAGGTAAATATATTTGAGGGAGCCTGGTTTCGTGAGGGATATGCCTATTGGTGTATTTGTTTAAAGATTTATGCAAAACAGGATTTGCAATTTAGACAAACGAATGTTAACTGCAACAAATGCTTCATATAATTTTGAATAGAAGGTATCCTCATTACCAGATTGTTTTTGTCTGCACGTATTGTACCGGTTATTATTAACAATGAAATAAGCTAACGATACCAACGTAGTGTATTGATTGCTATGATCCCATTGATGCAGTTTATACTGAGCCGTACACCACTGAGATGTGACGTTAAAATATATTTTCACTAACAGTGTTAATAACTAATGAGGTCATATAGATTCAAGTTCAGTCAGCATTGCAAATACGCACATATAAATATGTCTTACAATTAGTCGCACTACCAACTCGAACTTGAAAGATTTGTGGAATTTTGCACACTGTATAGGAGCCATAAGTGTTCTATGCTCCAAAGGTGTTTGTTTTACAAATATGTATGTTGAAGGTAAGAATACTTTAACAATTTGGTGCGTACTATATAAATTACCTAGTTATTGCCTTGTTTCACAATCTACTCATTACTATGATAAATAATAATTGTTTATACACGTACTGTGCAATATTTACCTAACAATGCAACGACCAGTAAAGACATGCTTTCTGATATGGAAACTTTAACTTTGGGTGGATACTATTCGGAACAGGTATACGGCTAAATCGAAGAAGCCAAGCGCCTTTTATTATATATTTTGAAAAATAGCACAAATATGATAACAAAATATATCCATTTTCCACTTGTTTTAAATTTTTGAAATTACATTACTTACGATTTATAAAGTTGCTAAATAACCTCACAAAACCAACTCAAATTATTTCACTAACAATAAGTAAAAACAGTCGAATGCCACACCAAATGCGTTCATTTATCGTTGGTACTTTTTCTTGTATTAGGCTAAGTCTATGCCAAATGTCAATATGTTGCTCTATGATGTATAATTGCTTTTACAACGTTGCTAATTGAGTTACTTCGCGGAATTTCTTAATAATACCGGATGTTCTTTTTTATTTTGTGTTTTCAATAGTAGTAGTTTATTTATGTTGTATTTTAAATTTGACTTTTACAAATATGCTTAAAAAATTACTGTCAATCTTACTAAAGAATCCTTTTTTCGTTTTAATGTAAAAATTGTTGTTTTCCAAACCAAAAAAAAATAAATACAATTCGAAAGGTTACCAATAAACTATAATCCATTTCGAAGGGTTCTGTTAAGAAAAAGAATTTTTTTGTCCATTTTTTGTTAATTTCGATAATTGTATTTGCTAAAAATTTGCAACCGACGATACACTATTCAGCACTCTTAACTGAGAGTCTTTTATTAAAAACCGAGAATAAAAAGTAAAGGCTTGATTGCTTCAATGATTTAATATAAGTTACTTCGAGGTTATATCTTATACATAAATGTTTATTCTAAAATGTCATTGACATGTAAATCTTGTAATCCTTGAAAGTATTTAACATTATTTTGCTAGGTTGCAAAATTTAACACTAAGTTTCCAGATTCTCTTCCATTCTTGGGATACGCATTAATTTCCCTGTACAAATATTTTTTTTTTAAATTTGAGCATTCTCGTTGAAAAAATGTTTACAACTAAATATTAAAATATATAATAATTAAATGTATAAGTAGATTTAAAATATTAAAATTAACACAGGCATGTTTCCCTATATAGTTATTATTAGATAATCTTTTGAAATACATATTTTATAATGCGTTCATCAACTTACCGCAAATTGCGATAAATCTTATATCAAAGCAGTGCGCACTAATTTGAACAAATCTGTTTGCGTAAAGTGAATGGCAATAGGTAGGACACCACAGGATTAGATATGAGTATTTTTAGACCGACATATCTTTCCACATAGTATTTCCGATATTCTACTTAAATTTAGAAAAAACGATTTGCTATTTCCAGATGCTTCCGATCTGTCGTAAATTACGCGTAAATTCTCAGTTAGACATGTATAAATTGAATTTAATATAAACATTGTGAGTTTAAAATATATCACAGGGCACTGTTCTTAAGATAAATTTTATTTTCTGATGTGATTTTGAAGGCAAATGAATACAAATTACATAAAGGACCTTACCCGACGTCATTTTAAAATCTGTTTAGGCACCTCTGTATTTGCACGTGGAAAGTCTTTAGTTTTATTGTTTGTACAATTTGCTTTTGCAAATATGGTGCACATAATTAGCACTCGCATATATTCAGCTGTCAGCTACTGTATTTTTAAATGGTAATTGATAAAACCAATATTTGAGTTCGTTTGAACATTTCTTGAACTGTACTTAAGAACAAATAATAATTAAATTACCAGCAGTCAAATAATGTGTTTGTGTATGCTATATATATTTGTACGAAATTTTTAGAGAGATAATTTTTATTCCAAAAAAAAAAATAAATGGAAATACTAGCATATCACCAATCTTAAATACTTTACGATAGCATTAAGAAAGCCACGGATGCTTTTACTAAAAAAAAACTGCTCTTATTACTTATTACGTTAAGGCCGTAAGGTTCTTAGTAGAGACAACTAAAATTTGCTAGATGCTCCTAGTAGTAGTATAATTAAAGTATGTGATTTAACCACATCCCCAAACACCTGATTGGTTGTCTATAACCTACAGGCCAGTGTAATCTAAACAAAATAATTACTACGGTGCATATAATAAAATATGGTAATTTTAGATCTCGATTTCCGGAAGTAGAATAAATAGAAATAAGGTTCTTTCGTTCTGTATTTCCAAGAGTGCGATTTATTGTACGGCTGTAATCACCGGGTGTAGAACAATACTTTTGGAACTTTGGGATGTATGCAAGTTTCAAGTTTCTACGAGTTTTTGGTGGTTAGTTATTCTTGTACTAAGATTGTTTATTTTAACCATTGAATTTATCATAATTACAATTATTGTTATAAGTAAACACGCATATTTTTCAAAACATGCCATCCAACCAATTATTTTTAACATGTATATTACAAAAAAAATTAAAAACATAAAGCCTAAAAGTTTGTCGATAATCTACCTTACGGCCTTAAAGGTTTATTCTACAAAGCAACATAACTAGATATATCAATACTCAGTATATATAGGCAAGTAAAATATGACTGACAATAATTAATTGACATTTGTATTCTTATGAAACGCGATTTTTCAGTATGTTCTTTCATGATTAATTTAATTTTAAACAACGCTCTCACTCATTTGCTTCAACGAGTTTCATTGCATAGTATGTATTTAATAATATATTTAAAATTTCTTATTCGAAAGTATACAAAGCACAACAAAGTTCTTAAACTATAACGCACATTTCGGCAGTGATTAAATGTAATGCTAAACGTTAAAAGTATCATGTTGAAGAACCAATAAAATTCGGTCCTTTTAAAGTTGGTCGCCAAATATCGTGTCACAATATCTTAAAAGTGAATAGAATGGCTCGCAGTTTGATAATTCTAAGAACTTTTTTTTTTAATTTAAGCAAGTCAGAAAAATGTAAAAAAGGTACTTTCTATTACGGTAAAGTACCATGCTTCCAAATACTTTCCTGATTAGAGTAGGCTGTTTTTTAAGCAAATAAAATTGGCAATACTGCGCCACTTTTAAATTGCACTTCAAATTGTGACAGCTGTCAGTGACCAACCAAAACTTAGAAACGGTTGCGTGTCGTATTATTTTATTACATGTTATAATTACAACATGATCGAAATTTACTTTAGAGCTGGTCGAAAATTAGATAAACGAGAATGGGTTATTCCATTAATCAGTGCAGGCAGCATTTCCGGCAACAGTTTCCTAACCTATCAGTTACTTACCCACAACTTTTAAGTCATGTTCATTGTATTGACAAATTTCGTGCAACTGGGGCAGTAACTCCTAAACCTGGCGGTGGTGTATCTAAAAAACCAATCGGAAATTGCATAGAAGATATTCGACGTCGAATGGATAACTCGCCTAGAAAATCAATTCCAAAGCTTTCTCAAGAAATTTATTTGTCCGTGGGTATCTTCTCTGCCATTTTAAGAAGGGACTTAAGTTATTTCCGTATAAAATTCAACTAATTCATAAACTCACGCAGGTAGATTTTGATACGAGAATACAAATCAATGGTTTGTATAGAACATAATTAATGACAACATCTCCGATAAAGGTTTTTTTCTAATGAGGTTTGGTTCTATCTTTCTGGTTATTTCTGGTAGAAACCTCATTATATCCGCAAAAAATAAGCATCTGGCTAACAGTTTCAAGGATACGAATTATTTGACCTATATTTTTTGACCAAACAATAACTGTTGAAAAACATTGAAACAAATTATTACAGTTGTTTATCAATGAACTTCATAATGAGGAACTCACAAAAGAATTTTTGCAACAAGATAATGCACCGACACACAAATCTCGGCAAACAACACCTTTCTTGGAACAATTTTTCGATACAGGAATTATTAATTTTCCTATAAGATGTCCGGAGTTGACAATTATAGATTATTTTATTTTCCCACATTTAAAGAATTCCATTTTTAAGACCAGACATCGCACAATCGAAGAGCTTCGCAATACTATTAGAGATTCCTGTGCCGACATAACTCCACAACTCCTTGTAGATGGTTTTGAGAAGATGAACCGTAAGGTTCGACCGTCTCTTCAAAATAATGGACAACATTTTCAGTATCACCTTTAGTACTATTATAGGTTTAACTTGTAATAATTTTTTTTTTAAATATTTTTTACACACATTTTGGTGGCATACAAACTATCAAAGTGGCTAGTACATGGAAAATGATTTTTTCCATTGTTTCAGGACCCATTTTTTGGTTCAATGTAAGTTTTAAACATTTTCGACCTCTTATTTTTAGTTAGGTGTTGTCATTATACATACACAAAAAACGTAAATGTAACGTTTTTTTGTTGTGAAGTTACTCTTATAAGAACTTTATCGAATGCTTTTTGTAGGACTAGTCAAAATTTGCTTTTATCCGACTCAATATAGGTTTTCTTCTATTATCTGTTTTATTGCAAATATGAAGTCCTTCACACATCTTTTCCAAAATACGACTTGTAGACGATTCACAAGTCGTATTTTGGTATTGTGCTTTCCGCAAGTTTCTTAATCTTTTTTTTCCAAACCCTTTGGTATATTTTTGTTACTGTGCTCAACAGTATTAAGTAGTCTCTGTAATAGATACATACAATCAAGCGTATTCCCTTTTTTATGGATTGGTACTATTAGTAGTAATCATTCGGTATCGTTTCGTCTTCCCATGCCTTCTTCAACATTCCTCTAGTTATCATATCTTGCAGCTTTTCCGTTCCTTAAGAGCGTCATAAACTTGATTACTTCTTTCTTTATTATGGCTTCCATGTCTTCATCATCGTTTATTCCAGACACGACTACATTTTTCTTTGATATATCATCATGATTCGTACTACTTAATAATTCTTACAAATACTGTTGCCGTCTTTTTATCACCTTTTGATCGCCTACAATAATTTCACCCTTTTTATGTGGAATAGTTCCTTTGCACTTTCTGGTTTTCTCCAAGCATTTTTGAACACTCTGTAATATAAACTCTAATTTTCCTTTTTTGCTAGATTCCATTTTTTTGCCAAACTTTTCCCAAGTTTGCTTATTGTTCCTTTGACATTTTTTGACTTTGTTCCATTTATCTTTGTAGGCAGTGTGCTTAGCCTCAGCACTACTTCCCAAATATTCTCTCTAGGTATTTATTACGTTGCTAAAATATGCGAACCAAGTGAAAACCATAAAATACGCAATCAATTGCATATAAAAATCTGTGCCACAAGTGATAAGCAAATAAATTATAGAATGAGATAAATTTTATTGGCAATATAAGCTCTAAACTACTGTCAATATAAATCGTAATTAATGGAGATAATTTTCTGTCATTAAAAAAAATGCATATGTAAATTTATAGTTTTCTTTATCACAATATCAAAACATATCTGAAATATGATATTCAAAGTGCGTCACTAAACGACAAAATGTTAAAAGGTAGTGTAAATTATGCTATAAATTAATACAAATTGAATATGAACATGACAGGACACACTTTTAAAAGAAAACACTATTTTATATCCCATATAAAAAAAAGATATTAAAACTTTAAAGCATCTTGTTCTAGTGAGTTAAATTGAATGTTGAAATATATTAATACAAATCTGTGAACTTAAATATTTCTAACACAATACAAATTGTGATAATAAAATAGATTACCCTGCTTATAAATAATAGTATATAAAATATTTTCTTTAGTCAAAAAAAAAACCATCTGTAGAGTATATTAGATAATAACTGATGTTTGTATAATATATCACTGATATTATGACTTGTGGTGTTAAGCGATATTTTCGTACACATTTAGAACCATGCTGTGATTGTATTAATGTAATATCTATGTATACACAAGTAATTAAAAAGGAGTCCATCTAGAATTCGTTGTAAATAAAAATTAACTTCTCAATTCCTAATGTGTTAAATCGTTTGTAAATAAAAAACAAATAGGTTATCCTTAAAAAGTTACAGCAGATATCTAATGTGCATAGATTATGGGTGTATTTCGCCATTATTTTATCTAGGTTTTTACGTATGTGCTATGCATATACGTATCTGCATAATACATATACAGATAAATAGATGAAACGTATTTTTATCAACAAATAAATATGTCAAACAAAAGTAGGACAAGATTAGGAATGTACGTTGTTGATAGAGGCGCACAAACTACAACGGCTATAGTTATTCGTCGGCGTCGCACCTGATCCTAGTGTCGTTGACCCAGCAAAATGTTTTAATTTTATCTTTCACCGAAGCAAATTCGTCGGCAAATATACGCACGCGAAAAATTCCGGACAAACAAGGTCTCGTCAAATTCGCGATATGATATTTACCTATATAACGTCTTTAGTATTACAATACTACGCTGTCGTATTAACAGGAAATCTGTTTGATAAAACTACTACACAGATTTATAAATATCGATATTACGATTTTTTTTATTCCTATGAATTTGCTTTAACTTTTTTTTTCTGTAAAATTTCTTACAGTAAAATATTGAGTACGTGACTAACACAAAATTCTGCTTAATTTGTATAATTAATGTAGTCAAATTATTGTTGATATTATTCACGCAATTCTGCGTTAATTGTACAGTATTAATATTGTTATAACTTAAAACTGTCCAACACATGGGACATCGTTCCTTCAAACCGCTTTACAGTTCGCAATTTTTCGTATTGCGTGCAAGAGAATTGCGCGCAATACAAATAGCGCATGCGCACTCAATGGATTTCGATCAGCTATGTACAATCTTATTGGTGTTGCACGGATTAGAACGTGTTCTAATATTTGATTGCGCGCAATTCTATTGCACGCAATACGAAAAAATGCGAACTGTAAAGCGGCCTTTAGAGTAAACAAAACATTAATTTTATTCGCCTTCCAGTTGAATAAGTTGTTTCTCTAAGCATTTATATTGAATAGATTTTATCAACACTATAGGTTTGTTCGAACATGCAGTTCGCGAACTGTTCACGATCATGTGAATTCTTTTTAAAAGGTAATAGATGGACGAATGTATGTATGTATGTAATAGAAGGGTGATGTTACACTGCGACCTAAAAGATCTATTGTGTCCCCTATTCTTGCTGCTTTACAGCTGGCCTTCCAATCCAATAGATGGACGAAAGAGACGAACCAACTGGAATTGAAATAAGAAAAAAATTTTTAGGTTGCTTTGGAGTACATGATGAGGTTCTGGTTTATACAGGGTATTCCACGTAACTGGTTCATTAAAAGTTTATGATGTTCTATTATTTACTTATATTTCAGATTTTGGCACCAGTATCTGTTCGATTGGAACTATAAATGTAAAATACCTTAACCAAAATATCACTTCCGGTGGACCGGAAATGGATGTCAACTTTGTTATTTTTAATAGAATGATATAATTTTTTATTCATTTTTGGATTCTCCAACTATAAATACGTCAGTTTTCATTAGCTATTCCTATAGCTACATGTTGCCGTTTTTGAGTTATTTAAGTTTTTCTTTTTCTTTAGTCATAATCGTTGCATCATTGAGAAATTAATATCTCGGTTAATACTGCAAATAGAGACTCCAAATTTACTATGTTATGAATGTAGATATAACGCTAAGAAACGGTAAGCACACTTTACATTCTAATATACAGGGTGTTCAAAACTGAGGAACAAAGTGACATATTTTCAAATGCAGAAAACTCATTTTTTTTAAATAGAACACCCTGTATTTTAATTCGCAATTAGGGAGTAAATATCATCCCCTATCACTTCATATCAGCATTCCCTATACCTATCTTTAATACATTTTGAGATATGAGCGACTATTTGTTAAACTGACTAAGTAGCCCTATCTTTAAATGTTTGTAGCTGGCTCTGAAATGGATTCACGTCCAATTCATGTATTATTTTTGAATAACCATACAAGAATGTCTGTTCGAATAGTCATTTCTATTAATATTGCATTGTGCGAAAGTGTAATTACAATGATATACATAAATACTTTTGGTTAGTCAATGAATTTGACATTAGTCCCATTCAGAGCTAGCTACAAACACGCAAAGATAGGGCTACTTAGTCTGTTTAACAAAAAGTCGTTCATATCTCAAAATCTATTAAAGATAGGTATAGGGAATGCTGATATAAAGTGATAGGGGATGATATTTACTTCTTAATTCCGAATTAAAATACAGGGTGTTCTATTTAAAAAAAAAGAATACTTAGTCTGTTTAACAAAAAGTCGTTCATATCTCAATATCTATTAAAGATAGGTATAGGGAATGCTGATATAAAGTGATAGGGGATGATATTTATTTCCTAATTTCGAATTGAAATACAGGGTGTTCTATTTAAAAAAAAAGAGTTTTCTGCATTTGAAAATATGTCACTTTGTTCCTCAGTTTTGAACACCCTGTATGCTAGAATGTAAAGTGTGCTTACCGTTTCTTAGAGTTATATCTACATTCATAACATAGCAAATTTGGAGTCTCTACTTGCAGTATTAAGCGAGATATTAATTTCTCAATGATGCAATGATTATGACTAAAAAAAAAGAAAAACTTAAATAACTCAAAAACGGCAACATGTAGCTATAGGAATAGCTAATGAAAACTCACGTATTTATAGTTGTAGAATCCAAAAATGAATAAAAAATTATATCATTCTATTTAAAATAAGAAAGTTGACATCCATTTCCGGTCAACCGGAACTGATATTTTGGTTAAGGTATTTTACATTTATAGTTCCAATCGAACAGATACTGGTGCCAAAATCTCAAATAAGTAAATAATAGAACATCATAAACTTTTAATGAACCAGTTACGTGGAATACCCTGTATAATAAAACACTGAGTTTTCTGAAAAAAAAACAATAACATAAAATTAAACAAGTGTATGGGACAAGGGTATGATGGAACAAATGTTATGAGTGGAGCGTACAACAGAGTTCAAACTCTCCTTACAAGGATCAACCTAATGCTATGCATTTTGTATCTCATAATTTAAATTTAATTATTACGACGCTGCCAAAAATTGTAATGAAGTTTCTGAGTTTTTTACAACTGTAGAAAATATTTATACATTTTTGGTTATAGTATAAAAAGATGAAACTTATTGTCTAAATTAGAAGAATTAAAAATTACATTTAAAAAATTAAATCCCACACGTTGAGTCGGAAGATACACTTCGCTTGCGGCTATTATATTACGTTTTGTTGATATATTAAAAGCTCTTTATTCTGAAATATGATCAAAAAGTGAAAAAGAAAAAAAGTACTAAAAAACATTTTTGGAAATTGGATGGAATTGTTAAACGAGCAATAATTTAATAATGTAAATGATCCTTTCCGGGTAATGTTGTGAAGGTTTTAGATCGAGTTATTAATCAAATCGAAAAAAGTCTAAAGGGGTAAATGATGTAACAATCATTTGTACTCTCTGCAAAAGTAGTAGAATTAAGTAAGGTATCAATTTTAAAATCTGCTGAGACGCTCCAACTAAATTATCCAGATGATTTAACAAATAATTTTTCTATGCAGTTATTTCTGATATCTGGTTGTTGATCGATGTTGATGAAAATAATTGTTACAATTTCAAATATTAAATAATTTGCAAAGCTATTGATAGTTAAATATGCTAGAATTGAAGTTAGTTCAAGTTTTTTAGATATTGTTACCGTCTAGTTTTTTATTTTTAATTTTATCAGTTACCATGACTACGATTACGATCTCCCTCCATATTAAAAATAATAAAAAAATATTTAAGAAATCCTACTGAAAAAGAACGACTACACAATTTATCTCGTTATTTGCAAAAAAGAAAATTGAAAAAAAAAATAATCAGAACAGAAGAAATCTGAAAAAAAGGGATGTTGCAACAATACTCATGTTGGAATATCGGCTTTCACAGCCGGCCGAACTGTGTCGGACTTTTATCCGAAACACCAAAATAACAGAACAATAAACAAGCAATACGTGGTGTGTACTTCGTAGTTGTAATACTGATAACTTGCACTAGTGCATAGTCGTTCTCCGTGTTAAAAGTTAAGACATTATTAATTATTTTGAATATATTTTATATACCTGATATTTTATAGACACATGAATGTTCGATCACTCCCCGCTACATCAGATTTGATTAATTATATTTTGTGGGGGAAGAGGGGATCAAAAAATTGTTGTTCCGCCACTGGATTTTATATTCATTTAATTTATTACAAACAAGAAGATAACACTCCTCAGGGTAACCGAACTTATGACGGTTGAGTTATTCTGAAGAAGCTGGCAGTATGTAGAGGGTAACATCAATCCAAACTTTTGAAATATTGTGTAACTCGAAAAATTATGTGTTATTAATGTTTTAAAATGGTTTAGAGATTTGATGTGGGCAATGTAGATTAGAATTGAGCATGATCGAATAAAATTGTTCATGATGATCATTTAAGTAACGAAAATATCTAGATAATTCATTCAAAGATAAAATTATTTATAGATAAATGTTGAAAAATTATACTTGACTGTAACTGTGTTACTCGCAATTAAAGGTAATTTTATTCCTAATAGCGTACCCATCACTTACCGAAAATCAACGGATAAAGATTAAATATACTTTTATTTATGGTCTGCGGTCAGAAAAAGGTATTAGTTAAATTACCTCTATCCCTTAATTTATCTAAATAATATTTTGTCCAACTCTGGTATTTAATGATTGCAAGCTACACAGCGTAAAGGCGACAGTAGTTGGCATATTAATTTATAAATATGTCACAAGCGTACCCTGCATGAAAGCATAATATGATAACTCATTCATTATAAATAGGAAAGGCTGTACTTCTAAATTACGCCATTTGTTTAGAATCTGCTCTTGTTTAAAGAGAAGTTACTCTAAAAAATGAAGATAATTGTGTATGTACATGCGCACATTCATATTTTTTTTTTCGTTTTCATCCCTTTTTCCTTTATTGCTTTTTCTTCTTGCAAATTTTTTATTTTCTTTTTCCTCAACTACACGTGTTCCACTTTCTAATATTTCATAAGCATGCAATTGAAATCTTAGGTTTGTTCCTTAATGCTCATTAAAAAAAAATTACCATTTTTGCAAGACGATTTCTATCAGAGCTATTTATAGGTTCGTTACCAGTTTCAAAAGATTCAAGCAAGTCTAGGTTCCTTCTACTTTTCAAACTCTACAAGATTCCTATCATGTAATGAAACTTCCTGGTACTTCTGCAATTTTTTCAAATGATGTTTTACTAAATTCTCCTAAATAACCAAATAGTTCTTTTTGATCTTTGGGATATAATGAGTATTCGATAAGTACAATTTTCTAGTGGCTGATAATAAAAATTCTTTCTATCAATGTCTATTCTTATTTGGAAGACAGAGATAAACTTCATTTGAAAAAGTTCACACTATAGTTTATTGTCTTGGCCTCATCTACTTCTGTAAAATTTATTGTTGGTAATTAATTGTTGTGAATACCAGAATGCTGCTGAATATACAAATTCCACAAAGGGAATTTAAAGATATAGTCTGCGTCGACAATTAAAATTGTAATGGTTTATATATTATTTTGCAATTTGAAATCCCGATAGTGTAAAAATAAGAATTCTTTTTTCATAAAAAAGATAAAATGTATATTGTTTATACGTACACAATTTGTGATCTGACCATATATAGGAAGACCTTTGTACTACTGTTAAAAAAAAATATTAATCGTACTTCAATTCCAAGAATAGCTGACGAATAAAAAAAAAATATTAAAAGTATCTTTAAATTATATAATATAAAGAATATATCTGTCTATTAAATTTCATTATATTTTGCTCAAAGTCAGGCACACAATTTATTTCTTAGTAGCTTAACGAATCTTGCCATTGAACCTCAACGCTTAAAAATTGCGGAATTTCTCGAAAAAAGCAAATGTCACCTTTATCGACATGTGCAAAATTGAGTAGACAGCACTGAAACATTATTTTTTGTATGTTTGAAGGTCCATAATTAGGTTATGTGATTAAAACGTACAAGTACTTCCTAATTTTATTTATTATTTATTTTACTATAAGTGCATCTGCCTGATGAAGGTTTACTGAAAACCAAAACCGGTCGCAGAAGTGTTATAGTAAAATAAATAAAATTAGTACTACATCTCATACGTTTTAATTATTTTTTTGCGTTTTAAGAGTTCCAGGAAAAGTATTTTCTTCTTCTTATGTGAGTAGTTTGAGTATTTTGATGATACATACTTTTATTGTTACTTATTTTATATAGATATTAAACAAGAGCAAGATGCTGATGTCATCGTCTATGGTCTATGGTATTTATTATAGGCATTGTTCAATCATGGCCACCTAAACCCAATACATGTAATGATTATGCTGCGACGGTTTTTCTGCAATATCTTCTAAAATATTCATTTTAGCTACACACGGTTTTTGACATTTGTATGTTTTTTTAACGGGTAATCGATTATCGCCGGGAAAGTTAAGAGTTGCTATTTAAAAAAATGAGTTACCACAAATTGAAGATCTTTCATTTTACCCCCTCTCTTCCTGCAGTCAGTTTAATATTTCTTAATATTGCTGAAAATAGATGCCTCACTTGGTAGATATTATTTACAAATGAAAATGAAAAAAAAATCTTCATATCAACTGCAACCGACTTAAAACTTCATGAACCACTACATAACACAAAATTATTTAAAAAAAAATAAATATCTTGTAAGGCATTAACATTAACTGCATGACATGTTAGATAAACTTGATATAAAACTCAGAGTAAACTCAAAATTTGAAATAAAATTACCACCATTTCATTTGCAATAAAAAAAAAATTAACAAGAACTAAGCACAAAATTTCAAGCTTTCATCAAAACCTCAAAGGAACAAATTGTAGTTTGTCTAGATTGAACTGTAGCTTCTCTAATACGAATATCTTTACAACTTCATTCTTACTCACACCATACAAAGCTGACCTATCGTCGAATATGTAGGATTTTCTATTGTTGAGAGCACTATTTGATTTTAAATTCCTTTACTGGTAATCTATGAAAGCCGTTTCTTTCTAAAATTATTTTTAACATTTCCTGTAGGCTTGATCTTTTAATTACTTCACTCATTGAAATGTAATGAGATATAAAAGTATGTGTTTGTTGAAGTTCCTGTAATTAAATGTTTGAACAAGTTATATATAAGTTTAGTTTTACACTGTTATGAATAAAATGCCTGGGCGGTAAGAACAGTATGTTTTATTTGTACTGCGAAATCCATTAAGCGGAACTAAATAAACATAACTAAACAACCGGCTTAACTGATTAACCGACTATTGGTTTACCTATAATTTATAAGCGCCGCTTTGTTTCTACAACATGTATATCCGGTTTGGAGTACTATAGGCACTTGTTATTAGCTATAAAAAGTATTACAGGGCAAAATTAATATTTTTAACCACGATGCCGGTGATCGATTAACCGTCGTGACCGGTTAACCGGTTATTCTTTTCCCTATAATTGATAACCGCCTTTGGTCTAAAACCATTTGTAAACAAAATGAATGTTAAACTGCTCGGTTAAAATACACAGCACTACTAATAGTGTTATAAATGAAACTGATAATCCTTTTATATAATTTCTATATCTCTATTCAATAGTTACTATTACAATTGCAGAAAGTATCTCTATTACAACCACAGAACCTTTTTCTTTAAAACGGAAATAAAATTATTTGTGTCAATAGACCAGGAGCTATCGAATATTAAACCTAATCGAAGATGTATGAAGAATGAAGTCACCACAAAAGTTTTTTTTTCTTAGTATGTACTTACATACATATAAATATTATATCTAGGGTCACGGCCATTTAAAAATGTTTTATGTACAACCTTGAATACTTCTAACGATATTTTAAATGGGACTGTGACAGACTGCTAGTATAATATATTCGATCGATTGATAATGTCGAATGGCTATTTTATTTTAATTTTTAATAAATAAAAAATAGAAAAAAATATTACATAATTCAAAATGTTTCTACAATACAACAAAAAACGCATCAATTACGCTTAAATTTGTTGCTAATCTATTTTTGCATACAGGAAATAATAATTTAAAGCTCATATGCTTCTAAACTATGAACTTATTCAAATACTTGCTTCTTCTGCATATGTTTCGGAATCGGGATATTTGCGAATTATGACACTATAAAGAGAGCTACATATTATTACACCAGAAAAGTGTTCGTGAGTGTTCTCATAAACATATTTACACAATATTGCGACCGAATATTTTAAAGGACTGGAACAAACGAAACGATTCTATATATACACCTATATAACGTATGTGCTGCAAAATTACGACGTTGTATTGAATTCCCGTTTATAACCGCGTTGATAAAATATTTACGTTAATGTAAATTTAATATTATACTAAATATCAATAAGTGATAAATAAATTGTTTTGCACTATCACTCGATGACAGTGACTTCAATAATACTTACTTATCATTCAACAATTCGAGTTTAATGACACCATTTGCTCGCTTAAAAATAACATCATTCCGCTAAAAAAATGTACAAATTGATACAAATCGCTTGCATGCTACTGTTTTAGTATGCAATAAAATTATAATTACATATCAAAACAAAATTATAATTGAAAGAGATGCGGTAGTCTAAAATATAATTTTAACGGCTTTATAAACAATACATTAAATACATTGTATTTGTAGAATTTACAGCTGTTTGTTATGTAATGAAATGATATCGCTTGACATACTAATAATAGAATGGACAAACTTAATCAAAAGTGCATTTTGAAGTTAAGAAATTTGGTAAATTTATCAACTATTCCAGAAATTTTCCAAGCAAAATTCTTAGAAAAAACTTTTAAGCTATAACTCGCTAATAATTATTTCCTAAAATTAGCACTTTAATAAAGACTATTTTCTCCAGTCGTAAATTTCTACATTCTAAAATGTAGTTTATGTGGAACTTTTAATGCCAATTTTTCTATCTGTATATTTTTTTTGTATTAGGCCAACGTGCTTTAAGAAAAATCATCTTATTAAGCAACATTATAAATAATATCTTTGTATTTCAATCACTGATTCATAAAATTAATTATTAACAATCTCTCAATGTCACTCAATTTTTAGTTTAGATTATGACAGAGGCTTGTTAAAATCAAATTTAAATGGGACAAATATGTGTAATTACACATGATTTATTAAAATAGACAAGCAGGCGTTTAGAGTTCTGTATAACACAATTTTTTTATCAATATTGCGTATATGTGCAATGATAAATCAACTACAGTGGTATAGAAGGAATTATTTCCTGCTGTTATGCGTTCGTCAGTAACTAACAAGGTTGCATTGTGTTTATTTGATAATATTTATCTGAACAGCTGTCAATAGTTTGACGTAACATTGTCTCATATAGAGATTTTTATAAGGACAACCATCGAGATTGTGCTTCTTATACCTTAGCCCAGTTTACCGTTCTGTCATGTGGAATTATCATATCAGGATAACTGAACCTACAAATAGTACCTAATAAGTTTATAAATACCGCTAGTCAATAAGTATATTACTTCAAATAAAAAAAAAAGTATTACATATAGTTACTTAACGAGATTGCATTTAGAAAATGTAGATTTAGTAATAATTTATCCACTTTTTATTTTTATCCCTAATAGAACTTTATTAAAACAAATGTTACTAATGTCAATTAAAAGTACAAATATCAGTTGTGATAAACGGAAATTCTTTGCATCACGCCCTTGGTTATTTATAAGTAAGAATTGAAATGTCACTAGGTGCTTGGCAAACAACTAGATTCATTTCCAATTGCTGTAGGATTTAAAATAACTGCAGGCTAATTTACTTTTATGACACCACATAATATGTAGCTTATTATGTAATGTTCATTATATTTCGTTATAGAAATATCTATTATAATAACAATTAACAATAACTTAACAATACTTGCTGTATCCAATAATAATTAAAGGTTTACATTTTAAATATTTGGGTCATTCTTCTAAAATAATAATTTTTTATACATCAAAGTAGATAGTTTGGTTATTGTTCAATTTTACTGAAAATAAGTTTGCTGACACCAGTTAAGGCTCGTAATACCAAAATAGCAAAGGATCAAACTGCGTTATTAATTTTACCTTTTTCCAAAAAATACAAAAACTTGTACCAGAGGAATGAGGTTTAATCCAGAAGAATGACGCAAATAACTCTTTTGCTAAACATTTATTGAAATTTCTTTATAAAACTTTATTATTCAAAAAAGCTCAAAGTTAACCAAAACAAATACTACCTTTGTTCAAAAACTGAAATATTTTTTGTAAAGTATAAAATATTACATACCTTCTAGAAGAAACTGCAGGAGATGATAAAATGTCTACAACGTCATCAAAATGCATGTGAGAGATATCCTGAAGGTCGACCAAATCCGAAGAGACATCACTTTAACTTTACCATTTTCTTCTAAGTTTGCTTGAACAATAGCAGCATACATGTACCTGTAAAGCTATCATTCCTCTGGTTAACTATTTTCCGGAAAATGATTACAGAGCAATGACGATTTTTAATAAATTTTAATATAGCTGACTACATGTTGATATCACCTAGCTTTACACTATTTGGCAACTGGCATTTCTTAGGTTTATGTTTATAATAACATTTACAAACATATCCTAGAAAATAAAAACATTTTATGCCTATCAGAGTTATGATCTTTCTGCGTGTGACACAACAATAACGAATTCTTTTTAAGAAAACCGGACATACAACAGAATCTCATAACTTCTTCACGCGTATTTCACTGTTTAGTTGAAAACGATTTTTTTTTTGCACTGACACAGTGTTTTTGGCGTGATCCCTGTTTGATTTCGTAAACTAAACGTAACAATCCAGAGGAATGGCGAATTTAACGGTTACAAAAATCAGTAATTTTTAGTAAAGTTGTTATGCTTTATTTTATTTAATTATTTCCGGTACAGAGTATCATTAATGTATACATATATATTTCATTTAAAAGCAATTACCTACAAAAGTATTATGTATTTAGAAATTTAGCAACCAAACCTTTTATGGCTGAAATGAACGCAATTTTTCTTAAATAAATATTTTATTACCTTTTTCATGTTTGCATAAAGTAAAAGTTAATTAAAAGTGTGTTGTAGATGACTTCCTTTTTTATTGTTTACAACCATCAGTTGTTTGTCAATAACACAAAACATTTTAAAATTGTGTAAGGCGTTAGCACTATTATCTAATTTTACAAACAAACATATAAGCAAAATACTAACATTTAAAATATTGAAGAGTATGTCTTTTAATTACAATTTAAATAGAATAATTGCCTAACAAATAAATTTCAAGAAATGTATTTAGAAGGATCCATTTACTTCATACGCCCGTGCTAAATAATTTAACAACAATCTAGACCATTTAAGAATATGAAATCGGTTATAGACATGTACTACTCTACATATTAACTAACCAAACATCATGTCGCAACTCAGGGGTGGCCAACCCAGGTGATCTTGTGAGCCATTTTGAAAATATTTTATTCACATATATCGAGTATCAGTCTATAGATCTCTCACCATAACTTTTTTTATTTTTAAATATTTTTTAATAAAATTTGATGCGTGTTATTTATTATAACTTTTTAATTTATAACTTATTTTATTTATTTATTTTTCATCACTTCCGAATTTTAATTAACCAATTTCATTTAAAAATTATCGAATTTAAAATGCTTAATCGAACACCTAATATATTTTAGCATATACCGATTCTACGTAATTATCAGAGTCCAAGAACATATTATTTTCTAGTTTTCGTTACGTTGGCTACCAAAAATTTTAATTTTTATTTTTTAATCTGGAGTACCGCCCAAACGTTAACATCAAAAAATTATAAATGTTACAATGTGCTGATCGTTCGTTTATAGTTAGGTTACAAATAGTGATAAGTAAAGAGGTGTAATAAGTAACAAGGACTTCCTAATTCAATTTAAAATTGTGATTTAATACCTACATTGAAATTATTCTTTCACTAGCGGTTTCAACTAAATTCTTAGCCTTCTTCAGGTAAAATTGGAAATAATCGAATATAATAGTCAATTAAAAAACTAGAAAATGCCCCATTCTTGTTCGCCTCATTATCACTAAATGGAGAGGAAGAAAGGTCCAAGAGGCATTTCATTGCTGCTGTAGGAGCATTGCGTATCTTTGAGCATAGTACCTGTAAAAAATATTAGTATAGAGTTCGTCGCAATAGAGAATGGTACATGACATCACAAGAGCAATGAACGAATATTGGTAGCCGATGCCTCGTTACTAAGTAACAGGCAGTGGTAGCAGACAGCGAGGCGTAACTGACGTCAGACTTCGCGCAGCTTTTGGTGATGACATGTACCATTCTCTATTGCGACAAACTCTACCAGGTTATTGAAATTACTCCATTATGCGACTAATGCGATCGCTGGTGGCAGCCACAAGTAATTATGTTTGCGAGCGCCTTTATAGTTGTTGCAGTTCTTGTTAGTTGGCGATTAAGCATATATTTGTAAATGGTAACAATCAGCATAGTCGATACGTTTCTAACTTTACACCTCACTGATTACTGAAAGGAAGTGATGAAAAATAGTATAGGTATAACTTAAATAATTGAACACTAAAAGCTATACGCACTGAATTTGATTAAAACGTATTAATAAAAAAGTAAATACTTATACTTTATGAGCTGATATTCTGTATAGTGACATTTTTGTTTTTATTTCCAATCTGATCCCATATTTAAGGTAAGACTAGATTTATGTTTGACTGCATACAATTAATATCATTACTTCTCACTTTACTACACAGACCTAAACTTACTACTGACCCACGACTAATTTTGCAGATATCAAGTTCAACGGTTGTTTATGAACGATTGTTGAGAAAGAAAGAATTCCACATAAACAGATACATAAACACTGAAATACTAAGAAACTCGCATCGCATGTGAAGGTGATATAATCCTTTTTCACTGTCGTAGTCAGCGTTTGTCATTGCCGTTTATTGGTTTTTCTTCCCAATAAAACGACCATGTTTACAATTTGCATTTGCAAATACATTCACACACACAGAGAGAGAAAAGCTAAAGTAAAAGAAGTCATAAAATGTTCCATATTTATAGGTACATACACTTGCATAAATATAATAATTTATTAGTTTGTTATTTCATTTCGGTGCTGATAAACAATGTTTCAGATAACTGGAACTGTTGCACTTACCTATTTCGATATTTCTAAAAAAGTTTACACCTCTATTAAAAAAGTTATAAATTATGCTGAAGGTTTGATGGTGGTTGCAGACATGTTTATCTTATTGGCTCATATATCATGTCCCAATCAGCGATTAATAAACTCTACAAACAAATGAGTCCTTGTATCTTGATCAAAACCAGTTACATATTTTTTTAAAGATACACCTCATATATTCATGTAGGTGGATGAAATAAAATTGACATCTTATTTCCAAAGATAAGACGTACAATGTTTGAATAATATTTATATAGCTAAAATTTTAAAGAAAAATACGTTGCAGATTACTTAGTTCAATTTGTACTGTTTTTGCGTGAATGCACTCATAATATTGTGTACTTTAGACTAAGTTAGCGTGTTCCGGAAACACCCCACCAATAAGTTAAAACACGTCTGAAGCAGTACCTATTCTCGTAATCATAATTGAAATATTATTTAATCATGCCACTTCAACCTTCAACCCTTAATTTCCTTCTGAACCCAATTGTGTATTTTATTATATCTACTTACGTTATATGTATATAAAACAACCACAAAGTATATATTAATCAAAACATAAGAAAGAAACTAAGGAAAAATTATCTATAATAGTCTTTCGAAGAACTTTATTTAGACAAATTGTGCAAAAATACAGCCACAAGGATCATTATGTTGTATTACTTACTATATTTTCTTTTTGGGCATCAACAAAAGGCAAACAAACAATATTGTGTGTTAAACAGTTTCGTGTTACTAAAGAAGATATTGTAATTTGTATGTTTCTTTATAAACAGATTCTTTCTTAATTGTATTTATTGCTTGCAGGAATTGCTGGAAAATATTTCATTTACGTATGAGTGATTTATGTCAGAATTTATTAAGTCAGTATTTATATACTGCATGTATCTATAACAACCGATTTACCAAACTCGCTGAACTACCATTAATATTATTTAACGTTCTTTTAGTTTAAAGTTTATGTAAGTTTGTTTATTTATTTAATTTATAGTAAGTTTCTTGAAGCTTGTCAGTCACCTTCCTGAGTCAAATATATCTCATTACTTATAGTAATTGCATATTTTCTAGGGTTATAATTACGACTAGGGAGAGAAATTTGGCTCCAGAAAGTGCTGACAAGCTTCAGGAAACTTGCTACAAACTGAACAAATAAACAACTTCGTAGTTAAATTTTAAATCAAAAGAACGTTAAATATGTATATTAATGACACCTATTTCAATTTTGTTTCTTTATCATCCTTTAATACGTATTTACTGAGAGTGTGCTGCACTATTTAAAACACCACATACATTTCGCTACACTAACATCAATCAATAGCAATGCTGTCATCATCAGCAGTAACATTGAAGTAAATAACTACGCTCAGGAGCGGCTCCTCTTAAAGAGCCATGGTCCCACCATTGCAAATCACAAATTAATCATTAAAAAGCTTTTATTTTCTGTAATAATACCGATAAATACACGTACACACACTCACATACATTTAAATACAGAACGAACGTTGCGATTCCCATGATTTTATGCGACGAAGCGCGCTTTGTAGTTATTTATCCACACAAACGGCGAACTGGGGCTACGTCTAGATTGGCACCGACTTCAGACGTTTGTAGATATCCGCGCGGAGCTAGCGGAAGAGGGGGTGGTCCCAGTATAAACAAGAATTACATTATATTTGATTTCCTTTTTCTTGGTTTTTAGGTCTAATATTAAAACATGAATGAATACGACGACGACGACAACGTTTCGCTTATTAAAAAGCTTTTTCAAGTAGATATATAAATAAATGTAGAAATGTAAATTATAAATAAATGCTTTTGTTTAATAAATGACAAAATTGTTGTGTTTACTATGATTTTGAATATATTTATTATGTTTTATTTTAAGATTGCATTTTAAAATAGGAATGTTGTGATTATTTGTTTATAAAAATTTTAATTAAATAGTTCTTTACAAATATTTATTTAGTTATAAAATTAAATTATATAATTTTGTGAAATACTGTATATCGGTTTTATCATTGACTGCATTTTTATGTTTATAAATTTAAATTATTTCAAGTATATTACGCGTTTTTAAATTTTGTTCTTTGTTTAAAATTGTTACGTTGTTGAAATTAAAGGTGTGATTTTGAGTTATTTCATGTTTTAATTTCAACAACGTAACAATTTTAAACAAAGAACAAAATTTAAAAACGCGTAATATACTTGAAATAATTCAAATTTATAAACATAAAAATGCAGTCAATGATAAAACCGATATACAGTATTTCACAAAATTATATAATTTAATTTTATAACTAAATAAAATATTTGTAAAGAACTATTTAATTAAAATTTTTATAAACAAATAATCACAACATCCTATTTTAAAATGCAATCTTAAAATAAAACATAATAATATATTCAAAATCATAGTAAACACAACAATTTTGTCATTTATTAAACAAAAGCATTTTATTTATAATTTACAATTTCTACATTTATTTATATATCTACTTGAAAAAGCTTTTTAATAAAGCGAAACGTTGTCGTCGTCGTCGTATTCATTCATGTTTTAATATTAGACCTAAAAACCAAGAAAAAGGAAATCAAATATTATATATACATGGTCAAGATTTAAAGTTTTAAAAAGAATTACATTGAAGTGGGGCCAGCCGTATTTTGGTCCGCTGGTTGATCGAGTCACGCGTTATCAGTATACGTCAAGGCTCGGCACTGTGGGAAGGGTCTCCTGCTATCATGGTTGGCAAGCGTGTGAGTCAGACGCAGACGGCCGTCGAAGATCGACTATCGAAAGTAGAAACATATAGAGGGCCGCCGCATACGGACTTCGGTTTAGACACAATATTTATTAATTATAGTAATAAGTGTAGTATTACTATAGGTAGACATGGCAAATTAATAACTACAGTATTTCAAATCAAAAAGAACTTCCATTCAAGGCTTTCTTAGGGTAAAAAATATGAAAATGATATAACAAATATAATAAGGGAGTTATTGCATTGAAAATGTCGGTAATTTCGTCAGGGAACATTCCATTTACATCGTAGTGACTGGATTAAGTATATTAATGTTGCAGCTGCTTGGCATTATATGTTCTTGCCTGTTGACCAGTGAATACCAAAAAGAATATGAAGCTGTACGAAATCATTATAATCTGCATTTACTACTAATATATAACGTACTTTTTATTAATAATTAGTGATGTGCTTAACGATCGATTCTTGCATTCGATTATATCAAATGAATTATCGATCATTCATCAGCTTACCAAGAACTCCGAACTCGACAAAGCGAAGATTCCGAAAACTAATAGACACTCCATTCGTCTATATAATACCCGTATACATGGTATATCCTTAAGCGAGTGAATCATTAAGGAGGGTTGTATATAAATTTTTTGCGTGATAAATAATCCGAAAGGTTCTGTAAAACATGTGTCCGAAAAGGTATGAAGCCGATCTACCAGCAAAAAGTTATTTATAACTCTATACATTGCTCGCTAAAGTATTACTATGGATTATATAGACGCATATTTCGGAATCTTTGCCTAGCCGATTTCCAAATACTAGTTAAGCTAATGAATCATCGATCGTTCATTTGATATAACAGTACAAAAATCGCTCGTTAAGCACATCACTATTAATAATGCATATTTAAAATAAATATATTTAACAAACTACAGCAACCTCAGCAACCCTTGGAATACCGTTGTGTCTTTGCTCAAGCTTACCGAAAGAGCTTTTTAAGCTTCTTTACGTATATTCCAGCTTCGACGCCGTAGTCCATTTTAAAGCCATCTATACCAGTTTGAATCCGCTCTTACTGGAGTACCTATCTCTCAGTCCTTCTTATGTGGTATTATAACCTGATATTTCCTATATAGATTGAACTTTTGAACCATGGCATTGCGAAAGGAGTGCCCTCATAAGTTCACGTGGGATTTACTTATCGGTACATGGCTATGCATAAATATGTGGGCTGCAGACCTGGCAATTTCTTGCATGTAAATATATAGCGCTGGCAGGTTTAGAATTACATAACAGTGGTGGGGACCGATCTCATCGCACCCGTGGCACACAGACGCACCAGTCTTTGTACGCCACTTAGAGTATTTGCGGGCTCATCATGACTCTAATTATCCTTGTGTATAACCACAGAGTCACCTTGGGGCCAAGTCCCCAATTCCTAGTCCCCAGTTTCTACACCTACCTAGGGCGATAGTGGCTTTGTTGGTTGTGTTCTGGATATGTGGGTTCCATGTATGTCTTTGATCAAACCATACCCCAAGGTATTTCGGCTCTGTTATATGGAATTTTGTCACCTATCACTAGTGGTTGTAAGACTTTTAGCGTTCTTTCTCCTGTAAATGTGACAACTTGTGTTTTCTGAGCATTGACTGATAGTCGCTCTTGTTTACACCATTTATCAATCGTATGTAGAGCGGTTTGCAAACGCTCCACCGAAACGTTTACAAACCGCCCTCTAACGACTATTGTAAGGTCGTCAGCATACTCCAGGCAATAGCCCTTTCCGGTCAGCTTCCGGATTAGGTCGTCCATTAAGGTAGCCCACAGCGAGGGAGATAAAACTCCACCCTGCGGGCACGCCCCTATCGCCTCCGCTTCTAAACTACACCGAAGAATGTATTTTTATTTTTTTACATAAAAAATTGAAGCACTGGCATAAATTTCTCTGAATCATGACATAGAAATGCCAACCTTAATAAACACATAAGATTAGATAATCCATACACTTGTTTAATACAACAGCCACATACATATAAAATAAGACGTATTTGCGCTAGCAGCACAAGATTTACATAATACAAACCTAAAGCAAAAGGGAATTTTATTTGCTAGCAACAATGTAGTTCATCAACATAGCAAAGAATATACCGCCAACTTCATTTCTAATAATATACTATTGTAATGTTAACATCACATAAGATTACATACATCAATTGTGTGGGTAGTAGCATCGAAAAAAAATTAAGTAGATGAAAATATTTGCTCAAGTAATTGTGCAGATCTCTATCTAACAAGTAAAAGTAAGTGAGCAATGGGCTAAAACACCGACAACAGGCCATTAATGAGGTTGTTATTATACGTGCACATGTATCGGTTTGAAGTAGGTCAGTGCAAGGTTGATAAATTTCGCCTCGCATATGTATATGCACATGCACATATGCGCGATGTCTAATATAATCACACACAGCTACCACATACCTCAAATAACATAAAAATAACGCGAGCCAGTCTGGCAAGTGTGCTGAGAGCACCGAAAATATTCGTTGGATCGCAGTTAAATCCTTGAAAATTTCGTCTGACACATCTGTCCTGTGGTTAGGTGTTACGCGATGAAATATTATGTATCGCCTCAAATAATTTCACTTAAAAATGTCAATGTACAAAGGAAGCTATTTTTCAGTAGTTGAGAATAGTTGAGGATATGATTCATTTTATTTGGAATGCTTTCATATGCATCTACAATTATGAAGAGTAAGAATTTAATACTATAAAATATGGAAATATTTAGTTGGTTACATTTTAACACATGATGTGATAGATCTTCATATTCAACCAGGGACCCTATCCTCGAACTCGAGAGAAGTGAGTTGTTCGTGTAAGAGAAGAAGCGATCACATCCTAGGATCACTTCTCTCGGTGGCGCTAACTCGTATTCTTGACACTAGGCGATAACACAATCCTATACGTTCCTACACGATCCGCGTTATCGGTGTTGTCATATACCTTGTACTGTTATTTCTAAAGATATTTACCTGCATTTACTCAATATGAAATTTTCCGCTCCTACAAAACGATTGCATATTTGATAAAATCCATATTTGACTCTGTTGGAGTTGTTAATATAAGAAAAAAGAAATCAAACAAGGTCTAGATCTTCATAGAATTCTTTAATGACACACGACTGATTGTACATTTATTTGTCAAATATATTACGTGATATTACATTTCGATTTACCACAATCTAATTATTAAACAAAATCAGGCAAATGTCCAAACCATGAAGAGGTGCAGTGAAGAATGCTCAAAAGGAAGCCCTAGTGGAGTTTATGCAACAAAACCCAAATTTGCAAAGCGTGCAATTCAGAAGAGATTTTACATTTACGAAAACCAAACAATTGCCAGATTTTTTATATTATTGTTGCAATTTTATTCCATGCCAGAAGGGGCTATAATAAAAGACTGGCGTAAAGTAATATTTGTGTTATTTATAATTTACAAAGAATGTTACATAGATATAGCAGGATACGAAGAAAAACACGAAGGCAAAAGCTGCTCAGCTAAAAAAGCATCCAGTTGAAACAGGCGGAGCTGAATCTTCAAAGATTATACTAAACGCAATTGATGACAGGATCGTAGATATGATTTGGCTAACACCAGCAGTACTACGCTTTCCAATTCCTTCTTGATAAGTTCCGTGGCCATAAAAATATAAAGCGACAAGTACCTAATAAAATGTATATGTATTAAAAACTTACATCATTAAATTGCATAAGTGGTAACATACCTTAGTTTCTATTGACAAAGCAGATACCCCCGATGGTAGATACATAAATGGAGAGATCAGTTCTATTAGTACCCGAGTCAGTTGTTTTGTTAAACGAACATTTTTGACAAATTGTGCGTCTGGCATATCGAATGCATTTTGTCTAATAACCGTTTTCACTCATAGAATCTCGAGGGCTTGTTCCTTAATTTCCAACAAATCAAGATTGACTTGATTAATTATCAACACTTCCTCCACGTCCATTTTTGAGAAATGATGATAAAACGAACGGTGATTAATATAAATTTTCTTATATTCACTGAAATATACGACGTACCAACAATAACCTAACTATGTGCAGTGCAAAGATGAAATAATAACAATGTGAGCAACGTTAGCTTCCATCGCCCACTTCGTGCGTGTTCATTTCTCTTGAAATCGTCCCTTTCGCCTACTCCGGACCAAACGAAGTACGTTCTCTCAACTTTCAGTAGATGTGAACACGCGTAAACTTCAAGAATACGGCTTTTCTAAAGTTGAGAGAACCGCGGTGTGACCACGCCCTCTGTTCTCACGAAAGTCGTGCGAAGTTTGTGTTCTCACGACTCAAGAATAGGGCCCCAGATATAAATATAATGAGAGCTCAAAGCTTTCTGCACAGGTGACTCAATATAATGGCCAAACATCTAGCAGAAAGAATAAAAGGACATAAATATTCATCAAATATCGCCTCTCTTAGAAAGCATATGAACAATTAAAATCAAACATTTAACTTTGACCGAACCAAAGCTTGAATTAAAGAAAAAATATAAAACACGTAATACTAGAATCAATTCAAAAAAAAATTTTGTAAATGACTGTCAAGAGGTTGTCAACTTATTAACCATTTATTTTGTCATAATTTACTAATATTTACAATATCAAACAATTTCTGTTTTACAATTCTCTATAGACATCAAGTCAATATCTTATTTCACGTCACTGTATATACATCTTATTTTTATGAGCACAGCACATGTCTGCATAACAACAAAAACCAAAAAACAAAAACATAATCCACAAAAACCGATACACGAATATATTTTCAAATCTATATCAGTTAAAATTTAACGTAATGACAAATGTCACTTAAAAAAGAAATTTTCAACATTTTTAATTATTCAATAATATGTAATTTTAATAGTTTAAAGATTAACAACGTTTCAACATTTTTTAATGTCTTTTTCGGGTTTAAAGAAAATAAAAGAAGTTGACTATCGTCAAAAATTAAGATAACCTTCGAAAAGAAGCAAATGTAGCCCCAAACGTAGTATCCATCAACCCATTTCATTTGCTACTAGATTCTTAAAAAGCGGAAGATATATAATAGAGTTACACCTTGGGTCGTTTTTTCTGAGACTGCCGTATATACATATATAACCAAAACCTCACAATTATAATTTTTCTAAATTTACATACAAAGTAGTATTATTATTTTTCCTATCCTCTACTTCCAAGAAATAGATATCTTATGTAATGTTAACATTGCAATAACAGATTATTAGAAATGAAATTGGCGGTATATTCTTTGTTATGTTGATGAACTACATCGTTGTAAACAAATTTTCCTTTTACTTTACGCTTGTATTATGTAAATCTTGCTAGTACAAATACATTTTATTTTATATAGTAGTAGCAGTATATGTAGTTTCGTGCGCGAACAGTTTAAATGAATTCAAATTTCCTGAAATAAAGAATCCTTCTTCTAACTTTCCCACTTTTTTTTAAGATTAGAACTTTAACTTTGTTTTGGCTCTTTCTTGGGTGGCAATAAAATTGTTCTAGACATGCGCACTTTCTTGATTCTGTTTGTGGTTAAGTTTGGTTAGTTCGTTGTATTTACTGATGTGGCAACCTTTCACAAAAATGGCTATGGGAATCGCTGTTCATTACTATGATAATGCTATGATACAGTAGATCCCCATTTTATAAGACCATTAGATCACTAACATTGATGGTCTCTAATTCCTCGGATGGGAATAGTGGGATCTCACTTGAATGGATTCATTTGAAGCTTTTGAAAAATTAATTACCAATTTCTAGATGTTCTACTCAATGTAGGACAAAAAAATGTGGTTTTAACAAGATAGTGCTCCAGCAGATTATAGCAGAGAAGGTCCAGTAAGGTGACCACCGCGGTCTCCAGAATTAACAAAATTAGATTTCTTTCTGCGGGGGTATGAGAAAAATTAGTTTACCAAGAACCACCAACAACAAAAGCAAATATGTTGTATCGTATTGGTGACGTATTTCGCACAAGTAAATAGCAACGTGCTAACGAATGTTAATGAACCTTTTTAACGCGATTGCAAGTTTTTGTTAAACAAGAAAGGGGCTATATCGAACATTTAATGTAATTTTGTTTCTGCTGTATGTTATTCAGTTTTATTAAATTACTTACTATGTTGCTTTTGGTAAGTAAAATCTAAAACAGTTGTTTACCATTTTGAGATCTATTTTTATCAGCACTAATATTATTTTTGTTATTAAAATTGTTCAACGGCTTACTTTTTATCAATAAATATCTCATTTGTGTGACAATTTCTAAAAATGTTAAATTATCTCGGAAAGTATAAGTTTTAAATATACTATAACGAACGCCAATTTTTAAACTGGCGGTTTCGATAGGCGCCCTTAGATGGCGCTAGCATAGCGGAAGAAAGAATTACGTACGAGGAATGACAGAGGGCAGTACCTACCGGGTCGAAGATTCGTGATTATTCTTCTGAATCTAGAAACACGCCCTAGATGTGTCCCGAACAATCTCGTAATCCCGGCGCCAGATATAAAATAACGCGTGGTTATTGGTCAGTCAGTCAATCGATACGAGTTGAATAGTGTGGATAGCAAGTGGAAATAAATGCGTGTGATATAAATATCGGTGGAAATAAATCGTTTACATAAATTAAGACATTAGTAATTAAGTGATTTAATTAATAAGTGATTTTTAATAGTAAGTAGTAACTGATTTAATTTTAGTGTTTATTTTGATCTTATTTAATAGATTTTAAGTAGTCCATAAGTGCGTTATTAAATCAAATTAATTTAAATATATCGCCTGTGTATTTTTCTAAACCCCGACAACGTTTTAAGAATAGAAAAACGTTACAATACCATATACCTATCAAAAATAAAAGATCTTAAGAAAAATCATATGATGAAATAAAAAAATGTTAGATGTTTAATTTAAAATAACAAAGTAATAGCCGTTTAAATATCGCACAAATTGATTGCTTCTGGGAAACAGTCTGTATAATTTCACCAAATAACATTGGATTCATAAGAATCATGTTAATGATAATCTCGGAAAAAGAATGTTAATTAACACCTGCAGTTTTATGTAACAAATTGAATAACTTGGCAACATTGCATTCGTAATTTGAAACGATCATATGTATTTGTAGCACTCATTACAACAAATTGCCTAAGAAAATAAGTATGGTTTCATTTGAAAACATTAAGTTGAGTATGATCTTGGGAAGTTGATAGACTTCGTAAACGTGAAGATATTTTTAGAACGTGCACTTCTTTCTTTCCGTCATGTGTGATGTAGCATTGAAAAATCTTTAATGAGAAACGTTAAAGTCAATATCGACCTAGATCGGACCATTAACTCACCCTATACATATAATTTTGAGATATAGCAAATTAAATTGAAATGAAACCACGCATCTCCAGCAAAAAATGTGATATTGGACACCTTGTTATTATTTAAGTGTTCAGTAAGCCACAGTACCACAGTAATTTAAGCAGCTTTCATAGTCAACTTCTAAAACTTCCTGCACAAGTGAAACATTATATGCGGGCATATGTACTACTGGCAGGGCCCATATGATACTCCCAAAACGAAACAAGGCACATTTTACTTATACATTTACATACCGTTTAAGAGTCAATGCTAGCAGATTGCGTAGATAATTGCCGTAATGATTTTTTTCTGTACTTGCTGGAATCCTTTCCCTAATATCGTCTATGATTGCTTTATCTGTGAGAAGTGTTAGGCATTTCTTCTCTCACAATCAGTAGACTTTATTCGCACACATTACTTATTTCGGGAAACGTTATACAATGTGACAAATATGCTGCCGAAATGTTCGTCCAAGTTCAATGCCCGAATTTGGAAATTATTGTCAAACCTATCGTAAGCATAATTTTGCAGCATATTTTTTGGTATCGTCTTCCCTGCGAGCTATCCTGTTAAAATACGCTTCTATAAGGCTGCGTTTCCAAGATGTGCGCAGGGAATTGAAAGGATAACAGAGCAACAGTTTTTGTTCAAGTTTATCCCCCACAGGAGAATTAATTAAAATTTAAGGTAAAAGTGTGGAAGAAAGGCCGAATTTATTAATATTTACTTTAATATTGTTTTTGAAGATTTATGTCATAAAGTTAATAACAAATATAGGGAAAAAACAAGAAAACAAGGTCTTGATTCCCACAAAATCTTTAATATATCACACGACCGGTTTCGCTCTAGCCGAGCATCCTCAGGTCAGAATTCAAAATCATTTTAAAATTAGTCAAGATTTAAAAAGATATATTAAAGAATTTTGTGAGGATCAAGACCTTGTTTTCCTGTTTTTTCCCTATATGTACTACTCACACAGAGTCAAATTATGGATGTTAATAATAAATATATTCGCTTTTGTTCTTCTTTCTTATCGTGAAAAATAAAGTTTAAATTTAGCTATTTTTTATATCTATTACTGCGAAATTATTGTAGCTAGCACGTCAAACCATTTTAATAGCATTTACTGACCTAGAATTCGTATAAAAGTCGTTTTCGCGAGTAGAAATATACCTTGGCCTTGCACTGGATTTTTTTTATTTAGGCTTTTATTATTTTTTTTACAATATCTCCTTTGTTTACACATATCCCTTAAACTTTTTCTTTATTTTCCTTTGGTTTAAACGAAGAACTTGAACGAAAATAGTGTTGTTTTGATATCCCGTTAATAACTCTGTACCTCTTGGAAACGCAGTCTTAAAATGTAAATATTTTGTTCGGGAATGAATGTTGTTTAAAAGTTGAAAAGTTTATGGCAATGTATAAACTATTTTGAGTTGCCTTTCATTTACCAATTGCTGAACGAAAAACAAACGAAGTTGTAAATATAATAATCCCTATCATATTACTGAAAAAAGATCAATCGCAAACATAAGATACAAATCTCGCAGAATGCAATGTGATAAATATACAACTTGTTTGGCAAAAATATAAATTAATTTTGATAAACTTAGAAGCAATGTTTCAAACATTGTTCCTGTTTCAGTATATTCTCTAACAGGAAAACCAAAAAAAGGATCAGTTATAATTAGCATAGGGAAAGCTAATATACTGCATAATAAAATAATAATTACTGCTATTCCTCTATACAACTAAAGACCGCGAAACTATTCTTTTTGATGAGCATTCACACACTGAACAAAGAGACTGTATTAAATGAAAAGTTTTATAACTTTTAGTTTTATCATATTCAACGAAAAGAATACGTTTCTCTTTAATTGAAAGTAGCGTGCTGTTTTGCCGGAAGACTATTTTCTTCTTAAGTACACGCTTTTCGTAATTAAATGGAATGCACCTTAGTTTTGATTAATATTTATAATGTCTGTATAACTTCTATTTAACTAAGACAATACACATTATATATTATATTGTTATTATTATGTACATTGTACATATTTAACAACATATTTTAGTTTCTTTTAAGTGCGTTATCATATTATTGAATTATAAACAGTGCTTTAATAAAAAACCCGACGTCCTTGTTTATTTGCGTGGACACGCATGTATACATTGATTTAAAACTTTTGCCTTTTAATGGAAAACGCAAGCACCTGTATTCAAGCTGAGTGCTTTTTTACGCGGAAGTATTTTAGTTTTATTCATGTTCCCACGTGCGTAAGTCTCAGATGCACAAACAATAATGAACAAAAGTGAATACTTTTCGGCAAGATTAAAGAAATTTCAGAGATAATTGGAATCTTTTCAGTTAATGCTGATTTACTTATAAGCCAAGGAACTTTACAGCAGTATGTAGTGTTTGAAGGATTTAAAACTGTTACACACTGGGAAAAATGATCTAGTTGTTTTCAATCATTTTTCATGCATTTGGTTACATTTACTACATTATTACTTGATTTAGAAATATTAAAAATATTCCTGTATTCAATCACACAAATAATTTGGTTAGTAGATTTATTAGAAGCTAGCGCAGTATTTATTAATTTAACTAATGATGTACATGGAAGTAAAAATAAATTTTTATTTTCGTATAGCGGTTTTCTCCCAACATATTACAGCAGATGAGCAGATATACTTATGCGTAGTAGCGAAATTGTCACATAGATGGCGCATCTCCTATTTCATTCCAGTAACAGATAAATTTAGTACAAAATAGACTGGAAACTACGATCGTAACATATTAATCTGGTATATTTACCAGATCAACATCTAATAAGAGTCATCGCCATTGAAAGGACGATTTTCTTTAACGGCACACTAGAGTGCTTTAGAAGGATGGTCACTGCGACCAACTCTCCAATACTACTAGGATTTTACAACATTCTAACGGCAAATCCATTCTTAGTGCATGGGTTTTTGGAGATAATTCATTTTCATTTCTATTAAAAATGATCACGGCATTACGCTTAAGTCTAAAATGAATAAATGTTATAAGAAAAGGAAAAACCTTTTGAATCAAAATGCTTATGGTTTTCTGCCAATCTGCATAGTTTTCGAGTTCAAAATAAAGAGGACTTTAATCAACTATCAATATCTTTCACTTAAGAGTGAATACTGTTTCCACGAAAAATATATTTCCGAAGAAATGCGTGAATTTAAAATTATATTCCTTTTCAATGAAACAGCAAATCATGTTGGCCATATAGAAAACGCAAAAACTTTTGATTTAATGCAATTCCTTTTAAATGAAAAGGATATTTCTCTCAGTGCATAGAAAAGTTCTTTCTTCATACAAGTAACCTTATTTGGATCAAGTATAGTGTTGGTGAGATGTGTAGGCTCTGGCCGAATAACCCTATTAGTCATCACTCTCGTAATTTTTTATTCAGTTATATCCATAACCGAATTATTTCGATTATTTCAAAAACCGAATAATCAGTTATTTTACATTCCAGTGACCACAACATTTGTATGAGTAGAAAACATTACACACTATAACTTCCCCGTTATATGACAATAGTAGGTGCGGTACGTAATCTTCCCTGACACTGTACTGATTTATTTCTCCTGAGGTAAATACGTATATGAGGTTTTTCGTGAGCAACTTGGCTGGTAATCGGTGGAAGGTTTTAAGATTATTTTGAAGTTGTATTCGTCTAAGTGATTGCTTTCACTTAAATGAACATAGGGATGTACTACAATTGCACACAATATATGGCAGGTCGATAAAATTTAAAAAAGTTAACACACAAAATAAAGCCTTACAAAATATTAAACAAATTGTGTATATAGTAATACTAAGCACAAATCTACGTTTATTCATTGTGTAAGCAAATAAAGAAACTTTCTAGCTGATTGCTAGAAAAAACAAGCCAATATTTTCAAATAAATATAATTTGGCATAAGAAGGTGCTTTTGTGTACGATGAAGTTATCGTACAAGATTTATGCATTTTCACGCCACAGCTTTTGTACATTATTATAATTTCATGCTTGATAACTTTTATTCTAATTTTTTTAGCTTATCAAAGATTCAATTTTCGAGAACGCCTTTCCAATTACATAATTTATAGGCTCTAAATGAAGCATTAAAGGCAACTACTTTTGTCTTTATGATAGTTTGTCACGTAATAAAACGTCGGTATTTACTACCGATATTGGAAGCATAGTGATTTCATTCATAGTTTTTATTATTATTTTATTACTATGAAACGGTTATGTTTAAACCGGATAGTCGTTTTTTAATTATAAATACCTTGATCTATTTGGAGAGAATCAATGACCTGAATATTTTCCGTTTCACTTCTTTTTGTCTGTAAATCATCTAAGCGTTACTATTAAGTACATACTTTCTATTAGGATATAAAACAAGAAGTCCGTAAAACCTCCAAGTGGATATTTAGAGGAAGTTTTAATATTAAATAGTTTGAAGTATCTAATTATTAAGTCACAGATAATTTATCATAATTTACTGCTTTTAAAAACATAAGAGTTCAAAGAGAGAAGTTCAAACGTTCAAACACGAAAGAGTAGCTTGTTGAGCTGTATCAGACAATATACTATGTCCGAAAGTATTTTTGCAATTTGTACCTTTTAACAGAGGGGAAACAAGAATTTCAAGCTCTCATGTCGAATGAAACAAAATTCATTACCGTATGTATCAAAAATAGTGGTGCATTCGCTTTGCTGTGTGCTTCAGTAGAAGGGGTATGTGCTATACCTCCACCATATAAAATGTATTATTTGACTCAGTGGTCATTGCACCAACAATCAATAATATTGCTGAAAAAAATTAACAGTATAACACGTCAGGTGATTATTGCCTTTTAGGTCAGAAAAAATTATTTTCTTTTATATTTGATTCTGAATATAGAGCACTTTTCACACGAATCTCTTGCAGATTTTTGAAAATGATCAACTTCTCTAAGAGCCCGCAGCAATGAACCACTTCAAGTTCTGTCAATTAGTAACTTCAAACAAACACACGTAATTTTAAAATTCTCATGCGCGTTTTGTAAACACGCATCACTAGCGCATGTACTCGTGAGCAACTGCCAAATGATTATTTCCTCACCTTCTTAAACTTTTAAATAATTATGGTAGAAGCCGTGGTATTAGTTGTCTGCTATAAAAGAAGTAGTTAAAACTAAAACCCGAAAAATAAAAGACTTCTAAACTCTCTATCTCTAAGATTGGATTCTTCTAGAGTACAATATATGTTGCAATAGCTTAACTATCATTATCAGCAGTAAAATTAAACTGAATGACCAACTAAAACTATTCTAATGTATAGTTAGGATAGATAGATTAGAGTACTATAAAAATTAGAATATAATTACCACAATATCTTATTTTGATAATGAGAAGTTTAATAATTATGAAAATGTTAATGATTTTAATTTTATAAACGGCGATCCAATTCCAGTTTCCTAACTTTTATTTAGGAAAAAACCACACAAATCTTTTATTATTCTTGATTACTCTCAAGGACTGCCATGATCGTAATGTACACGCCTTGCGATATAGTAATCATGAAATAGGTTGTCTTTCTGGTCGCACTTGTTCTCAGACTTCTTGCTTTGGACGACGTATCTACGATATCATATAAGAAACTGAAGTCAAGATCAGAGCCACAATTCCATACCCAAAGGACTTATTAGAAATACCAGAAGGATAAGCAACCAATACTACATAGAACAGAGATGAGAACCTCCACACAAGGCAATACTTAACTAGAATGAAACTGGACAACATAATCAACGAAATAAAAACCGTGTATTTAACATTTCATTTGAACGTGGATGCTTATGCATTGGTGAAACAAGCAGGCCGCTGAAAATAAGAGTAGAAGTAGACAAAAAGATCTGCAGGAGAGGAGACCGAAAAATCAAAATAGGCGCAGCATGCTTGGGAAACAGATCATAGAATGGACTGGGAAAGTACTTCCATTCTAGCCAAAGATGATAAACAAACAAAAAGGAAATCGAAAGAGCAGCATACGACACTAGACGTTACCAGTGCTCCAAGCCTGAAATTGGGCATGGGTATGCATAACTACATACAACAAGGATCACATGGGCACTCAGATGAGTTAATAAGGTTTAATCAGAATCGTAGAATATACAATAACAATAATACCGGAACAGTGAAGAGTAAAAATCCTTAAAAATGAACAAAAGAAAAATGACTAAGCTTTCTGTAGAAACAGATTTCAAACATCTCAACATTTAACTTTTAGAAAAAAATTAAAACCATAGAATAACTCTTATGCTCGTCAATTTCCACATATCACATATTATCACAGAATCTCAACTACGACTCCGTAGCTGGGGATAACTTGCGTATGTTTATTTAAATAATGAATGTTAAATAAATGTGGAGGTACCTACCTTGATCGACCTTGTAGTAGCACAACACGTTTGGAGTATGGTTTAACGGATGAGGCAGAGACCTCGGGAATATCCCGATACACCGCAAGTCAGTGTATCGAACGAGCTAGCTCGGGATTTCCCAAATCATTCTAAATTATCTTTCTAACTTTTTATACACATATTATGTATTCACTTTATATAAAAACGCGCGGGTTAACATCTGTACTTTATTTCTGCTTACAAAACGCAGTAATTTTGTTAGACGACGTATATAATAGAAGCCTAGGAAATATATATGTACTTAGTTTTTAATTTACAAATGAGTAATAATACTTTTCTTCATAAATTTCCGTACTTATTTTATAATGTTTATAAACCAGAGATAAAATATACGTGTACATGGGATAAAACGATAACAGCTGCGTATTGTCTGCCAACATCATTATCAGAAAGTATGGTTAACAGTTGTGCCCATTCCGGTGGACGAGGCTTCAATACAGACTTTGGGAAATCACACCTGTTATACGTCAGCGAGATCTCAACGAGGCTTCGATGACGTATGCGAAATGTATCGAAGCCCCAATAAGTTAGCTTGCGTTTAACCCTAGTTTGGAGTAAATGAAGCAACCACTTCTTTGTTTTAAAAACCGGTTTTGTTCCTACAACTCTACATTTGCCACTCTCGTGAACTTCTGCCCTAATTTACCTCCACTCCTTCCCAGTTTTTTACATGGCGTCTTTACTGACAGTGAGTGAACATAATCAGCCAGCTTGTACATTACTTGCTGTTAATCTAACTTAAAAACTACTTAAAATAATAATAATAATTTCGTGGCAATATAAATATAGGTTCCAAATGATACATACCTATTCCGGAGAAGTACAATGCAATTCATGTTCATGAGTGAATACATTTCCATCCACTCCACTATGAAATTGGAAAACCACAGTTCGTCCCTATTAGGGCTACCTTATATATTTATATACAGTGACCAGCAGAAAGTGCGCATATGGGATTTTGTTTTGCCTTCGAATTTAGTAATTTTTTTGTTTATAAATCACCTCTGCATATCTTCAAACTAAAATAACACTCATCAAATCTACCGAAAATTTAATTGTATACGAGGGAAATATGAAGTTTCGCTTACTCAGAAATTATACACAGAATAGGATATGACTGCTATA
Organism: Protaetia brevitarsis; assembly: GCA_004143645.1. Taxonomy (NCBI): domain Eukaryota; kingdom Metazoa; phylum Arthropoda; class Insecta; order Coleoptera; family Scarabaeidae; genus Protaetia; species Protaetia brevitarsis. The sequence goes on from RXPK01000158.1 coordinate 1,480,172, forward strand.
TGACTTGAATTACTTTTGTAGACAGGGTAGTTCCGAAAAAGCGATTATATTTCATTTTTTGCTAAAATTAAGCGAAACTTCATGTTTGGATATAACGTTTATTATTAACATTTATTACTAAAAGAACCTTCTAAACCCAAAAACTGAGATACTTTACTCTTAGCATAGTTACATATTTTTGACCTTCCCTCAGAAAATTAAATTTTCGGTAGATTTAATAAGTGCTATTTTAGTTTCAAGACATGCAGAGGTAATTTGTAAGAAAAAAGATTTACTAAATTCAAAGACAAGAAAATTCCCAAATGCTGCACACTTTCTGCCGGTCACTGTATATCGTAGAATGCGTTTGAACAGGTTGTGAGAGAGCCGTACTCGTTACAAGGCAGTCATTCATAAAGTTCCTGACTGTTCATAAGAATAGTTATTATTTTATATATTATTGTTTTCCACTCTTTGTATAATAAAACTTATAACTAAAAAGTTGTTTGAACGATAAAGGAATTGCTATTATTATTAAACGATTATATCGATAATTAATAAATAATAAGTATAAATAACCAAATCCATTCAAACTAAGCTAATATAAAAGTAATCCTTTAATTGCTCACAGTCAAATAAATTTCGTCTGGAACGATTTGTGTAACTAACCAACGTTTAAATCTAAATAATCTCCCTAAAAACAGTTTAAATATAAAATACGCCAACAAACGTAAAATAACTCGACTAACGCCTTCCAAGTAATCCTTCGTGATTGATGACTTCAGGGATCACTTACCTAATTATTATTTTATCGCGGGTTAAGATGTTTATACTTTTATTACCTAGGGGTAAATAACCTATAATACCTCTAACCATACAATTAACATTTAAGGCTACTGGAGTCAATTTTACGCTATAAATACCATTTTCATAATTCTCGATCGTAATAGGTGGTACCTCATTTTGTGGACAATCTAAAGTATAGATAGCTGTCGCAGTTTGTATTTATAGGTCCATCAAATATTTTAACATCTTTCCCAACATTTCCTTTTGTAACCGAATTGAAAGAATTAACTACGATCCTAATTTGGATCTACACAATTTCTCCTCTCCTTAATACCTAATAAAATTGTAGTAGTATTTTACGAGATAATTATGCATATTCGCCGCTTGAATTTACGTAAATTATCTGCTACAACAAAGAGCGACAAAGTTGTACATTCTCACATACCTTTAACGGCGAATCAAACGGCATTATATATGTAAATTATTCCGATTTATTGTCCTAATAAACTCTCTTAATTTGTTCCACTAAGATTAGAACACGCGGAACATTAAGTTATGGTGCAAAGTGTGTCCATTAGTTTTGTCAGTTGTTGTTTGTGACGTACATATATTGTATCCCATATATATTTCTTCGGGTCGTTATTACGTAATAAATTCGAAACACATGCGCGGATGAAGAGAGGAAAAGGTTAATTTTTTCGGCTTTCAACGTTATCAGCAAGTAGCTGTCACAGTTGGACCAGGGAGCGAAAAGGAAGTGGACCTCTTCTAATGCGAGTACATAAATTTGGTTTCTCAGGCACGCAGATGTTCCCTTTAGCCGCGACGTTACAGATTATGACATAATGTAAGTATCTAGCACTTAATATTTCATCAATCATAACCCCCAGATTATCTCATCGTCATTTTTAAAAGCTCCAGCTTTCCTTTACGTTTACGATCTGTCAAGAAGTACTCCTGAACTAACAATGAAACAGAGAAGGTAACATACATATATTAATGCATTTTACTAGTATTTCTAGACTTAAGTTATTTATTGTGGTATGGTAATATATCAAATCTAGTTCCAATTTAACAAATCAATATTATTTCTTGATAGCAACAGAAATTATGTAACCCATTTAGTAAATTAAATTTCTACATATTTTATCATAGATATGTTTTTAGAATGAAATAGCATAGTATTTTATTTTAGTGTGATGATGCATCAGTGTAGAAATGTATAGGTTTTATCAAACCCCTTAAAAATAACAATTAGGTACAATACAAAGTAATTCTAGATACATTCAAACACCTTGTGACTGATCTGGGCTTAACAATGTTCAATTAGCTGCGTTTTCTTGGTGAAAGAAAAGCTTGTAGCACTAATAGGTATAACACTTTCAAAATTACATTCTTTAAACATGAAATTAATTTGCTTTTCAAGTTGTGATCAATAGGTTTATAAGCCAAACCCAAAAAATAGAAATCCACATCAGAAAATATCACTAATAAAATTAGGATGCTATTTTAAAAACAAATATTTATTAACCGTAAGCATATCAGAAGTTAACACCTCATTACCTATATTGTTAGTATTAGAACTTTACGTACATATTTCTATAAAAACATTAGTACCATTATATCTGTTCAATATCAAACTAATTAGAAACTACAATGCTTTTTTTTTTAAATCACAGCCACTGAAAACAAAACCTGATAATTTGTAAAAACAGGCTATTGGCCCCTAAATCGGCTTAATTTTAAATAAAAGTGAAATTAAAAATGAAATGAAAAAGGTGAGATCAAAATCTGACACTTGAATCCAAAACAACAGCACGCAGTAGGAAGGTCTTATCAGAGATTCTTGCTCAAAAACGTATTAGAAAAAGAAAATGATTTATTTGCGAAGTAGCAGATAATGAAATTTTAGAAGACCTAATAGAGGAATTTAGATATATGTAACTAAAGTTTTCCAATATTTTTCTTATCAATGTTTATATGCTAGTGGAATTTCGCTCTTATAATACAAACGGCCTTGTATGGTATTTCAAGAATTGTAAACAGTATACCTATGAATTTTTGCCTTTTAAGGATAAACGTGTATGTATTTTACACGTTACAAAATTTTACTTGTAGTGTGTTGCTTGTGAACGTGTAGTAATAAATAGAAGAAATCAAACCAGCGATTTTAAAAGAAATCTCTATCCACCGAAATTGCGAGCACTATAATTAAATCGATATGTGTTTGTTTAAATAAAAAAATATTTTATGGAATATATTTATTATTCCTACCAGTAATTATTATTAATTATTTTTTGCATTACAGATTGCTTTTAGCTATTGGATACTCACTATATTATACAGGGTCCTGCAGCTGAACTCTGGTCTTTGATTGCTCATTGACTATTGAAGTTAAACGTTTCACTTAATACATGGTGAAACTAGAAATTAAGGAGCATATCTGAAAATTATTTTTGATTATACAGAGTGCTCCACAAATCGTCAGTACAATCACACGACATTTTTGAAAATAAAATATCCTGTATGTTTTTGCATTTTTAGCAGTGGGTGACTATTATGTTTTATTTTTCATTGATGCATACGTTCAATGCAATTAATATTTTTTATAAACAAATAATATTTACATAGTACCATTAAAAAAACAGTACTACAACAAATATGAAATTTAGGATGAAATAATAGGGGATTCTTTGATGGACAAATAAAAGATACTTTAGCAGGTATACTGTTCAAAATTTACTGTCCAATTTTGGAAACTTCCACCTACTTTTTGAGTTTTTTTGTTTAATTAGAACATGTATATTTTTACACAAATGGATGAAGAGCTTACTAATGAACAATTTTTATGAATATAACTCATTGGCTATTTGTAGTATTTTTTGATAAAAACGCAAAATTCAAATATTGTTCTATTTAAATACATACATATTATGAAGAATTGTCTACTTGCAAGCAGAATTTATGCTCATAAAATATCCCGACAAAAGGCACTCAGACGAAAGGAGTTTTAGGAATCTGTTGAATAGATTCGTGGAAACGAGTAGTGTGAAATACAGAGAACCAAAAAAACCAAAACTTCCAAGAACTGAGGACAATCAATTATCCGTATTATTGGTAGAAGCAGAAAAACCTACTTCAAGTCGAAAGAAAATTGCTAAAGATCCGTGAGAGATCTGTCCAACCGATTCTAAAACAAAATCACTTTCACGCATACCACATTCAACTTCACCAAGAGCTTCTTGAAACAGACTATGAAAAACGAGTGAAATTTTATAACTGAGCGCAAAATAAAGTTCGCGAACATCCCAACTTCTTCAACTACGTGTTATTTACAGACGAAGCCACTTTTCATAAAAATTGATTCCTCAGTCGCCATAATTTTCATTATTGTTCTGATCACAATTCACGATTAGTAAAGAAAATAGGTCGCCAGCACAGATGGTATACCACAACAATATTTTTAATTGTAATGCTCAAATGGGAGACGTCGATAAATTAAATTATTTGATTACCATTTATCAAATTTCTATACGTACCAAACAGTGGACGTTGCCAAAGTTCGCACTTGTCATCGACTTGCTGTGATATGGAAAAAAGACAAGAGAATTAGCTGTATAAAAGAAAAAGATCTTAGATCTTTTCCATTTTAGAACTTACGTGGCGGATGTTCTAATAAACGCCATGAAAACACTTACCAAAAAAAGAGAACGCCCAAGTAGTGTATATCAGCAATCTGGACCTTCAACTTCAAACATATCCAGGAAGTGTGAAAAATTCAATATCCATCTTTGTTTAACCAAATAAAAAATGTTTTTTGAGATATCACACTTCTTAATTGCAGCAAAATTTCAATGAAATGCATTATTGTTTTATATAGTGTGGCAATATTTCTAAAAAAATGTAGATTCTTTTTACTCCATTATGCTCACGGTATCCTCGATTGCGCACACTCAACAGTGCCCAAACGAAACATTTTAAAAATGCGAAATTCCTATTAAGTTTTTTCAAAGAAATCCTAGTTATATATGTTAGTAAATTTCAGATTTACTTTAACAGTTTTAGTTCGTTACCGAAAGTGTTATGCATGCAAAAAAAGCATACGAAATGTTTCAAGAATATCAACAGCGTCCCATACTCATCATTTTGTTAATGAATCAAAAATCAACTAAACCTCCTATTTTCCGAATTTCAATACTTAAGAGACACTTTGTATTGACATTCTTGTTTCCTGTTTTTTTTTATATGTTTAGAAATAACAATTGTTTAATTAGGTCGTATTTTCCGATTGTATTTTAAAGATCGACAGGAAGAACGAAAGAGATCGATAGCTTTGGCTGTAGAATAATTGGTTCAATTTTATTTATTTTTTATTCCGCTTATATAAAACGTGTTGGACACGAAACTACTTCCTCGGCATGATAATCAATTACTCAAATATCTATGCCAAAGCTAAATAACATTGGATGTAGGAGATCTGGCAGCTGTGACTCCTTTTTTTAAAAAATAATAAAACCAGACAGCTGGGTGGATGTTTTATATATACACATAATACGCATATAAACACAATCCCTTCTAATTCTAGAACGCTTTGGACCAATAAAGATTGCGAAATTTATTAAATCTAAAAGTGAACCGGGAATATTTATATCGCAGACGAACTAAAAACTATAAAACTTATACAAGAATTTGCTTTTGTATCAGACTTCAGACCCGTGCCGTTCCAGCAGCTTAACGGCTTAACAAACACGCAGTAAATCTCGTCGTTATTATTACAAAAGCTCCGCCAAAAATAGATTCATTCATGTCAAAAATAACTTAAACAAAATCGACATGGGAGGCACAATAAAACCGCACAGACACAATCGAGAGCTCTACAATTACATACAACGTTTCAGGATCAGACCAGGGGCAGGTACTTAAGAAAATAATTTACCCTCTGGATATGGGGAGTAATAGCGTCATTAACTGTCGTTGTAAACAAGAAATACGTTTTTGGAGATTCGTAAAGCACCTCCCCCATCGGCGGGAACAATTTAGTGCCAGAAGTATTTCTTCTAAATACTAAATATAAAACATTAACGAACCTAAATGTCAATGAATGTGTCGAATGACGTGTCTGACCGAATTAGAAGGCGTGAAACTATAAAAGCTACGCTGAATCAAAAGGATCGTCTACTACTTCAAATAACTAAATAATTAAAATTCGGTCAATGGAAAGCTATTTTTTAGAATGGGTACATCAAATACAAGGGGGAAAATACTTATGTGAAATACTGCTCTTGCGTAATTTGGTTGTGAAACACAATGGTCAAGCAGCTGGATATGTAATATCCAACAAAATAATTAACTTTGCAAGCGGGGTGCAATTCTAGCTCGCCTCCTCGTGGTGCACCCTGGGTAACGCTAAAGAGCTAGAGGTTAGAGATATTTGGTTTTTGGATTTCTTCGCCATTATATGCACAAATATTTTGCAATAGGTCTTAGGATAAAAACATGTTGGAGTAGTTCACCACGCATCTTGGAGCTGCACTCCAAATCATTCGTTCCGCCGCGCACCTCTCACCATCAGTTAACATAGCAAAGCATTGGACTACGCCGTGCATCATTCACTTTGCCATTCGTTAATTAATCTGCAGTAGTAGTAATAGTTTCCGACATTCCAACAGAAATAGTGGGTCAACACTTAGTAATTAGTTCCGGCGGTGTGGACTTTAAACTGGTTTGGGGCTGTGTCAGTACCCTAAATGAGGCGGGCACTCAAACGAGATTAGCATTGGCCTGCATTTCCAGCCCCAGAAATGAGGTGGCAGACGATCTGATCAGACGAAACTTATCAAGGTTATGCATTGGATCTGACTCTTCCTTTGGCATCACTAAATCGCAAATTAAAAAATTCATCGAATGGATACATAATGAGTCCATGGAATGGTGGCAAAAGTCATCAGGACGGAGACAGGCAAAATAGTTTCTAAAGGAAAAGAGACCTGAATTTACTAAAAACCCATTGACTAAAGACAGTAAGATTGTCAAAATAATAGTAGGTCGACTAACTGGTATCTGTAGACTTAATAGGGATATACTGCTGCTATGCTTCTGCCAAAAGGAGGAAGAAACACTACTTCGCGTGGTGTGCCAATATGATGGCTTGGCAAAGAGAAGGTTTGCTTAATGGAGCCCCCCTCTTAAAGATGATAGGTCTAATTCAGAGGGCAAAATAAGAGAGCGTCTTCTAGGATAAAAGGGATCACAATAGATCTGGGCCGGTCACGGCCAATAGGTCCGTATGGCCACCCCAACCCCAGTCTGATCTAACAGTGCTAGTGACTTATTTATAATTAATATTACCAAATGACGGCTTTTTGAAAAGTGCACTAATTAGCGGATCCTTATCCATATTGAAATACATACTAGGTATATACATAGTTACAAACCTTAGGACAAACTTGTGTAAATACTAGCTGTGTGCACTTATATGAGAAAAGTGCGGGGATGTCCTTCAAATAACCAATCACAACACTTCTTTCAGGTAGCTGCATCTCGTGGTCAAACACTAGCGGTGCGGCAGTATGAACAACTTCAATATGTGTTCGCGCAAATTTTCTATTTCTTCGTTTCTTGAACGTCGTATGGCGATTGGCACAGCAAGGTGTGTGTCGAACAGAACTACTCCAAAATGTTTTTACCCTTATACTATTTGGTATTCAGATTAAAACCACGTGCTATTACAGCTCTTCACCGACCTTTCGTCCACACTTGCATGAGATATTTTCAGGGCTACTACTTACGGCTCAACAGCGAGAGCAATATTTGAAGTGAAGTAGGTTGCGAATAGACTGGAACGTCTAGTGGTATAAGGTGGTGTTCAGCTACAAATCCCGATTTTGTATAGGAATACATGATGGACGCACGAGGGTCAGACGAATGTGTGGGAAACGTCATGATAGTCGTTTTGTTTTTCTATTAAAAGACATGTATCCCAAGCTGTGGCAGTTAGGTTCTGGGGTGCTATAGCAAATGGAAGTAGGTTCAGTCGGTATTCATTCAAGACATTATAAACGCTCAGCGTCATGTGGATGAAGTGATAAAACTCCATATCCCTGTCCACCGTCACATAACGAGAATTTCTCTAAATTGATCTACAAAAGCATGTCAAGCTTTTGCCATGGCCACCCAGATCTCCCGACCTCTTGCCATTCGAACGGCAGTACAACATGACAAGAAAGCTGAGAAGCTCAAGGACAAACACTGGAAGTTCTCCGGCATGAATAGCTGGTTGCTTGCCTGCTGGAACCAAGGCTGCGAAGAGTGAAAAAGCGTAAAAGAAAATTGAGGAAGCCCAACACACTATTAATAAAAATTAAATTAAATTGGGGTACTCTTTTGTTCATTCTCTTTCAAATTTTAATCAATCATTGCCTTTGAATAACTAAATCACAACCTGCTTGATGACTTTGAATTTACTTTATACAACCTGTTAAATCATAAGTTTCACGTGTTTGGAAAAATGCTTACTCTTCGATTGGCAAGATTGTGACAGCAGACTGTCAATTTAAATTTGAATAATACCACACTGACAAATGCTAAAGCCAATATTTCCCAAAAGAATTCCAATTAATCTGTTTGCTTCGTCAAAAAAATTTGACTATTAGGTTTTTAAAATTATATTTCACTTCTTATTGGTTATTTAGTTACACAGTTTTGTATTATTTAGTTTTGATAAAAGTTAGTTTGTCATCAACTGTGTCCGCCATTACTATTATAAATTTTAACTTAAAATATATAACCATTATTCCGACATGTCAAGAAAATACTTCTACTTTGCGAAATTTGGCGTAAGATTCAATTCAATGTAAATTTGAATGTTTCGACCGACCTTATAAAGCAAACTGTCAAAGTCATCAACCAGGTCGTGAGCGAAACGTTTGCTACCGAGTTTGGTGAAAATAATGTCATCCATGTTACAATTTCTATGTCACGTAGTATCTTAATTGCTCGAATAATAGTCGCCATAAATCTGTTTTTAACAACTCATCGTGCAACTTAAGTGAATAAAAGAAAACATCTGCATAGCTCGCCAATCTCGAAAAGTGTTTCTGCATAGGAAAAACAACGTACCGATAGTAATGGATAGAAGCATGGAGCCCACACTTTTTCCTTTTAATAAGCAATTCTCTTAGAATTCAGTTGATAATTAACCTTCAATTTCTAAAACTACTCTGAAAAATATTGGACGAGGATAAAATTGTATTGATTTAGTTTTCCCACCGTTTAAGAATAAGAAAAGCATTACTCTCATATCGTAGAGGTTTGCATCATAAACGCAGAGGCCAAAATGAAATTTTCAGCTATACCGGGGTGAAACATATTTCAAGCGAACGATATTGCTTACCAACGCCACCTAAAATATTGTCAATAGCAATGAGCGACAGTCGTTAGTGTAGTCTCCCTAGTTGGAATTTCCTTAGTTTTCAGAGTAGCTACAGCTTCCTAAAGTTCATGTTTATTTCAGGGCGCGTAGCCAATGATGGGGATACATAAATGACCTCTTACACCCTATCCTACTACCACCTAGAATAATAAATATGACACTTGCTCATTCGTGTCATACATTTTGACACAAATTGAACCACCCACTTAGTGAGACCCTAAGCCCCCTCTATTTTTATTTCTCCGTTTCTATTCTGTCACAATTTATGCACATAATATGTTGGTTTTTTAACACTTAAATCCTCGACTGCACCAACGCAAATCTTGCGCAAGTCTTGCGAGCACTAAAGTACACAACAAAGTCACTAGAAAGTGACTTTAGTACACAATATCTAACAGCGCCATCTATGCAGTAATAGCTAAACTATACATTTCTCATCTACTTCTATTTTACAAGGAAACATTTATCCCGGTTTACATCTGTGCTAAATTTTAAGATTATTTTTCTAATCACTAGCATTTTACAAAAATTGAAGCAGTAAACTGCCTTGTATGCTGTGCTTTGAAATACACGTCTACTTCCAATATATTATATATTTTGCATTTATCATAATACCTTTTTCTTTTTTGCTTTTTGCTCCCAGTAACTTCAATGTTTTTCTCATTACTATTTACGCATATATTCAACTTTAACAATACTGAATTATGAATTATGAATTAATTGAAAACGTATGTAATAGATCGTGCTGTAAATGTATTGATGTATGTATGTGTTCGCCATGTTGGTTTTCCAGGCACCCTTAAGGCTATCTAGGCTAAAACTAAGGTATCTTTCGAGATTTTTTTTTTGGGATGAGAGAAACAACGAATCGTTCTAACATTTTTGTGGTTTATTAAGGTAGGTATGCTTCAAGTGTAAAATAAATTGCTTTCCCGTTTCTATCTCCTCACATAGGGTTTTTTTATTTTAGTAAATAGCGGCCATTTGAAAAAACAATTCGATTTTTACCCAAAAATTTGCTTGAATTTGTTACAAAAAAAATGTTGTAGCATTTGTTTTTCAATTTGGAGGGTTCGCCGACAAACAACACATTTCAGCAATCTATTTACGCTAGTTCAAGACGATCGGTCAAATACTTTGTGAGTTATGAACCGGGCAATTATGAAAAATGTAAAACCGAGAAAAATGCGTTTAAAAATTTACATAGTGAAAATTGTTGCATTTCGACGGCGGTGCTGTTCTATTATCATGATTTCCTTTCGTATAACTTGACATTTTTGCACGCATTGCATGCACTGTATGCACTCAGAGTAGAAAACTGCAGCAAAAACTCCAAAATCTGCAGCGGTAAAAAGCCCGCTAACGATCCAATTACGTATTGTTGATAGTCAGTAAAAAAAAATTAACGTAACAGTTTTTTCGTTTTTACATGTTATGTGAATTATTAAAATTAATCTTTATTTAAAGATAGCATCCACCTACAAATATATTATTCCTGTCGAACCGACACATTCTACTTAGAATAAGAATAATAACAGAAGACAAGAAGATAGGTGCTGACATATATCACAGTTTAAGCAAAGCAATAATATATATTATGCCCTAAATAAGATCAGACCATAACTGGAAAAGGGGAAATAGACACAAACTAAACTAAAGGTGTACAACACAATCGTGCTACGACGGACCTACCATAATACATATATGCAAGCCATTGGCCATTATAAAAAACCAAACACGAAGAGAGGATAATTACTGCCGAAATGAATACCTAAAAAAAATAAGTGGCAAGACAAAATGGTTTACGTAACGAACAAATGAGACGAAAGTAAACCAGAAAGTGCTAACCAATAAAATCGAGAGAAAACAACTGAAATATAAGTAATTGATTAAAAAGGTGCTAGACGTAAAAAGGGAAGACCTAGTAAGAGTTAGAGAATAGAATAGAGGAAATAGGACGAGGATGGAGAAAGACGATACGTAAAATAAAGAAACTGGCCAGGAATTGGAAAGCATGGAAGGAATGGGTTAACAAATCTAAGTCGTGACTAAATTCATCCGACGTCTATAATGGGTATAAGGATTTTGAGGAGAAAAAGAAGTCTTTCGAAATAAGAACTTTTAACATAACTACTACATCCTTACGTATTTTTGCCTGGAAATAGATACTTGTCTATGTTTTGCTTCTCTCTCATCTCTTATCGATATCTTAGGTTTCTTTCACACGATACGGATTCTATCCGGACCGGTGTTATTGCTTTTTTTTCGTGCAGTTTGGTAAAACATTATCGTGAAACCCCAGTCAAACCATCCGGGTGGTATACGACAACCGTTTACGATTTTTTTCCTGGCGTATTGTGTGTAAGTATGCATTTAAAGTAATGTTTTACCAGACTACACGGAAAAAAAAGCAATAAAACCGGACCGGGTATCGTATGAAAGAGGCCTTAGTTTCAAAAAGCTGTAACATCATCATACACTTGAAATACTTAATTTGTGTCATGTTCCGCCTGTGAGCCATTCTATAAACACACAGGGTCACATATCACCCATTTATATTTGCTTCTTTCTTTTCAACTACTAATATATTTCAATAGAAAAAAGTCTTGCGGTCGAAAGTTTCCAGTTGTCTTAAGGTTGAAAATATATATTTTTTCGGTCTTAGGTCGGAGTCATTTATGTGGTCATAAGTGTACCTATTTTTCTTTATTTTCATACATTACTTCTTATTTTCCTCTAGATCGAATCCATGCATCCAGTTGTACATTCTCTGTACGCTCGATATGCTTACTTCAGCTTCATTTACCATCCGTGCCGGTTCGTCAGCAGCTTTCCACCTAAAACAGGCAATTTGCCGAGAGAGCAGTTTCTGCGAAGTGGTTTGCGAGTAATTCCCTCGCTTACGCGATGACATTTCTTGAAGTTAGGTACGGTGCGATTTTGAGCAGCTGCCAACGCGGAAAAGACCCCATAGTCATTTTGCCGTTCCACATTCGAAACAGAAATAAGCGTCTCGAGTTAATTTTGGGGTGTCTAATAGGTGCGCCGTATCTCTCTGCGCTAGATAATTGGAATCAACCGAGAAATGCCGGCCTTTTGTCCCTCGTCCGAAATTCAGAACTAAAGTATTCATCACGTCGATCGAGCAAGTCGATTGTATTAACTAAATATGCCAACTATAAAAGAAAACACTAACATCTTGCAGCCAGTAATACAAATATTTATATTGTTGGAAATGCGTATGTGCATACTTTTGATCTATTATACGGAAACCATTATCTTTAGATGAGCCAATAATAACTAACGCCTCCACTTTATTTTAGTTTGAGTGTGCGCCGAGCAGTGCATTTTTAGAAATAAAAAGGCAATGGAATCTTTTATAGCTTTCAAACAACTCAATTATTAGATGATAAAGAATTTAACTGACCACTAAAATAAACTTATAGGTACCTACGTATGCAATATAATAATAATTAGATAATGAAAAATTAACTACTGAATTTACTGTCTTGTTTTTCAAAATTGGAAAATATCGTAACTCACTCAAGATCCTTGGGCATAACTTATTGCAAAGTAACATAGAAATGTAATGAATAATTTCTTAATTAATGAATTAAATGAAAATATTCAATTAGGAAAACGAGAGGAAGTAACTTAATACACAAATCCAAATAAAATTACCGAAAGATAATAATAGCCACTGCAGTTTTATGAAAGACCTCGGTTCATTCTAGCGATTTAATCGAATTTTGCCATGTAAAGGAAATAATTTTAAAGTATTCTGACGTTTCGCTGACAACTCTGTGCTGTGTTTTCAAACATAATGGTTTTCATCAATATCATGTAGTACAGATGTTTTTGAAACTTGTTGTCAAGTTAATGATGAAGCATAGCATGTTTTTCTCTTCCCTCATTGATATTTCGAAAATACCATTAATATGTCTAGATGGTTTTAATGGATTTAGCGTAAACCCATCATGCCTGTTACTACCATTGGCGTTTTTGAGCACCTCAATTGCTTCCTGATCATGTGGTGGTAGAAACGCTTGGTATTACTAGGAACTTTTGTTTCCTCAAATTTAATATTGTGACTTGATTCTGAAAAAATAAATTCTGAAATTGCTGCTAACGTTTGTATTTGTTTCAGATTTACATTTCTCTCGTGCTCACTTAAATTGGTTGCGAAGTTGCGATTCAGCGACTTGTTATGCCATTGTATATCTGTTCGCACGAACAGGGTATATTATAAAGTTTTAGTTCCCAAAAATATTTTTCAATGTTACCCTAACTTTTAAGTGAAGTATTTTCTATGGTCCTTACAAAACATTAAAAAAAAAATTGATAGCCATTATGTAGAAAAAAAACAGGAGTTGTGGAAAGATCTCTATCTTAAGCCGGACAATTTATGAATATTTGTTACTTACCTAGAATCTCAGAACTCAACAATACCTAAGGGATTAAAGAATACATACTGCCACTCTTAATTTCCTAGGTTTACTACGGAAGTAATTCTAAACTTGCCACCGCTACATATTTATACACATGGGCTTCCAGGTCTACAGCAAATACACTTATGCATAGTCAAGTACCGATAAGTAAATCGCACAGCGCTGACTATCGAAAACTGTTACATGAACTGAAGGAGGCACTCCTTTTGGGGATGCCATGTGATGCCGTGGTATAATAATTCAACCTAGATAGAAAATATCAGGTTATAATACCAGACAAGACGGCTTTAAAACGGACAATGGCATCTGAGTTAAAGAAGCCTAAAAGACTCTCGGTAAGCTTCAGTAAAGGCTCAACGGTGTTCCAGGCTGCGATTGTTCTTCATTGTGTCAGAGAAATAAAAAGATGGATCAAGTTAGGTAAAAGCATCACTGTACTCTCTGACAGTCAGTCACCACTTTAAGCGATTACTTCCGTTAGTGTAGACTAAAAACTTATTTGGCGCGAAAGATCTGGCTACTGATACGTAATGAGTCCAGAGAGTGATAGCAAGAGCCACCGGGACAGAGAGAGGCAAAAGAGTTTCCAAAAGAACACAGATCTGAATGTACTAAGATTTACTGAATAAGGTTAGGATATGTACAACATATGCGTGGTAGGTGATGCTACTTGCAGATACTGCCAAGTGGAGAAAAAAAACATTAGTCCATATGCTGTCCTAATGGGACAGCCTGACAAGTATAATATATCTAGTAATAGGCATGGAGAACCTCAGAGCTAAGAGCTACACGAAGAAGCGGCTTCCAAGGGTGATAGGCGTAATTAAGAGGACAAAATTAAAGAGCGTCTTCTAGGAAAAAGGGGATCAAAATACATCTGAAAAGGACTTACAGCGTACACTATGCGACGTCTACCCAACACTTTGTTAAAAGTGTTGATATAATATGAAGTTGTAAAGCTTCAATTTCTTTAATTTGCCTTTACCTTGTGAAACTGAATTACTGAGTCCTGACATTCAAGCGACGATATACTTCGACAAGTCCACAAGGATGCCTCTCCTTCGCAGGTAACCTTTTACAAACACAAAATTTCAGGTTAGTGTCTTATCAACTACGGCGCCTAGATATTTTAAATATCTGCAAAACTAAGTTTCACGCGTGGGATAGTGGATATCAATTGCTTCACTTTAGTACTAAAGAATTAACACTCACCTTGCTACATGAGCCACAAATGGTGTTAAGTACCTGTTGAAGTACTACAGAGATTTCAAGTAATCCCATCCTACGGATTATACAAAATATAGAATCATATCGCCTACTAGCTGTATTTTCCTAATAAATATTTTTTATAACCTGAAATAACTCCAACCTTTTTTTTTAGAATTAAATAATATTATTTTCAGGGCATTTTTTTCTTGGTCAAGCTCCCTTACAAGTGTTAACCATTTTAGATTACCTATTAGACTGGTACATTCATGAAACCTTCAGTGTAGCAGGTGTGTCTGCAGAAATATCTCTCAGAATCATCTTCATTATTTTTTACTAACACCGTTATAATAGAATTAATGTTGCCTAATGTATCAATATAGATCGTGTTACATTAAAGTATAATTATTCCAAAGCTCAGTAGCAATACATTGTTTGTTCCTTTGATAAGCAAAATATAATTAATACACACATATCAGAATTAATGCATTTTCATTATTCTTAATATTCTAATTCGTCAAATTGAGCATATTAGGCTGGAAATTTCGTCGTTTTACCTTTATTTCCGTCTCCATTGTGGAAGACCAGCTTACAGCTGAACTTGGACGGATCTAGAGATGATTTTTCCGAACTATGACCGTATGATCTTTCCGAAAAACTTTGATAAAAGGTCTTTTTCGGTGCAAAAGTTCTGCGGTCGTTTCAGTAAGGAAAAGGAAAGCGCTTGATTTCGATTCCCTTTAGAGACGAAAGGGATTAAAGCCTTTATATGGTCTTTTGACAATGCAGAATTATAAGAAACATTGAAATGGATTTTCTGATTATTAAAGGTAACTATATTTAGTTGAAAATAAATATAGTAATTTGCCCAATGTAGAATATCGAAAACGATTATTAATATAAAGGATTTCAAGCAATGTACAAGACTAATAATATTGTTATGCCACATGAGAAAACTTATAGGTATTCTTCTAATTGCAGGGTTTGACATAGCTCTTCGGAATAAACAATCGTAACCTCCAGAAAGCAACATCCTTTGAATATTTACTGGAGTATTATCTTAATATAATAATAAGTGTTTATAGATAAACCTAATATTTTACATTACCTAATTTGATAATTTGTTACAGGTTTTCTCCAAGACTTTTTGTATTGTTCTAATTTTATTATAAGCTTCTTAATTTTAAGATCGTATTATTAACTTTTGTTTTCGTATGCATGTGGTAGGCTACAAAGTAGTGGGATTTAGACTAAAATTAACCAGCATTGTGAATGTTGTCAATGACAAGAAGATGTCACTACACTTTCTTCTTTCTTATTTTATATTATATACTCTCTATACGTTACATAGAACATTTTCAAAATGAAAAAAAAAATTGGTGCTGTGCCAATGCCGCTGTCCGTCCAAAAGATATACATACAAACATCGGGGTGTAAAACAGTAGAAATACTTTTAACACTATTTCAAAACGAGACAAGTCTAAATTCCACACTTCGCAGCTATTCCAACGTTTTATTTATTGCATAAATTGTGTTAAGTGACATCCTAGATCGTACAGCAATCATTTGATTTGATTTGTGAAGGTCTGATTGCCCAATATTTACGTGGTATCTCTTTTATTTTACAGCTATACTGCAAAGGATGTCTGTGGGCGTGGGAAAGTTGAAGATACAGGGGGTCTCAACATGTCAGTATCTTTGTATGGATTGCAGTGGCACGCTATATGGTTCGGTAAGTTCCTTTTCAAGCAATTATATCTAGAAAATATATACAAACATCTTATTATACGAGCAGAAAAACGGCAAACAAATACAATATCTATATATTTTAATATGTGTAGAAATAGTAAAGAATTTAATACAAAACTGGGAATATGCACTGTTATAACGTATAATACTCTTAATCCAAATCGATTATCATAATTATCCCACATAATAAAGGTTACCTACTGGCACTGAATACTTTCCCTGTAGGATAGGATTCCGGGTACCATCATGAGTCCACGTATCCATTAAAAACCGACTCCTCCACACTGTTGTCTACACAGATTATACTCAGAAAAACAAACGTGTTAAAGCAACGCAAAATTCGTTTGTATGCAAACAATCATTTGAATGAATTTACGTACCTATAAAATGGTCGTCAGACACTACATGTTTTAGTCGAACAAGTTTCTTTTAAACTATCACTTTATGAATTAACTTAATCAAATTTATCTTAAAAGCCTCCAGGAATAAATCGATCGTTGAAACAAACTGCAGGCGGTTAGAATACATGCTGCTTAAAGCAGATCAATTTATACAAATATTATAGGAAAGAAAGAGTATGTCTGCAAGAAGGGGTTTTGTTTGTTGTTTGAGTTACTAGTAAAACTAGACTTACTCATAAAACTTTAGGAGACGCAGAAAATCTTGTCATCCTAACTGCAAAATTATTGGAACACATTCACTAACCACGGGTGACATGATTCGTAATTTGGGTGTAATACTCGATGCCAAGCTATTATTTAACAAACATATTAATTATATTATTGGCAAAGCTCTGAAAAAGCTCGGATATATAATTCGCTAAAACAAAATGATTTACCAGACTGACTGCGTTTATTACTATATACTATGTGCATGTGCACAACGTTATTTCCTTCGCTAATGTTGTGTGGAATCCGCAATACAATATCTACATTGATCGAATCGAATTGGTACAAAGAAAATTCTTGCAATTTTTAACAAATAGATTTCATATGCCTGTTTATAATTACGACCATTCTTTGTTAGAATTTAATATGTTATCTTTGAAGGCCAGCCGTATTTACATTGATCTTACATATGTAACAATTATATCAACTGCAGTGACCTCCTTATGTTAGTTAATTTCAACATTCCGTCGCGGGATGTTTTTTAAAGGATATTTTTTTTTTTTTCTTTTAAACATTGGCAGGGAGGATGTAAAAATGTTTTAAATCATACTTTTTTTAACAGAGGTGGGAGGGGGAGATTTTTTTTCAATAATATTTTTTTTGACATTGACAAATAGGATGCATTAAAAGGTTCCAAATCAATTTTTCTTTAAGTTGAAGAGGGTTACAGGGAGGGGGGGAGGTAGGAGATAAATTTTTTTAAATAAATCATTTTTCTCTTTTTCTTAACATCGGTAGAGAAGACCCATTAAAATACTTCAAGTTATATTTATTTAATATTGGAAGAGGTGGGAGGGGGAGGAGGATGATTTGTTTTAACTTTCACCCCTTCCCATGCTAAGAAAATATAATTAAAAACATTTTTAAGACGTCCTATGTCCCGATGTTTTAAAAAAAAATGATCAAAAAAACATTCCTCTCCCCTTCTCACCCCTACCAATGTTAAAAAAAATATGATTTCAAATATTTTTATTGTATCCTTTCTGCTGCTCTTTTAAAAAAAAAGCAAAAAAATTATTTAGAAAATACACTCCCCTCCCCCTCTCACCCCTTCCAATGTTAAAAGATGTATGATTCGAAACATTTTTATTGTGTCGTCTCTCCTGATGTTTTTAAAAAAGGAAAAAGAGTGTTATTAAAAAAACATCATCCTCTCCCGCTCATTCCATCCAATTTTAAAAAAATATGGTTTGAAACTTTTTTATTGCACCATCTCTCCCGATGTTTAAACAAAAGAAAAAAAATTAACATTCAAAAAAACATCCTTCTCCATCGCTAAGCCTTTCCAATGTTAAAAAGATATGATTCAAAGGTAACGTTACATGAATACGTTAGTTTTATTTTGTTAGTATTATTAATTTTAACACTGCGTAGGCTTTCACGGCCGGTGTAACTATAACTAACAGCTTCTTGCGGGTTTCGCCGTGGGTCAAAACTTTCGCTCGACGTTTCGCTGTTCATACTGACAGCTTCTTCAGGATAACTGAACTGATTCTCCATGTCCGACATTCTTCTTATATACGCCCCGGTGCATCCAACCGTGTAGTTTCCGCTCCATTGACCGTGACGGTTCGTAGTAGGCTCTTCCACGTGTAGCTAAGTGGTACCCTTCTTCTCTGTTAACGTTTTATTCTTTTCTATTTCTATGGCTTCCCTGATGAGTCTTTTCCCTAGTTCTTGGTGGTAGTTATTACTTTTACATTCTTGAAATCCATTTTGTGTCCGGTGTCGTGCATGTGTTCTGCCACCGCTGATTGCTCGGTCCTTCTTAATCTTGCGTCCCTCTCGTGTTCTTTTATTCTTATGTCGATGCTCTTCCTGTTTGTCCGACGTAGCACTGTCCGCATTGGCATGTTATCTTGTAGATACCTTCTGTGCGCCCCTTGGGTATCTTATCCTTTGCGGTCGGTAGATACTGCTGGATCGACGTTGCAGTCCGAAGCGTACTTGTACGTTACGTTTCTTCAAAATTCGGCCTACTTTTTCGGTGACTCCTGCTATGTAAGGTAAACACGCCATCCCTCTTCGTGGTTCTAGTTTCTCCCAGTGTCGTCTTCTTCTTAGTGGCTCTCCTTATGTCGATGTCAGTGTAACCATTCTTCTTTAGTGCTTTCTCCAAATGTATCTTTTCACTGGTAAGATGTTGTTCGTCACTGATGGTTTCGGCTCTGGATAGCAAAGTTTGTATTAATGTCTTCTTCTGCATCGGATGATGGTGAGATCTTGCATGCAGATATCTATCGGTGTGCGTCTTCTTTCTAAATACTGCGTGCTGTAGCATTCCCTCTTTTGTTCTCTTGACCATAACATCCAGGAAAGGGAGATTTCCATTTTGTTCTTTCTCCATGGTAAACTTGATGGCTGGGTGCTGTGAGTTTATGTGTTCCAAGAACGAGCGAAAGTTTTGACGAGCGAAAGTTTTGACCCACGGCGAAACCCGCAAGAAGCTGTTAGTTATTACTAATTTTATTCTTTGTAATAATAAACCACCTAAAATTGAAAATTGTTGCTGCATTTATTTTGATAAGTGCTGTTTTCAACCATATACATTTCAAAATACATTATAATGTCTCTTTAATTTCGTTATAAATGTTGACACTGAAAAAAATTTCCTTATTTCGACCGACCACAAACATAAATGTCGGAGAAAATACAAGTGCCAATGAGTATACTTCAATATTGTTGATTTAATATTAAAATATAACCGATTACAAAAACTATGCAATGAACGGAACTGACCGCTCGCAATCTTTCACGAAGTAGATATTAGGTAGTGCGTGCGCAATGCCATACAGTCACTTGAGAATAGGCTCATTTCACTCTTTCGTCGGTTCACACTGCAATATTCACGCGTGAAGGCGATATGAGAAATTTGCTTCATACACAACGCTTCATTCACTCAGATAAAGAATGAAATATACTGCTTGAAGCCCTGCTATGATACGAAGGATCCGCGGCGAATGACGGCGAAAGCTTCGTTCGCAACCCTAGAACTCAGGTTTAGACAATTTATTAATGAACTGATCAAGTGAACTTATTCTAACCTGAAAATTTTATATTCCTTTAGAAATGCCCTCAGTGTTAGATTAAAAACTATTCTCTGCGAGACAATGGTGCTATCCGTGTTTAATTACTGCGCACCGGTGTATGGCCTCGAACTCTGTTAATATATTCAAGGGATACAAAACGTTCAAAATACCTGCTTGCGCTATATATTTGGTCTTAGAAAATATGACCATATTTCACAAAAACTTCGAGTCCTGCATTGGTTAAACATGAAGCACCGCAGATTGCTTCAGTGTCTGTGCTTGTATTATAATATAATATCCCATAAATCGCCACCGTATCTGTACGAGAGGATCACCTTCAGGACAGATGTACATAATATCAATATCAGAAACAATTAATTACACCACCCGTTCACAGCTCTGCTCTGTATTTACAAACTGTTTAATCCCTTACCTTCATGCCTGAAACAAAGTCCTGTTGGTGTGTTCAGGCGCGCGATCCGTGAATTACTTTTTGATGGCCAGTAATTGAGAATTCAAAAAAAAAAAATTCTTGGAATTGTTGATTACTGCGCATATTAACGCGACTCGTTGCAGAATTAGGTTAAGTTAGATGTAGGATTTAAACATTCAGCATTTCTTTATTTTTCTCTATTTCTGTCATTCAAAGGCTAGGTGGTAGAGCAGGGGACAGAAATGTGTAAATACACCATCTTGCCCCACCATCTTGCCTCTTTGGGAGATTTTCTGGTTATGTTATAATAACATATTAAATATCTGAAATAAACAAATAACACACTATAGAAAATACATGCAATACATATCAATTAATAAGCACAAAAAAGTGTAGTTGTAAATAATTTACTTATGCTTCCGATACTGGCCGTTGAACTCACCATCAAAATAATAATGAAATTCTGGAAATTGCAAAGTTCACGCACAAACAGCAATAACTTTGTTATTACGACTAGTAAAGTTTCCTACATTACAACAAACATAAAACAGCACTTGTCAATATTAGGACTGCTATTATTTGACAGATGCTTACTGCTGTTTTGTAGATAAGACGATGTCTCCATCTTGCCCCACCCTCCCCTATTATTATTATTGTTATTAACCTATAGGTACTACAGATAGATATAGAATACCACCATTAACATTATTGTTCTAACTTTAACATATTTTAAGCGGGAAAGTAAAATATTTAAACTAATTTTTGCTTTAGAAAAATATAAACAGAGCTTTACGTTTTCAAAACTGTTGGGATGTGTTTTTGAAATATAAAACCAAATTGAAGGCCAAACAACAATAAAAAACAAGCGATGCGTTCAACGGCTTATTGACAGTTATCAGTAAAGTAACATAATTAAGCATAACCACTGGACATTGCACTGCCTCGCATTTTAACAATCCAAAGAATCACCATACCAATTATCAATTTTAATGAAGGGCAATATATTTCACATTTTTAATGGTTAAAGTTAAAACATTGGCTTCGTACGCCAAGATATATTCGTAGGAAACTAATGCTACTATTCTGCGAGTATAAATACGTACATACGTGAAATTCGTTTCTCAATGTGCCGCGTGTGCACTGCGTAACGGAACAGTTATTATACGTTCCTGTCCGCATTTATTAAGCCAGAAGTCACAAATGTAACCCATTAACGAAATTTATGTATTTTCAATTGTCACACGCATAAACTCTCTTAAGTAAAACCGCTCGACCGTAACAGCTGTAGCGATCGAAGAGAGTTCGCAATCTATATATATGTATTTATATATACGTATCGCTACTGATCAAGGTATTTATTGCTAATTTGTTGCGATCGTCCGACGATCGTAATTCAGTAAATCCGTCTGAAAACGCCCTCTACACTGAATGCCGATGACTAATCCAGAACCTACTTGCGTACGTCGAGCACGCGGCAGCCTCTGATTGACGGTATTTATTCGCGTTTCAACCAAGAAAGTCGCACGACAACGAGACACGTTCGTCGAGAAATTCGATCCGGAAGCCTTAGACGTCAACATAATTCGTCATAACAAAGAGATTAGGATATAAAAATTTACGAGAGAAAGTCTGAAATTTAAGATACTGTATACGGTAGAAAGCAAGTAGTTGTTGCAGTAAATTCACCCATGGGCGATTGAATTTTTTGCTTTTACGTAAAGTTGCAAAGCTTGTACTCATTATCATAATGTCATGCTTACTAGAAAACATATAGATATCGTTATAATCTAATGTAATTACATTTATAATTGAGAGAAACTCTTCTCTAGATTATTTTCAAAAGTTAAATATAGAAACACAGAAATGAATTAAATGATATCAATACCCGACATCAGATAAATAG
Organism: Protaetia brevitarsis; assembly: GCA_004143645.1. NCBI lineage: Eukaryota > Metazoa > Arthropoda > Insecta > Coleoptera > Scarabaeidae > Protaetia > Protaetia brevitarsis. Next base: position 1,502,804 of record RXPK01000158.1, read on the forward strand.
TTGGCAAGGGTGCATACAATAATAAAGTATATTTTGGTTTATTTCATTCTGTTCTTTCACAATTACAAAGGCTATTCATAATACAAAAAGCAGGAGTACGCGGTAGCATATTTACGTATGGGCAAATACATATATCTTTACTTAAAAGTTAAAAAGACAAACAGTGGATAAGTGAAGATATATGAAATGCCTAATCAGTTTTCTATTGATTTATCGTCTCCATTAATTACTCAGCTGTTCGCCGTAGTATGAAGATATGAAAAATTGGAAAGTCGGCCGGTAGAAAGATTTCTGTTTTCTTACCCAAGTTGGACACAAAACAGAAGATTTATACTGTTATAGCCCAATACTGGATATTTTAAAAATGAAAGAAATAGATATTAAAAGTGCAGGGGACAGTCGGGCGACAATATTGGTAATATGTCCGGTATATACTCTGCCTTCAAGCTAGAATAAAAGAGATTTAATCAACGACAATATACACCCCACGTTCGGCATATTTCCTTAATTTAATTGGACAATGTACAGCAGAGTACTGCAAAGAAGCAGTGTTTTTTTTCTACAAAACTTATACACTTTTTTACTGCCTCTATTCATTGCTGGAACGTGCTCAAAAACCATTTAAGAAAGCCTGCCAATATGTTACTAAAAAAACTGTTTTTAACACGATGGCCGATGAAAGAAATAGATATTAAAAGTGCAGGGGACAGTCGTACGATAATATTGGTAATATGTCCGGTGTATACTCTGCCTTCAAGCTAGAATAAAAGAGATTTAATCAACGACAATATACACCCCATGTTCGGCACATTTCCTTAATTTAATTAGACAATGTGCGGCAGAGTACTGCAAAGAAGCAGTGATTTTTTTTCTACAAAACTTATACACTTTTTTACTGCCTCTATTCATTGCTGGAACGTGCTCAAAAACCATTTAAAAAGGTCTGCCAATATATTACTAAAAAAAACTGTCTTTAACACGATGGTCGGTTCATGCAGACGCCTGTTCAAGTTTGAACAAAGATTGAAGTAAAGTAGTGGAAGCTTTTACAGCTATAAGCGTAGGCAAATCCGAAAAGCCGGCTGCCAGGTGTGAAGCGTCTGGTTATTTTTCTTCGCCAACTACAACATTTAGCAACAGCTATCCTATCGACAGTATGGAATGAAATTATTCTTTAAAGGTTTAATGTAACCAGTAAACAGCTGCAGTCCATTGATATAGATATGTCTGTAACTTCAAACCTTTGTGGTTATCTGGCAAATTATGTTGAGAACGCAAGGAGCAATTATAAACATTCGTTTGTTCTTCTGTCACTTATCGCAAACCATTGCCATGGCCGTAGATTATTTGTGTTTTCTATCTGAGTACACGTAGGAGCAATACAGAAGATAGTTGTTCTTCTTGGTGCGAACAATATTGTTCCATGACGCAAGTAGTTGTTCCCTTGAAAATCTTAAATCATCAGTGGAGATGAATTGTTTCTGAAGGCGCGTAAGTTTGTCATTAATATAATCGCAGTCATAACTATTTATGTGTTTTTTAAACTTATCATTTTTGTGTCACGACTCAAAATTTTGTTTCTTGAAACACTGCGTTGTCATAAATTTTTGCGTTTTCCGCTGCGACGCTAAGGGACAGAAAGAACAAACCTATCGAAAAATCTTCAATTACTCACTAGGATGGCACAAGAAAAGGAAACTTCAATTCGATGATATTTCATAGGGCGATACAGAATTTACCGGAAGCAAATATTTTCAGGTAACCATGTTTAATGTTATGATAATGGATACGTTATCATCTAAATTAAATAAAACGCATCTACAATTTCCTTTCATTACCAATATGTCAGATTTGGATACCGATGAAATAGCTGACAAAGCGATTAAACTGGCTCAGTTGTACAAAAGCGCTTTACGTGCTCAACTAACAAATTTCATAAATCATTTCATTTTCCGGGATTGCCAAACACTTCTCACAGAATAGAAAGGTTACCGAAGCACAATTCACAGAAAAACATATTCACCGAAGTGCACCACCGTATCTCAAAATCTACTTTATGTGTGGAAATGGTTTTTCTTCACTAGTTTTAATATGCAATCATCTATTTGCAGAATTACATGCAAGAAAATTGGTTGAACAATTATACTTTTGTAGTAATTTAAAAAGAAAACAAAATTTTATATCAGTTTATAATATTTCATCGTTTTCCCGACCATACAAATCTTCTCAAAATAATACTGTAATATGCAGAAACATTTACGAGCAAAACAAAACAAAAACATAACAAAGCCGGTCAGTTGAGTAAATCTTGTGAATATATAAGAAACGATGTTTTTATAAGGTACGTTCGAGATGCATTTAAAGAGTGTGGCTAATTGACATTTGATGTCAAGTTTGAGGGACCGTCATCACTTACATATTACTTTCCTCTTTCTCCAACTTTTCTCCTCTGGTGTTGTTGTTTGTTAACTAGTACATGGACATGAATAATATATTAATTGTGTATATAAATAATTGTACCAGAATTTCCACAAAATATACTTTTAGAATTATTTGATAAAAATGAAAAAGTGTTGAAGAAAATGTTTAACCCTACCTAAGTACGCTCTATTTTTCGAGACACAGTGTGTGCACTAGCTCTTTTAGAGAACAACCGTGTCTTCAGAGTCTTTTAGGTAATCAAAAAAATCTGAAAACATTTAGTATTATTTCCTGAAATTTCCAGTGCTCTCCCAAAAGTTACTAAGGTCGAAACTTTAAAACCATTGTTAATAAAACATTAAGTATAGACAAAAATGCGCAAAAAACGATATTTTCTTTAAAAATCGTAACTTTTCAATAAACAACCTCTTAAAAAACGCTTGTTGGGTTTTGTAGTCCATATTATGACCTTTCAAGAGAATATAGTATTATTACCTGAATATCAAGAGGTCATAAATATACGAAATGATAATTATTTGGTTCAAGACGACTGTTTATTGTATCAAATACAAAAACTACGAAATAAATTGTATGAAATAATGCTAAAACAAATTGCTCAATTTGGGCAAACGAGCACAACAGTACATTTTTTGTAATCTTTCCAACTACAAACACCGTTTTCACTTCTCTCTTCAATTTTTGTTGTATATTTACTCTGAAAATTTCAAGAATTCAGATGTCGTAATGCTTCTGTATCTATAAGGTAGTTTTTCGTAGACGACTAGGCTTCATTAAATTGAAAGCTAATTCTCTCGAAAATGAGCGACGATTCAAAGCGCAAAAACTAAATCGCAAACTAAAAAGTTGTGAGAGATTACATTCATCTGAAACATTTAGAATTTGTTTTAAAACATGCCTAATGAATGGTTATAATGTAGATCAAAATACATTCTCCCATGCATTTTACTTACGATATCAATTTTGTTTCAGATAAAACTATAACCCTCCCTACTAATATTTTCTCCATTGATTATTTCAATGCAATCCCCACAGCAACAACAACAATTTGCAGTTAGAATAATGCCGTAAGCGCATATTACATAAGAGGGGTCTCTTCCGGCTGTCACATGCACACGCTCAATCAAGCCATCACTTGCAAGTTGATAGGCAATTTGCTCAGAACTTATATGTTTATTGACCCATACTAGAGCTTGCACAATCCACTTGACAGTAATTGGGGTCGGGTACATCAAGGCCGAGAGAAAAAAAAATGAGAATTGCGATTTTCTAAGTAGCGGAAAATACGAATTATGAAATGAAACATGAACTGAATTGAAATAACACACATATCTAGTTCCTGCGAATATCTTAAGCGGTTCTCATGTGTATCTACATATAAGTAATTGTTCAATTGTGGTTAACGAGGGCATGTATATTATTGATTTATTCTTAAATATTTGAACAGATTGCATAGATGATGATGCTTTTCTAATCAATTTGCCAGTAATCGTTTTAAAATGTCTCTTTATGGTCTTCTCCGGTAATCATTCCTACTTACGTACTTCAATACTTTTTTCTAAGTATCACTATCTCTGAGAAAAATTGATGATAAAAATAGTGACAACACTTTATATAATTGGTGATATTGTATTATATCAATAATAATACCCTTTTTTGACTTTGTGTGAGTGAATAATTAGGAAAGTAATTAATTGAACACAGATCCCCTTTAACACACAATTCTTTAATAAGGTTTCGTCCGATTATACGGACATCCTCAGGTCAGAATTAAGTTTCAGTTGAGAATAGTCAAAAAAATTCATGTAAAATCGAATTGTACAATTGGTAAAAATATATGTATATAACTTGTACCACATTAACATTAAAACACATCTCCTAAGAGGACACTATGCACTAAAAGGACATTTGTAGAAAATTGGAAATCAACACTGGAGATACCAACTGCAGACTGTGTACTGGGACGACAAAGAACGCTTACCACATTTTGTATAAATACAGGCTCTACACGCAAAGAAACAAGCAATTTTTGGTAAGCCAAAAATGTACCTACTTCGATCAACCATCAAGAAACCAGCACAGATTAGTGCAGGGTAATAGAATACTAGAATGGCTAGCATAATTTAATGGGTGCAAGAAAGACTCCTGTCAGATGGCTCCCAAATGTAAAGAAGAAATGGGAATCCCTCAATTAGCTCTAAGAGTTAGCTGTTGTAGTGAGTATTCCAAGCCACGAAATCGTTTATTCAGTTTTAAAGAAAAACATTCTGCACCCGTATCACACGATTTTAATAGAATTTGTGATTGTGATGGTTTTCTGAGAGCGATAAATGCATATTCAATGGAGATGTAGTCTTTAATACTCATAACCTTTGGGTTGAAGAAAATCCGCACCGTTTCGTGAGTATGGACACCAAAGCAGGTTTTTTGTTAACGTTTGGTTTGGTATAATATACTGTATGTACGGTTATTGAATCAATCAATCAATCCTGAATACCCGAATGTTTTGGAAGAAGTTATAGATAACATAGCTTTGAATTTGCGACCCAATATGTGTTACACAATGGAGCTTCGAACATCTGCCAAACAGATGGATTGGTCGCGGTGGTCCAATATCACAGTCCGCTAGATGACCCAAACTTAATTGAAGAGAAAAAGAATGTACCGTATTCTTTTTCTTGGATAGAAGCTCCCATAAATGCTAACGAATTGAGGAAACGACTAAACACATTATTGTTGGAAATTACTGGAACGAGTGATTGAAACTTACGCGCAAGCTGCAATTATGTATTGAAACCAACGGCTTTCAATCTCAACACTTGAAGCAATAAAATAAACTGTTATTTTAAAAATCTAAAAATTAAGAATACAAAAATGCACACGATGTTTTTCTGTGGACCGTTAATTACCGTGTAAATTAATACAAACCTAGGTAACATACCAGAATGTTTCCATATATGTAGGTTTTTTCAAATAGAGTCGGGAACCAATTTTTTTTTATTTTTTTATTCGAAAGAAAAGTTTCAAATTACCACGAATTTACAGGTTGATGAGATTAGTATTTTTAAAGAAAAAAAAGTTTGAAAATATGTTTTTGAAAAATTTTAGTCCAACGTCACCACTGTTCCGCCCAATAAAAAATTAGAGACGCTGTTTTGGGCCAATAAAATATTTATTATCGATTTGGCGTTCGCCGATTGCACAATCCCTATCTCTATCTCCGCTGTCAGTTAATGTGTCAAATTTTCAATTGTGACATTGTTGACATTGTGTTTAATTGGAATTACGTTTATAGTCCGTGTTATTTTTAGAAGGACACCATCCCTAAAATCTGGATTTGTTGGAAAAATATTCTATAATCATAATGTCAGCAATAGATGGTAAATTTTGGTCAGTAACTATTTCAAATTCAGGGTCTAATGTAAATTGTCTGTGTAAAATGACCTATTTGATTTGTATAAATCCTCTAACAACAATAGACTTACTTTAGCATTTTTACAGACTATTAAGTACTTAATAATTGCCCAATGTATTGTAATATCACGCAATCATGTCACTTAGACACTAACCAAAAAGCATTAAATGATACTTGACACATGTAACACTGGGCGAACGCAAAAATCGTCAGTTTTTTTTTATTGGCCAAGCAGTTGTGACGTCTTAAGACATAATTTGAAATTTATAATTCTTTGAATTGGTTTTACTCACAAATATGAAACCCAGATGTTGAATTGGTTTAGGCATTCGTTATCGTATAACACAGAAATGAAGTACATTGAATCGTTTTTTTTTATAACTTGTTGAAGAACCCGACCCTATTAGCCCTCCGAATATAAGGGGCCAAGTATAACATTAGAATGTTAAGATATTCGATTAAGAAGTCAACGAAAGCGATTGATATATATAATTCTTCGGTAAATTTACATATACTCTGTATAAGTAGTTGGTTATTTTAATAATATGCTATTACAAGGTACAGAAATTGTTAGGTATTAATGACCTATATCATCTGCTAAGATAAGGAAACTATAAGTACCTAATATGTGAATGAATACTGGTTATCAGATAACGCATTACTGTCCTGCATGTACTACCATTTATTACATGCCTGTTTTTGTGCAAAATAGAGTATACATGAACCATTTTTTTACCATTGTTTACCATGTTTTCTTCCAACTGTCACTATTGGAATGTAAGCGACAGAAGATACAGTATGTATTCTACTTGTACCATCCAAAAAAAGAACTTGCAAACGTGCAAACAAGTCTTTAAACCTCAAACCTTACATTCGACTATGTCACAGCAATCGCCACTAAATCTTTGATACCTGCACCTTTACACATGTTTTAAGTTTATTCGTAGGTCGATTTCGCACTTGTTACTACCCCATGATACACAATTCACATGAATGTGGCGGACTAGTACACTGTTTATATAGGATCAAGTATACAGGGTTTCTCTCGGTAGCCGTTCGTTAGAAGTTTCTCTGGTTAGAAGAAACTTAGATTTCTGAATTTTTGGACTACAGAGTTAGTTAAGAGTCTCTCTCATTTTAAAATATTTTCAAGGTCGTAGCACTTCCGGTTATACCGGAAGTCGCCATTAAATCCCTTATTATAAGTGGAACACCCGCGTATTATTTAATTTTGGATTGCTGAGAAAATTTCATGGTCATTTTGAAATATGTAGCCTTATTTTCAATACTGCGCCTTTTACCCATTTTCGACTGGTGGTAAGTGCTTCTAGGGTAAACAAAAGCACAAAATGGTACCTTCGAAATCCACATTGACAATTGATTTGTCGCATACAGGGTGTCAAAAATTTGATGACCAATTACCCCATTTTCAAAGTTGAAAAAGTTGTTTTTTTTTAAACGTGATCCCCTATACATTATAATATGATTGAATGCAGAATATGTTTCTCGTCACGCAGAATTCGAACCTGCATCCTCCCGCTTGCCGGGCGGACGCTTTACCAATTAAGCTATTAGAGGACGAGGTTCGAGCGCTCTTACCGAACATACGTCGATATTAGATCTTGAAACTTGGGAAAAATTACTCCTAATTATTACAGTTAAAAACAGAAATACATTAATTTGTTATTTTCTCACTGTAAAAAAGTTGCAATCTTTGCATATTTACCGTACTGCCGGCCTTTCAAGATCTAATATCGACGTATGTTCGGTAAGAACGCTCGAACCTCGTCCTCTAATACCTTAATTGGTAAAGCTCCCGCCCGGCAAGCGGGAGGATATAGGTTCGAATCCTGCGTGAGGAGAAATTTTTTTTTTGGGAAAAATTACTCCTAATTACTAGTTAAAAGCAGAAATACATTAATTTGTTATTGATAAACTATGTTATACATTTCTATTAGTGCGCTTTTGAGTAAGAAAGACCAAATATTTTTAAAGAATAACGTTTTCTGATACATATATATGCTTCTGTTTTCCTTTTTTTTTATTTTTCTTTAATATAACCTCTGTAGAACCACTCGAAAGAGTAATCTCCTTCTAAAAATAAACTTCAAATTAGTCAAGTTGTTGACCCTTAGCTTTAAATCATAGGTATTACGTTCATATCGGATGGCAGCGGACATTTCAATTTGTGCACTTTGTCATCATTGTCACATATACAGTGATAAAGTAAAGAGCAAAATTCATAATTGCGGTATTTAATGTTTTCAAGCAAAACTCTGGACAGAATTTTATTTTTTAATTAGCCATCTTATAGCATAAAATTTTATTTATGACGTCATGTATATTTCGCAATGACTTCATCATTGGTTTTTTTTTTAATGACAATCCAGTTTTGCTGTTAACCGTTTTTTTTTAGAAAATAACACACTTAACGGAAGAAATAAAAATGTAACTTTAATAGAGAACATCTTAATTAAGTCCCTAAAGCAAGCATTTAACGCAAATGCTCAAATTGCTCTCCGTCAATCAGTTGACACTGACGGATACTAGTGTAAACACTTTGTACACTTCGCTCAAGGACTTGAGTGTTCCAATTCAGCGCGAAATCTTTGCCGTAGCCCGTCTGAATTATTTGGCCTATTTAAATAAACTTTTTTTTAAATAACCCCGCAGAAAAAATGTTAAGTGGACCAAGTCGGAGACGCGGTGGTTACTCAATAGCTCCTCGACGTCCAATCCAACTTCTAGGTAATGTGGAGTCAAATTATTGACTGGCGTTTATTTGAAAGTAAAAAGGCGCTCCATCTTGTTGTGAACAAAACTATCTGATTAGTGGTAAATCTGCTTTCTGGTCATTTGGAAATACTGCTGTCAGTATTTGCACTAAATCAAACCGCAAAAAGTACAAATAACGTGCTGATATAAGATTTCCTCAAAAGAAGTAAGGCCTCTAACCAACGCGGTAAAAACTAACTAGAACAAAAAATAAACATATTTAAGTGATTGGCTAATATATATATTTGGATGCACTTAGTGACATTCTCCCATAGTATTCAACACTGAAACGAAGTATGGCTTCTTTGACGGATCCCGGTAGGAAATCTTATTGTATTACTTCATTGTAGTAGTAGGCGATTCGAATGAAAAAACATTTGGGAACGCTAAACGAATACACATTCGATTTTTATGAGTAAATAGTTTTTTTTTGTTAAACATAACAATAAATATAAGCAGGCATTTTTCAGAACGCGTTGTGCATATTTTGATTCTTTTGTAGTAATGTTAAGTCTATGGTAAATATAAATGTATGCTATATTGATAAAACACGTAGTTAGAATTGTATGCTTTGAAATATAGCAAAATATAACCCAGTTTCCTGCAGCGGTGCCTTGCCATTCTGTTCATTCAATTTCAATCTACTGTTTGCCATTTGTAAGGAACAATGTATCGTCAGTATACATAATAATAATTAATAAATAATAGCGTATGTATATGTATGCATTGTCAAACTTCAAACTAAATAGGTGTATGTATAAATTAATGTAATGGAAGGAAATAACCAGGGAACTTCGTAAAGAGTTCAAATACAGTAAAATCTCTCCGTTCATTCCTGATTATTTGTCCGGTTAAAAGAGCTGTCCGGGTTAGAGATAGAAGACATAAAGTGTGAGTATATTAGTAATAAATAGTGAACACTAACAATAGGTAATGATAATAAAACTAAGCAATGTATTTTATTTAATGTACTTTGAATGTAATAGAAAAGGAAAATTCTCCATAAATTCTCAAATAGATAAGGATGTTCTAAAAGAAATGTATGCATTACAAAAACATAATAACAATAACGTAATTATTTTAAAAATCCTAACATGGTTTTCTGTCGTGTGTTTTTTTTTTTTATTTTTTTAAATATCCGTCTTCTGTGTTAAATTGTTTTAGGTTTCTAATTACTATTAATGCATTCGCGTAATCTTTTATTATGCTTGTGCTATTTTTTTATCTTTAACAATGAAATTAGTATCTATATTGCAAATTGTGATAAACCGATAGTAGCATAATTTATCTGACTGACTTCTTTCTTTGTGTACAAATTTTCTTTTGATTTTTACTAGCACTAGAAAGCCGTAAATCAATTATTACCCCTGCGGTTTTTTATTATTATAGCTGCTTGATTCTTTCCGATTTTAAAACTTTCGACCAAATTACGCCCACTTAGTGTTTCTTCAATTAAATTAACTTTTTCTTTTAAATATAAAATATGTTTTTTGTTCGACATATTGTAGCCACATCTAAAGAAACACCTTTTTAAACTGAATCTCTTCGCACAAGAGGAATAAAATAGAATTTCTATATCTGCGTCCGGTTAACAGAGTGTCGGTTTAAGAGAAGCTTTCTTAAAATAGAGATGCAAACGTAACATACATCTTTTATTATACGTACAGCATACACTAGAAGCTGTGTAGTCAAAATGGTAAATAATGCTTAAACTATTAAAACAACATACCCTTTTAAAAATAGAAGAAATTTAAGTAGCTCTTTTTTTTATTTAAATACATATTAACATTTTTTGAATTTTCCTCTACAACTTTATTTTATTAATAACGGAAATAAACTATATAGTAATTGAAATTATTGTATGGCAAGAGACATCTATAATTACTTTTATTCAATTAAGGGCTTGGATATTAACTACAGGTGTTATTCGGGTCAGAATAATTTTGATATACCTGAGATACGAATCCAGATGGGCGATCCGGAAATTCTAGAATTCGGATATCTGGATCTCAATTTTACGTTACAGCGAAATGCAGATAAAATTCTTGAAGCGGTTAAGCAGGTGAACTCCTTAAAAAAACATTATAATTAAGTCGTTTTTTTTTCTCAAAACAAAATTTACGTATACCTACATATTAACAAATTTCCCTGTGAATAAGATAAGACACATTCCAGTAACTTCGTCACCAAAAATATCGTTTTGTAATTATTTTTAATATATATAAATATTAATGACTAGACTTCATGTTATATAATTACAATTATAAAATACTGTTCTTTATGAAAAGGCAATCTATTTACATCTTTTAACTTAACACATTTCCATGCCTTTGAAGTATAATTATTATTATCATTAACTGTATCCGTTTCATCTACACTTTACTAATGTATGTAGCTTTAAAACACCTCATAAGTGTATAAATATATAAACATAAATGTGTTTTTCTTGACTTATATTCATCATGCAGCTTTACCTCTGTTTATATTTCTAGTAGCGCCATCATCTATATCTATGTATGTACTATGCATGTATTTTTGTATCTGCTATATTGGTAGCGTTACATTTTAATTTCTATTTTTAGCCGGCTGCAGTGGAGCATTCACACGCTCTTTTTCCTGCCACAATTGTTACTGCCTCATCCTATTGACATCCGAAATAATTAGCGCATAGTCCGTGCTGCCACGTAACATCCATCACATGTAACCGATTCTGTCTTTCTCTTTTACTATTTAGAATGCTTGCCTTTTGGTTTTGTATTCTCTATGCATACGTGAATGTCTGGCATACTATCTCGTACTCATATATATTTACTCTAACCACGGTGTGTATTTTAGTATGTGTTATTTGAATTTATTACAGATATGCACTTCGTTAAGTAGCACATGCAAAATAGTTCAAATTGTTTTATTCAGTATCAGAGTGTGTATGGTTATAATATGATTGCCTTTATAATAATAATAATAATAATAAAATAATAATAAGATTTATTGCCCAACAGATGATAAGTACATCCAATTACAGGACAAAAAATTAATTACATAACTTGTGATAAATATGAACAGAAAAAACAGAATACAAAAAAAAAATTGATTACAATCCAACTAACTCTAATTGACAAAAATTTAAACTTAACCTACAGAACAAAAACTTAGTAACAGACCGAGACCAAGAGAAGTACCATATTAGACTCACATATTGCATTCACAGATTGTTTATACATTTAATAATCAACAACAAACTAGTTGAATGTATATCTACCACTGAACTCAAATTATTATTGAAGTAGTTACAGATTCTGTACAGTGGTGCATGTGACATTACATTAGTGCGTGTAAGAGGGCAGTAAAAAGTCTAGGCCTGTCATGCAGAATACTGGGAAAATTCAAGGAATTAGTGAGAGAAATCACATCACTCTTGTTATTGACTAAATTAAAGAGAAACTTAATATCAGTTTCAGTGCGACGTTGTTCTAGAGACTGAAAACCGAACATATTTAACAGAGTACTGTGGTTGAAACCTTCTTTCGGGTATATATTCCGTGCTGCTTTAGGTAAAGATATTTCAGAAAACGTCTCTGGACCTGCTCAAGTGATTGCGAATATGTTTTATAAAACGGAGACCAAATTACGGAAGCATACTCCAGTTTAGAGCGCACATAGCAGTAGTATAAATTGATTACCGAGTGTAATAATGAAAAGTGTTTTGTATTGCGAATGATAAAGCCTAATCATTGTAAAGATGAAACAATGGTATGTCCAATATGGTCCTTGAAAGTAAGACTACTATCAAATAGTACGCCCAGGTTCATTATAGTGTCACAGCGGTTTAAGGTAGTATTATTAATTCGATAATTGAAGTCGATTATGGTAGATTTACGCGAGAAAGGAACAATGTTCCATTTTGAAATGTTTAGATTTAAGTCGTTGTCCAGGCACAATAAAGAAAGTAGATTTAACTGGCACTGAAGGCGTTCACAGTCATCAATGGCAGTAATTTTAGCATATAATTTTAAGTCGTCTGCAAACAGTAGTCTGCCACAGTCTAATGTCACAGGGAGATCATTGATAAAAATCAAGAACAGCAAAGGGCCCAAGTTCCTGCCTTGAGGAACTCCAGAAAGAGATGTAAAGTAATTTGAACGATGACCTTTATAACTCACATACTGTCTTCTATTAGATAAATATGATCTAAACAGTAATTGCAATGAAGGCGAAAATCTAACAGCATCGAGTTTCATCAGAAGCCTAGAATGATTCAAACGATCAAAGGCTTTGGAAAAATCTGTATATATCACATCCGCCTACCCACCACCATCCAAAGATTCAGACAAAAACTGCGTCACAACAGCGAGATTAGTTACCGTAGAACGTCTATCTTTACTCGTATGTTGCTTCAAGTCAAAGGTCTGCGATGTGTCATGTTGAATATAAGGTCGAATACTGAACGATAACTGCATGGATACTATGGTTTATAATCTCAACATCATTAGCAAACACAGCTTGTTACTGCATATACTGCTATGGAAATCTGTGCATTTAAGCTGATTGAAAGTCATTTAGAACAGGTTTCAAAGCCTAATAAAGGAGTCATTTTAAGTTAACGTGCCTACCCGGTTGCATAATCTACAGATAAATTTTGAATTTGTAAAAATCTACTATTAAAACAGACCATACTAGATCAAAATCCCAATTTTATGATATTAAGTACTATAAACTATATTTTATTTGTTAATTCAAGCTTACCTGGCATTTTCTTATATTGTATGTATATGTATTTTGCTCCGGGAGATTTATATTCGGTAACAATTGTAGTATTCCTCTCCATCTAGGGTGAATAACGGTATCTTAATATCAGTTACTGGTTTTCCATTTGAATCTATGTTGGTTTCCTGGCAGCTACAATAATCGAAGCAAGATTACTAGTAATTTTGGTTTAAATGAGCTTCCTGTGGCCACGAGAGACGACAGTTCCACAAAAGTTTCCCTAAAAAGTATCCGTATATTATATAAATCTATATCATTAACTGAATGACCTTCGAGATTTTCCTACGAAATATCCTGAGAAGAATCCAAAGTACCATTTAGCCGTTTTAGCAGAGCCTCCGCATACGTCTAATTTGATCCAGAGAGTCTCTCCCACCACACCGGTAATTTCTACTGTCCTAGGTACCCAAGTATTTTCACTGATCATCCTCTACCTAAAAATTAAAATTATAAATTAATTTTAATTCAATTTTAATCAGTATATTAGATCTTTTACATTTATGTTCGCAATACGTTTCATTTTGTGGTTAAGTTTGTATGAACCGCCATTATATTTATTGTATGTATTAGGAATTTTAGTTTATTCGATGTTGATGACATAAAATCGACACTAATATGGTCTACCATAGGAATTTTTATATTTACCGATGACACGCATATTTGAATATTATAGTTTTCTTACAAATTTAGTACACTGCAATTTATTTTCAATTCCTTTGATAACCACTGAATACTGCTTTGATAATCTAAATCTTTTGACAACTTGCTCATCATTGCAATTGTTAAATGGCCTCCTTATAATTCGTATATTGTTTGTGACAATTAACTATTTGAACTAAGCTTGGTAAAACGTGTTTACTTTATTCTGTACTGTCGTATGTATGTACAGTGGGCTCAAAATTCATGTCATGCCCTAGGGAGACGATATCAAAACTTTCTTGCTTATGGGAGTGGCTTATTCGCGGAGTGCTCTTAATTACCGCCGATAGATCTTCTTTCTTACATCTATACGTATTATAACGCATTTTCAAGTGGGGAATTTGGTCCTAAAATAACATCATAATTTCAAACGTACTCACGGTCCCTGCTAGCTTATACGAACACTTAAGTTAGGAAAGGTTTCGATGCCTACGGATTGAATCCTAATCGATATGCTTAAAGTGTTATGGAGGTATAAAGCATATCGCATATAGTAGAGATACATACAGGAGGAGAAGTTGACGATATTAATTGCTTGATTGTGTTATTTCTGAATGTTTTTTTATGTTATATTTACAGCTACCGTAATTATTTTCACTGTATTTTCTTGAAATAAAAGGATTAATTTCTGTCTTTTTTCAATAGGAAATGAAGTGATCCTATTGTCTAAATAACAGATTTTACGGATTTCTATATCAATAATATATTTGCATCTAATGTAAATTATGCATTGTTCCAAATTTGAAGTTCTTTTTTTGCATAGAAAGTGAAGAAAATTGTTGAGTGTATCGCTTCATTGCCCGAATAGGAAATATTGTCAGTTTCTCTTAATGTTTAATTTGAATAAAAAAAAAATACTCCCCTATACGATACTGAAACTTCGAACCTATTTTTAACTTTTTATTAGAGATCGTTATAGTTTTTTTTTTATTTATACTAACAATAATTTTCTTTGTAGTTCTATCCAGTTGCGTAATTCTCTTTGCAATCGTTCAAAATATTGTGTGATTATTTATATTTTTTATACTTTGTCTTTTATATACCGAGTATTATAAGGTTACTTTATTGTTTATTCATAATATTTTTTTTATAAAACTCTGGGTGTAAATAATAACTCTTAGCTAAACCGGCAAATCTTTACCTATTTTTTTTTACCTTTTTATTATACTTATCTATTTTATATTTTTCATATACCCTATGGTAACAAAATAATATACCAGTTAGGAATGTTACGGGAAGCAAAATAAGTAGTATAGTATAGTAAATAAACAGTTAATATAGCAATAACAACTCTAAAGAAAAGAGGTATCAATTTAATACGCATCGGACACGTATACAAGTAAGCGGCTCTACAAGCGATCGGCGATAACGATGGCGACGGATCTTCAAGTAGTCCCAGATAGCGGGCCAAACATTAAAACCATCAAATGCCTTCTTTAACATCCCGCTACAGATATTTAAAGAATACTGGTACCTGTCGTCAAGTGTGCATGTGTTGTAGCCTCTATTGCATTTAGGTGTAAAACTGAACAGAATGTGCCATGCAAGAAAGTATTTATCAAAAAAAATGTCATTAATTTAATCGCGTTTAGGGTTTGCTATTTTAGGTACGGAAATATTTAGATTCTCGACATCGGTCGAAGCAACAACGTATAAGCCACTCCCAGAAGGAAAAAGTTTTGATATCTGCTCGGTAGGGGCATGACATTAAAAAAGCGACCCACTGTACATGTGTTCAGCCTGCATTTCTCTTCCCACAAGACATTTGTATTTGTGCAGTTTTATTTTCTGAAAAAAATTAAAATTTTATAATTTCATAATTTTAATCTTAATTTACTTTTTAGAATGTTTGTTTCTACTTTAACGTAAGTAAATTAGTAATTTAATAACTTTTGTGCATCTGTTTAATTGTTTGTTTTTGATATTAGAAGGCTCTGAAGATGGCTAGTCGGCCGAAACATGTTCGCCAATAATTACATTTAGACTCTGATTGAGTTTTTTACCCTTTAGTTTTATTATCATTAGACATCACTCAATTTGAACATAACCATATACCATGTATTTAACTAAGTTGACTAAAACTTCTTCCACAAAGTCTTTCAAAATATGTACACTTCTCATTCACAAATAATTTCAATCTTGTAAACACAACATAGTTTCTTGGTTGTATCGACAACGTTCGTACATTTTTTCATGTCCTAATAAGCTTTTGCTAGTGATGCTCACTATGCATCAACCATTCAATTACATTTTAGGAGAATAAACTGGTTTAATACCAACATAATTTTTCTTAGTTGCTGGAAAGACAATTATTTTAGTTACTCAACTAATAACTTTTATTACGGGTTTGAAATGCCTTAATTAATAATGAAATAGATAATAAAAAATACTATAATAATAGTAAAATTAATCATTACAACAAAATAATAACTGGTATATGGTATATCTGGTTGCCTACTCGTCAGTTACCAACGCATTGACAATTTGCTTTTTTAACATTACACACAGAGAAATTGTTCTGTGTAATAGAAAAAAAAGAACCCCATATATTATTTAATCAATATTATCAATTATACCGCTAATTGTACCTACGTGTAGTAGCGTAAATATATTTTCTTATTACGATAAATGTATTTTTTTCATTTCATACCGTCAATTTAAGATATTATACAGGGGTTATTATCCGGGCTCTATCTATAAGTATTTATACCTACCACAGAGCAAAGATCTGTACAATACGGTCCGGATATGTGAGTGGTAAGCGCTACGTCTCGGTCAATTAATCCTTAATAATCTTCGGGTCGGCCCGCGATCAAGGATATGCTAACTACCTCGTTTGCATTTTGTGCTCGGAGGCATACTGGAGCACGAGACTCTACCGAGACAGGCCGTTTTCCTCATCCGTTAATGAATCTCTGGTATGCGTCTAGGCGTACTGCTGTTATACTCTTGTGTGCACGCATGTTTCAACTACATATGGACGTATGTAACATATGTATGTCTACTTGTAGTCGTCGGTCAAATAAGACAGCAGGTGGTTGATTTCGATCGCTTTTTTTGTGATTGCGTGCCGCAGTTCCTTTCGGTATTCGGAACAAACTAAATAGGGTAGTTATTGCAGCTATAAATATTTAAAGGATGCGGTGCCGAATTTGTGTCCGTAGTTAGTTTTTAGACGCCGGTACCCACGAGGCATCTAATTAGCTGGGACGCACTATCTTTGGATATATGCATGTCACTCGCTTAAATTATTCAAGTTACGTTAATTACCACGTAACCTTCTGCATGAGATATAGTTCGGTCACGCATTACTGGTGAAAAGTATGTATCTTCCTAAGGAATTTGGAAAAAGGGCTTCTGAATGCTGTAGGCATCAAATAGCTTGATAAATTTGAAGACTGCCTGACAGAAGTAATACTGATTCGCACAATATGAAGATTTTTGTTACAGAATTTCATTGAATTGTGGGGTAAAATAGAAGTATATATTTCTTTCTTTATGGACTCACCATAAATATTGCAGCCTCTTAGTTTTTATTTTGTAATCTCCAATTTCTTTACTCTTTAATTTACACCTTTCCATTGTCATTCCAATATTCTGATATCTTGTACTAATCTGTAATCTGTACAGATCTTCCAGTTCCATTTTCAGTTTGCTAAAAAATGTGTGTTTTTACATTTATAACTTCCCATTAACACAGAAGGGATATTTTAACGCAATTGAATTAGTCTCCCTAATTTGCTCGAAAGAATGTTTGGGTGAATTGTTAGAATGCATTCATTTACAAATAATTCAACATATACAGCCAGGGTGTCATTAAGGCAGTCTCGAACCCCGTAACTAGGTCATAACCAGTAAGAGACTGCAA
This sequence comes from Protaetia brevitarsis, assembly GCA_004143645.1. Taxonomy (NCBI): domain Eukaryota; kingdom Metazoa; phylum Arthropoda; class Insecta; order Coleoptera; family Scarabaeidae; genus Protaetia; species Protaetia brevitarsis. The sequence goes on from RXPK01000158.1 coordinate 1,520,764, forward strand.
ACAATCCCTCAATGTACTGGCACGAGACTACACGGTGTCTCTGTGTTGGGTGCCGGGACATGAGGATATAAAGGGCAATGTAATAGCCAACGAACTAGCCAAGGACGGCTCTAAGAGACACTTCATGGGTCCAGAGGCCCCCGTATGTGGGATTACTAAGAATTCCGCAAGAAGGGAGATCTGGACCTGGTTAGATAAAGAAAGTACAAAGAAGTGGAGGTTGACTGAAGGTCAACTCTATACCAAAGGGCTGATAGGGGATGGGGAAGTTAGTTTCTCTGATAACCTACTCAGGCGCAGTAAGAAAGAAGTTAAAACCATTACTGGGTTGGTAACTGGACACTGTCCGCTGAAAAAGCATCTATACAACACAGGCCGGGTAAGCGAACCGTGGTGTAGAAGATGCGAACTACAGGAGGAAACGAGTTTGCATGTAATCTGCACATGTGAAGAACTGAAGGTACTCAGGCAGAAATATTTCGGGAGAGATCTATTGGAGCCCTCGAAGGTTCTCAAGTTCCCACTTGGCAAGATAACTGGGCTTTATAGAGAACACCAAGCTGCTCGAGTGGAAATAAGAGAATTAGTAGGGATGGTATAATGAGCACATAGCTCAAGTGCCCGGACATTAAGCGCCCACCCTAACTTTAATGAATGAATGAATGAATTCAACATTTTTCAGTGTAACACGTAAATGTGTTTACACAGATCCTCAATTCTCAAGAAATCTGCTTAACATCTGCAATTTCCGGCCGGAATCAGTTTCTTGAAAGTTCAGATAGCACTTTTCTTTCTGCTTGGAGCTCGATATTAAGCATATTTAATAGTTGGTTGAATTGTGATTTTGATAGTTATTAACCAAAGAGGCATTTGCCAATCATAAATGCATTACTTCCTTGTTGCAGATTAGTTTCTGATTTTTGACTCTGTGCTTGGATTGCTTTCACCACAATATTTCTATTAAATAAATGTTGTAGAATCATGTGAACCGATCTCGCCTACAAAAGATTGCCTGCCGGATAATGAACAATGTGATTATGTCCCAATCTTGCATATTACCACTTAACGTTTTCTGAGATGCTCCATCCTTACATTTTCCATTATTACAAGTTCGATAGGAGGAAAATGCACTAAACATTCCTTTGCTGCTGTAAAAGTAGTCTTCATGACTACTCCCAAACACGCAGATCTCTCGCAGATTTTCCGTTATAGCAATTTATTACTGCGTCTTTCTCTACCTAATTGTTAAACACAATATTGCTCAGATTGTAAAACTATGTACCTAGAAGAAATATTTTTTAATGGAATTATAAAGCATAATTTCTATCGGACGTATAATTGTGCATATATTGATAAATTTTATTTTCTTCATATTTAAAAAAATTCGTAGGTTTCACCAAACTCTTTGGTTTGCCTCGCACATTGACTTTGTCATAAGAAATTGTTTAGCATTAAGTTTGAATATCCTTATCTTTTTTATTGAGTATCTAATATTGAAAAATTTTAAATAAAAATAAAACCGTAAACCACATTCACAATCCGAATCATTAACCCTCCCAATTTTACATAAATATAATTTAGAATTATCGTGACTCCTTATTAACTCTACCGCCTGATACGATAAACTAACCGTCATTTCCTTGTACCGTTGCCGATCAATTTCCTAGTCCACCCCCATTTAAAGTATTAACCTACCTACCCTGCTAATCATTAGCTAGTAACTATTTTTTATAAAGCAATTGTGCGGAAACAAAAAAAAACAAGAGATTTGTTTGCAGTTAATTATTCCGAAAGTCATATTCCTAGATCAAGTACTATTCATAAAACGGTTCGACGTTGCAAAGCAGCATTTTTTTAAATAAATGGTAAAAACTAACTGTACAGTGTCAATACCATTGTAAAGGTGAACGACAATATACCTATCATTATCAAGTTTCCTAAACGCCTTTTTAATTAGGTTGGCCGAAATTAACCCATAACTAATTATCGCGCTATTTGCCCCAGACACCGCCCCTTTCCCTAATTGATCCGCCGTCATATTACCCGATTGTACCCACGTGAGCTGTAGTCCAAAAAAGTTACAAGTAGCAATCAATAACAAATCGGTCGGAATTTTTCAATTTCCTAGCTCTTCTAGTACAGATATATATTTTAATACCCTTATTATAAACCAGAAAAGCCGCCTCTGTACCACCCCCACCCTTCGGCCCATCCGTAAAAATTTCTAAACCCTCTCCAAAAGTACCTATAAATTTGTTATAAGTAATACTTTTTAATTCCAAGAGATGAATTCACCCCCTATATCTAATCACCTTTCTAAATCGTCCGATTCTAATTCCCGTTACCGTAATTAACCCTTCCAACCCTATTTTATTCTTGTCTCTACGCAATTTAAATTCCCTCAAACGTAAATTTTAGCACAGGGTAAACATATTATACAAGAAGGAAAATAAATAATGAAAATAGTAGCGGTAATGAGATTTTTTACTATATTTGTAATATGGTATTATCGGTTTGTTTTTTGTATAAACATAACTTAAAGTTTTACAATCCATAAATTAATTTAAACAAAAAAGCAGCAGGAGAATAGTAACATTGGCAATGGAAATTTTTATCACACAAACTATAATCGCACGCATTTGAATAGACACTGCAAAAACCTGTTTAAATCATGTTGAAGACGAAATAAATTCGACCTGACTGGCGACTCCACCAATTATACAGATTGCTCTTATTCCTTTTTAAAGCGTAAAATTCTTCTATTTTGTCACTTTTTTTGCTTAAATCGCTTCCTTTGTTAGACTTTTTTGTAAGTATTACCTGGTTTGGATAACAATAAGTTTCAGATATTTTTTTACAATTCACATAATTTCGTAACTTTAACTTAAAACCATAGAGGAATTGTGTTATAGTGTTGCGTTAATATTAATTGCATTAATCTATTTGTGAAGTCGATTTGTGTAATTTTATCTCGTGAATAAGAATTAACATTTTATACATTACTTTTCTGTTAGCCATTTAAAAATTGAAGCATTTTCAGCATCATAGTAAACGAAGTGAATATAACGTCTACTCTTTTTAACAATGCCAAAATGCAACAGATGTAGATTTTAGTATTACTGTTATTTTGATTTTTTTTGTAGTCCCTACTTTTCAATTTGTCAATTCATTAAATAATCAAAATGTTTGACTGAGATACTTGAATATATATGCTAATTTTTCCTCCAGAATTAAGTTAGGATACGTGTAGTGTGGTAACAATTACTTCCTAATTTCAAAATACCTAAGTTATAATTTATTTACAACATTGAAATTATTCTTTCACTACCGGTTTCGGCCAAATTACTAGCATTCGTCAGTGAAAATTGAAGGTAATTGTATGTAATAGTCAATTAAAAATCTAGAAAATTGTCAAATTCAAGACTAAAAAGTAAGAATATATCCATGGTGCCGCAGGGGAACCTTCTCCGGACAACCATGTAATCCTGTCCGTCTAGAAGTACGTGCAGTTGCAATAGGGGGTACCTTACCCTAGTGAGGTTGCCTTGCTGATGGCGATGACTCCCATCGCTAGAGAAATATGCAGTTTGAGCCCATCCTCGCCAAAATAGTACTAGACAAGGAAAGTGTCTTATGTATAGCCACAAAGAGCACAATAATTTAAAATATGATTTATTATTTTATTATTTATTAATTAGTACTTTGACGTTTCAATTAGAGTAATCTTTTTTGAAGTATAAGAAAATAAAATGCGATTAACGAAATCATGAGTGAAAGGAAAACATTCTTCAACTACAAATACATTTTTTTTCTGAGCGTAATTGATATAAAACAAATAAATATGATGGCGTATCATTTCTACTTCATATTATATACACTGATTTAATTAGATGCACTGACAATCAATAATTCATTTTATAGCTATTACTAACAGAAAAAAATTGTACCTTCAAATCAAATTCCCAGGTACTTGGCTTACGCTTTTACATACTTTTTCTTCAGTGCGAATTTCTACGTCTTATAATAATTCTCACTGCATCCAAAAATAATGAGAAATTAAAAATAATTTATCGAGGTCGAAAGCCTAAAGCTATTTCACGAAATTTTTCTAAACAGCAAACATTATTTAATTACATCCTGCTGTACAACATCTATTATACTACATTGTGTAAACATTTTCTCCTTTCCATGGTACATAATTATTTAACGACTCTTGAATGTAAATACAAATTCAGCTTACTAGCAACTGAAAATATGTTTCGTACCTTATCATGACATGCCTCGTAAACCAATACATTCTAAATTCCGTTAGAGATTCCGATGAAAGAATTACTGTATCAAAACGTTTAAATAACCATAAATTTCCAGCACGATGATCGGCACGTCTGTAGAAGTTATCGCATGTCTTCAGCCATCTCCGCCTCATTAAGTCTGTCAGTTGAACATTCCCAATTGACTGATTAATTGACGCGTGACTCTAGCTTTTCCAAGTCAGTGCGAGTACGTTTTAGTATCCGTTTAGAAGGTCCTAGATACATAAACATAATGTATCAACATATGTGCATATTATAAAATCAATTGGGTCTACAATATACCGACATTGATGGTGGCCGGTGTTATACAATAAGCTGGAAGCTGAGGTATGTCACATAAAAAAAAGAATAATAAGAAATGAATCAAATCGACCTGATTTTAATATATCTATACTTTGTAGTATTTTATTTAGACGATTAGCCCCAAAAAGAAATCTTTTGATTGGGTTTTACATAGCCCTGTTTACACACTAAAGCAAGTATTCCGCAAATCGTTGTTAACAATAGTACTTAAATTTATTAACTTAAGAATATTTCTAAAAATAGGTACAACAATATGCAGTGACTTTACTGAATAAACCAGAAATGTTCGTTTAATATTCATTTTAATCTTCTCATGTTGTTTTGTATGGTGCATTCCATATTTAACATAGAAGAGCTTGTATCAAAAAAAGTTATATTATGAACATTTTGCTGTGTAAATACTTAATACTTTTATTAACGCTCCTAATTTTGAGATAAGGTATAGTAGCATTCATTTAAACAGTTTTTTTGCACACTACACATGCCAGTACATACGAAGTTTATACGTGAAGTTACTTAGGATGTTGTGTTACATTAATAGTTATTTTTTCATCGTATGATATGTGCAGTGTCTTAAGAGGTTAAAATTAATTATTGTTACTGCGATCCATGCACAGCTACATCTTTATTTACTCTATTAAAATAATAAAAGAAATTTACTGAAAATAATTGCGGGGAATTGAAATTTTGCCACTTACATAAAACTTGTTCAGTATTAATTCAGATAATTGCATTATAGGAGACTTAGAAAAATAAATTAGTTCCTTATATTGGAATCCCGCAGGGATCTGTTTTAGGACCAATTTTATTTATTCTTGTTTATTACTGACATTATTGATTTGGTCAATTGTTCATTATTTTTAAATGCTAATGATCCTAGTGCATTTGCGACGAGCAATGGTCCATTACCTGTTAGTGATAGGATGGCTACGGTGTTTTTCAACCTGTAGGTATGATCTGGGAATAAGTTACATCTTAACCTTTCCAGGACTGACTATATGTTCTTCCACTCAAACAATCGATCTATAATTTTGGGGTTGGCGTGTCTTTGCACATCTCTTCGGTCTGTGAAAGGTCTCATATTACTTGATGTTCAACTAAACGAAACGTTGGACTCGGATGCGTACTATAAATTCATAAGGCCTATTTTCAAATTAGGTCACTAAGAGGAACAGTACCAATTCATATCTACTCTTTTTAGTGTAACGAAGTTTACCCTAGAATTATGCCAGGTTATTGTTACTTTGTAGAGTTTTTCCAAACATTATTCAGAGGTGTTTCTGGCGCAGGGGCGTAACATTAGATGTATCTTCATGATCGATATTTATGAATCACGCCGCTCTTATTCCATTAAATACAAAATAATTCGACTGCCTTGCGTTTGTATCCTTAACCTTCTTCTTTACAGATTTGACAATAAAAATAACTTTGCAAAGAAAGAGCATGTGCACTCACACCATACTGCAGGTAAAGGTAATTTCAGTTGAAATTTAAACAAACCCCAGTCTAAAAAATTCTGATAGAAATATATTTAAAGCAAATAATAAAACATGAACTTGCATGCAATTGCATTTTATTCCGTAAATAATTTGCGGTACATCTTTGACATTGTGTCACTGTTCAGCTACTTTCTATAAGTTTGCGACAATAAAGAATCTATCTATTTATCTATCATGTAAGTTCCCAAATGTAATGAATGATATTTGTGTCGCCGTACAGAAAGTCATTTTTTAAGCTAATTTTTAACAGTTAATTGAAAATCTTTTCCAGAATTTTCACTTTTTGCGAAGTATCATTGTGCATTGTGTATCTACAATAACTTATTTCTTTTTTACACCTAAAATGGTGATGTCAGAATATTTTGTTTTATGCATGACATTCCATTAGAAGGATAACTACCAGTGATGTATAATACTGCTTCTTTACGCTAGCTGTTACAACCTCCGTCTGCTACTATTGGTTAGCAGTTTAAAAAAGCTGCTACTTTTTGTAGCAGTTTTCCTTACACAGTGTTATATGTTAAACAGATAAACGCTATTTACTCAGTATTTATCTGCATTTATATTGCGGACGACTCTATTTGATTCAGTAACGAGATTCAGTACGTATGTGAATAGCTTTATATATCTATCTACTAATATAAATAATTGATTAATAAATGAAAAGTTTCTTGAGCGGAAAAGTATAAATTGGCATTTTTTATCAATTATAAAACGGTGATTGTAACAAAAGTAACAATAATAATTAGTAATAGGTTCTGAGGGGTTACGTTTCATAATGATCGAGTTTCTATAATGATATATATTATGTGTTTTTGCATAGGTATTTCTTAACCAAAATCGATATAAAAACTAGGAAAACTAGGAAAATAATCAGCGAAACTTACATTGTGTGCGGTTGTTACACAAAGTAACTATTAGTGCTTGGAATAAAATTGTCTCCACCTGGGCTTGACAAAAGCAATATTTCTATGTAGTTGTTAGAGAAGTCTGTTTACTTTTTATTCTCTTATTTACTTAAACGGATTTCTTTTTACCGCATACGCTTGTCATTTATTTAACACACCACTAAAATGTAAGTATTTTTAGAAATCCTTCTTTATTATGTTTGTTAGATCATTTTTACATTTTTTTTACGGTAAAAACATCTATGATAAAATAGACATGAACTGTTTCTTACAATAAAATGTTTCCTGAATTTATAATATCAAGTAAATACAGCCTTTATATATTTATCTTTGTTCCTTGTATTATTATCACCACCCAAATTCATATATAAATAGCAACATACACAAGTTATTGTTAGTTTTTCAGTTACAAGTTACCACCAAAGTTTACTACTAGAATAAAATACAACCAACATACATTGCAATAGTTTAGTGCTAATTATTATAATAATATCAATGTGATTTTAATAATAAGAGAAGCTATTCAAATCTATTTGACAAAAACTAAATTGTTCAATGTAATAATCACATTAAAATAATGTTTTTATTACATAAGCGCTGACGTTACAACTACAAAATGCAACAAATTAATAAATTAATAAATAATTACTCATTTAAATTATTATTACCTCCATTCCTCACCGATGTTAAAAAAATAATTAATTTAATGGGTGAAAAAAAATTAATTCCTTCTGCGGCATGCGCCTTCCAAAGTGATCAAGACGATCTAAGTACCCCTATACGACAAAATTTGCACGTTCGAGAGCGCGCGACTCCGATCCAAACCAACGGTGGATACTTTACGACCTTTACACAACATATTTAGAAACATTTACAGAAGCAGGTTATAGCTGCTAACGTAAAGAAGCAGTTATATACACTCACTACATTTTATACACGGCTGTACTACTAATATATGTATACTACGAATATACGTGTATGTTTCACAACATCCGCACTTGTCTACTTTATCAGGAAAGTGTTGGAAAAAGTAGCAGCTTCTTTTGATATTGAATAGCTGCTACAAACTGCTAACGGTTGTTAGCTGCTACAAAATACCAGTTTGCTTCGTAGCAACCCATCACTAGTAACTACCATTATAAAAATCTTCGAATAAGTAGGTGAATATACTATTCAATTGTAAGTGCTACTTGAGCAGTAATTACTCCCATGCAAACATTTTTTTAGGAAAAGCAGGAAGATTTGTCATGACAACCTCTTGATATATGCAATGCAAGAAAAAATCCGCCCCATTATTGCAAAAGTTAAATATAAAATTCTCCGACACAATGTTTCTTCCGTTACGTGTACTACTTTTACAAAGCAAGTCCCTCGCGTGGCAAATGTTTTTATCTTTAGACACGGAAGTCAATAAACTTCGGTGAAAATTTGCCAAACAACGTAAAGTCGTAATACACTTAAGTACATAAGTATTGAAGTATTAAACATCTTTTGACATAACATACAGTCGGTCCGGCGCTTGTTTTCTTCGATTTCATTTTATACAGTTTTGCAGTTATGTAGTGAGAGAATATTGCATCTTTATTTTATCATATTTTTTTATTTATTATTATAAAACGCATTTACGTTTTTACATAAGATTTTATTTTTATGAGTTAACTACAACAATTAACATTATTTTACGTTTTCAATTAACAGCGCAAACCCACTATTCATATTTGAAACAAAAAAATATCCATACTTAGCTATGTATAGTCAAATTCAAAAGTCATGTCTCCTTAAAATATTATTTTTTTCTATTTTATGAATATAATGTTTCTCTGTGTTTGCTTAAAATGTGGTCCTTTTGTTTTATTGAGCGCTGAAGTTTTGGTAAGTGCTGCCTCAGATGCTTACATTTAAATTAGATATATTATTCGCCCATGAAGAAATTTTAGGGAGACGTGAATTTTGTATTTCAGTGTACCTGTAAATTTAATAATTTTTTTTTTGTTTTGTGTGGGTGGTATTTATATTCACTTACTGTTTTGCCGCGAATATTATAACATTTGAAATGGAGCGCTGTTATATTATTGCATCTTTGAATTCTAAAAACTAAGCTACGTGTGAAGACATGTAATTTGTTAGTTTTTCTTCATTTGGTTACCAAAATTGAAAATTTTTAATGCCGCCAGTCGGTTTAAACCTTTCCTGACTGTCTAAGCTAGAGTGAAAATACAGCACGAACAATTTCGCTGGCATCGATAAAAAAAATGAAAAAATGTCGAAGAAAGTTTTTGTTTGGAGTGAGTAGAAAGAAAATAGTTAATTTAATAATTATATATGAAAACAAATGCAGAATTTTTAGAATATAGTTACTTAGCCTTTTGTTTGTTAATAGTTTAAATATTTTGTATATTTTTATTTAGGGTTACTTAAAACAAATTATAAACAGAACTTCTACCTATGATTATTTCAGTATTTCAGTTATGTTATTACATTTTTTTGTAATATAATACCTCCACTTTAGTTTCAATTTTTACTAATTCTAATGATACAAAACTCAAACAGTTTTAATTAGACGCTATTACTCTCCAAATGATGAGAACTTGTTAACACAAAGAGAGAACATACGTACATTTCCAGAAAAAGTTTATTTTGTAATAAAATTACTCCACGTGTATCTCATAATTTAATTCAATCGTAATAAATAAAATAAAGGTTGGAAAGTCTTCATTGAGAATAAGAAATTTAAAAATATCCACTGCTTAATTTGTTCTATTTAAATATATATTCGCTGTAAACAAGAACACATTGTTTAGCCAATTATTGCCAAGATGCCAATCTCTGTTACTATATTCACTAATGCATTCGTACAATTTAGTGATCTTGAACTTGGCTGTTGCATTACCATCATATTTATGAACCAGACGTATCCAACTTCGCATGCAAATAATAATAATAGGCAGTCTTTAAACGAAACTGCATCATCCCTGGTACATAATGTAGCATGATAATTTTGTAAATAAGGTATATTTCTATTTTGTGATACTTATACTAATTGAACTGTCTACTACATTTCGTACTTAATCAAGTTGACATATTCAGACACCGTACTTCTGTTGTTGCCGTTGACCAGAAACTGAAAACAACAGTTTTTAAACAAGTTTCAGTCAACCGTTGTAAAGCATACTACAAAATTGAAGACTATATCAATAACGGTGCATGCCACAATATTTATAGCAACGATACTTTTTAATTAGTTAAGTAGCCACAGTAGCCAACTATATATTTATTTCATATTTCAGAAATATTTAGAAAATATTGAATCTTTCTTAAGAATGCAGTGACATTCATGGCGTGGCGTGTGAAAACATGGAAACTACTTTCTAGGCATATCAAAATAATAGTAAATGCCGGGAAAACTAATAGCAATCTGGTTTATATCAAAATTATAAATGTAAATGTAACTGAATAACTATGTAACAGCAATAATCACAATAAGAAGGGAAATATAACTTTAAAAAACCTAATAGTTTGGTTTTTGACGAAGTAATCAAGCGAATTAGAATAATTTTAAGAAATATTAACTTCAGTATATTTATCAAAATGACGTACACATATTTAAATTGACAGTTAGCTGTCACTCGTTGTCTTTCCAACAGAAGGGTTACATTTTTCTTAAAAGGGCGCGCCAGCGGTGCAACTCATGATTCGACAGGCCGCATATAGCATAAATGAGTACTTAAATATTATACTGAAATAGATGTTAAGGTCCTATATTACCAACGTCGGCATTAACAAATACACCAGCCTATGGATTTCAGCGCCTGCGGCATCCGTCCATCTGTACTATTTTTTTCGCGATTCCAGATTTATTTCAGAAATTCGCTTGCTCGATCTTGAAGACAATATCATTTGTAATTCTTTTCAACAATTATATTGTTTTAAATTATTTTATGTTTAAATTGTGTAATTTAACTTAGATTGGAGTTGTTTAAAAGCTATAGTATAACGATATTCACCACTCTATGTTTAAATTATACTCCTCAATAGTAGTATGAGCATTGTGAATAGTTGCAATGTAGCATTTGAAGAAACCCAATCGTACTTAAAGCGCAGAATGTACATAAGTATATATAAAACGGTTTCTAACGACGTAACTATGGGAGGAAATTACAAATTTTATTAACAAACAAATAAGTTATGTATCAAGAAATTGTAAATTAAGTGAAAATCCAAAATTTATTTAATATCTAGTAATGTACTACTAAATAGTAGTAAGTAAAGCCAAGATATTGGTTTTTTTGGCATTTGCCAAAGAGTGAGAAAACAACGAAAATCTTATTTTCGCAAGCAACAGTAGCAACAATTAATAAAATAAATTTTATAAGTAATAATAAATAATAAAAACAATGCGAACAAATAAATAACACTCAGAGTGAAATTTCTTTGTTCCATTAATGTTCTACATACCTACATACACCTTTGCAAATATCCTTAATATTACCTACCACCTAAGTTAAAATAATTTGGTAATTTATTACTCACCATTTTATATTATAAATCGAAATAACTTAACCACCCCAATGAAATCTCTAAAGGCCGCTTTACAGTTCGCCTTTTTTTTCTTATTGCATGCAATAAAAATTGCATACAATAAAATAGCGCATGCTCTATTCCGTGTATTGCATCCAGTTGATCGAAATCCATTGAATGCGCATGCGCTATTTTTATTGCATGCAATAAAAAAATTGCGAACTATAAAGCGACCTTTACATTATTAATCTATCTATTACAATTTAGTATAATTGTTGTCTAAGCCCTATTTTGAAATTGCTGTACCTAATCAAAGTGCTGAGTAATGATTGTCTTATACACATGCATTCTGATCCATAAACTTAACCTAACACTTATTCTACCACAGAATCAACTAATAGGTACTTGCTAACACTTTTTAGTTCATAGTTTTTAATTATTGTCTGCTACACTTATTAGCGTATCATCTGCAAATAAATTGATTTTGCAGTTTTTCGCAGCATTAATGTAATAAATAAAATAACAACAATATACAACAATAAAATGATACGTACATTAAGGTGGTTAATTTTTTTTTTAGCAGATATTTGGTAGAATATTCAAACCAGGTACCTACCTGCATAAATTTCCTTCATATGCTCAAAAAACTCATCGTTACAGTATGTTAACCCTGTGTTCCAACGATTTGGTGAATAGATGGTAACTAGCCACTGACGCTTGTGTGATAATGTTCCAGCATTCGCCACAACTGCTCACAAATAATATTCTCTTCATAATTTAGACTGAAACAAAAGACACTGCATCCTTTCTTCCTGGTATTGTTCCCACACTTATTTTCACTAGAGCAGGCATGTTTTCTATCTCTTCCTTTTGTAAAAAATCCCCTTACTGAAGTGCCTGCAGGCCATGTTGTTTACCAGTAAAAGCATGCAGAAAATGCAGAGCATTCATTTAAATTAGAGTGTATACACACGCCACTGACAGTAGTGACAATATTTAATTTATATGAAAGTGGAATTTCATATTTAAACACCAAATTTACTCTTAAATAACAAACTAATGTGAACATAAACAGCGCAACGAAATGCAGAAATTTGACATTTTCAGCTATTCGCGCCCAGTTATTTCCTCACTATCGATAAGGTGGGGTTTGATTAATTTGGACTACTGCTGGCCCTCGTGATTTCCAACTTCAACTATACTTTATGTGACGTCAGAAGGAACAACTGTTGAAGCTAAGTGCCCACCCGATGGCTGGTGTAAAATAAACTGTTGTATAGATGCTTTCCATTCGCATGCTCTGCGCTCCTCTAAGTACTACCTCTTAAGAACTCTTGTTCTACTCTTATACTGTACTATTCTTTAAATACTTCAATCTACAACCATTGGAACACAAATCATGTTTGACATTTGGAGCACGACATTCCACCGAAAAAGTTAGTTGTTGAGGGGAAAGGGGACTAGCGGATCGGAGCAGTTCGAAAGCACCGAACGCCGTCAATGGAATAATAAAGAGTAGAACAAGAATACTCCGAAAGTGCTTTCTAGTGCAAATGGAAAGCACCTCAGTCATCAGTAGGTCGTGATCCCTTCTAATGTCAAATATAGATTAAATAAACTATAGTCGACCGTAAGTTTCAAAAATATATTCTTACTAGAACTTCGAAAATTAAGCCAGTTCCCTGAGACATCCTATACGAAAACAACTGCAACCAAATAATCTATGATCTGTAATGTCCCAGGGAATTGGTGTATGTGTATTGATATTGAAATAATAACAGGTTTAATTCGTATTCCAAATTCCTTTTTATTTAAAATATTTATTGCAACATGTTTCGGCTACATGCCATCTTCAGGCAATAAAACGTCAAGTTTGTTTTACATATAAGATTGATGTGTCAATATTTTTTGTGTATTAAGAGAAATTCTTACGAAATAAAAACTTTGAATCTGATTAACACTACATTACTGTCTTTTTCTTAGTTTATTAACGTTATGTCTTTTTAATGTAGTGTTAATCAGATTCAAAGTTTTTATTTCGTAAGAACTTCTCTTAATGCACAAAAAAATATTGACACATCAATCTTATATGTAAAACAAACTTGACGTTTTATTGCCTGAAGATGGCATGTAGCCGAAACATGTTGCAATAAATATCTTAAATAAAAAGGAATTTGGAATACGAATTAAACCTGTTATTATTTCAATATCAATACAAATAATCTATGTTATATGAACATTAATTTGGTTTAAAAGAAAAAGTAAATGATCGCCATCAGAATATTGACTTAACGTTTTCAACCATATTGTAAAATTTGTTGTTCGTACTGCCACTACATATAAATTTACACAAAATTTGAGCTTTCTTGGTATAATGATTAACAACTTTTATTTTGTTTCAGAGAATATTTGGAGACGAATGCGTATTCAACGAAGTAATCGAGCGCAACGACTACAATACATACACCTCCACCAAATACTCAAATGACAAACGCACCTTCTACCTAGCCCTTAATCGTAAAGGCCAGCCGAAGAAGGTGATATTGAAGGCCCGCCAGCAACTGGGACACCTGTCTTCCTTCACCAGGGTGCTCGCCCTTTCCGTACTGCCGCCGGAACGGTCCGAAGGAACACACCCCGTCAGACACCACGCTCATATGTGCTCCGTATTAGCCACGGAGGCAACAACAATCAATCGCGATGAACAATACTCAACGAATAGGCAGGCCAAATGTTCGAAGAAAAAGAAAAAAAAACGAAAGAAGAAAAAGAAAAAGTGCGAACGTGTAACAACAATCACCATGGTAACGGAACGGCACTACCGGGGTCACCTAACGCGAAAAGACACAACAAGAATAAACTGCAAAAGATGAACAAAATGTGCGACAATAAAAATAGTGAAGAGTGCCAAAGAGTTGCGGGTGTTAACAAGAAAAAACAGAAAAAGTTCGGTGGTGATAATAACAGACAGCAGACTGTTAATAGTAAAAAGAAGAAGAAAAATCCAAAATTCGCAAAAAATAAGAAATCACGTGTAGTTACGACGGAATTGCCAACGACCGTGGTCACCTTAACCACGGAAGAGAGCTTCCAGGACGAAGATTATATAGTCGATAACAGCACGCATTGGGATTGGGACGCGGAATCGAGTACAGCCAATCCTGAAGAATCTACTAGCACTAGTACTACTACTATTGTAACTCATCTTGACTGACACTATTTATTACTATTATTTATTGTATTTAGAAATTGTACATAATTGTCTACTTAATTAAATAAACCTCGCTAAAAAACTTAGAACGCATATACATACACACATTTACGTCAGTAGTAGTAAAAAAAAATATTCAAAAATTTAACCTAATTAGAAAATAAAAGTAATTAACTTTAATATATCCCGGCACTCAAATTTTATAACATTATAATTAGTTCACTTTAATCTAGATATTCAAGGATATATTATGAAAATATGAGTATACAGCGCCATCTAATACTGAAGTAGAAAACTAGCGTTATAGCCTATTTTCAGCTTACAGATTACTGTAAATAGGTATTTAAGTTCTCAAATATAGGAAACCTAATTACCGTGGGAATGCCTAGCAAACTTTATAGAAATTTCCCCATACGGAAACTAGGAAACATTAAATTATATACTCTGTGTAAAAAGTGATATATTCGATATAAACCAACATTACGTTACTACCATACTTTTTCTTTTTCTAAAACGAAGACACGCATGTTATTTACTGTTTAACCAACGATTGTACGATGAAAGCATTTATAAATAATAAAGTATATTAAAATGTATTGGGTATTATACTTGTTTTATTATTTTTTCCGCATTATGTAATTTATCTGCAAGTGAGGATGATCACTTGTCATTAAACACTACAATATCAGGAAGACCATTACTTTTATTTTATATGTGGAAATATACAGTGTGGACTAGTATAGAATATTAAACAAAAAAATTAGGCAACTGATTTTTCTAAGAGCACGTCGGATTTAATTTTTAAAAATACCGACACCTTAACATGTGGGATTCATCTTCCGATATTCAATCGTCATTTAGCTATCACAAAAAAAATAAATGGCAATCTAGATTTTTAGTAATGGAATCCAATAGTCTCCTTCCCTTTATGGTCATGTACTATCAAAGACAAAAGTCTTGACACAAATTTGACATAAATAGAGATAGAATAATTGGAGTTTCTTCAGTATTTCAATATTTCTCTCTTTAATCTTGAGTCAAAACTTTTGTCTTCGATGTGCATACATAAATCATGAAGTTGCATAACAAAAATTCTGAGAATTCTGCAGATAAAAAAAAATTACATTTTTGACGAATAGAAGGAAATTCTCACTGTTCTGCTTGAAAGTAGCGAGTAATTACTTACAAATTGGTAAATTACAGAGTACTTAATCGGAAAAGATATCGAGTTTTAGATCGGCAGCAGATAATGATGTCAATAAGTCTGTAGTACCCAAGTTGATGAATAGGGAGAAATATTCTGTATTTAAGATTCAGTTAGTTCAAGAACTTAATGAAGATGATCCTGCAATGAGAAAAAAATTAATAGTCATAAATAAAAATATAATTCTCGTAAGTAAAAAGGTCAGCTGAATAGGGGACAAAAGCACAAATTACTTAGCACTAGTAAAAAAGAGATCCCAAACACTGATACTAACAAGAAGCAGTCTAAATTACTTACGGTCTGCTTCATGCCGGTAACTTATGATAATTGAACTAAAGTAGTTAAGCCAAAGAATATATGCAGTTGCAGTAAGTAAAAGATTTACCCATGTCAAATAGTAGGTGTATTGCTGTGAGTCAACTATTCTATAACGGCTAGCTATTTGGATTACTTGTGATAAGGAAACAGTATCATTAATGCACGTTCACTAATACCTGATAAATAGAAGGTAATCATTTGCGCACAAATATACAATATACTTACCTTAAATTTGTTGTTCAATGATAGTGTACGAAACGAGGAGGTTTAGTAAATATTTATTAAATAGCTTACTGTGTACTCTGGGTGAATAACTGATAACGTAGAAATAAAAATTGAGGGTCTATATCTCACAAAATGCTATTCAGTAACTCTGTTTGCCACTGGTTTCGTGCCCAAGGACATATCTTCAGGCCAGAATTGGTAATCAATGTTAAGTTAGTTTTGGACAGTTTTTAACAGTGATTATATATCAATTCTGGCCTAAAGATCAGACACGAAACCGGTCCTAAGCTGTTAATATACATAATTTTGTGAAATATACATCCTGAAATTTATTTCAACGCGTTATACATTGATGAATTTCATACATATTTTAAAATTTGTTTTATGATGGTACAATGTTAAGCAGCAATATGGAAAGATGTCTTATATTCTCCTATTAAACTAATAAGGGTGCAGCAACAAAAGCGCATGGCACCATATTCATTTCTTACCAACTTGCAAATTGTAAAAAAAATCTATATAAAATGTTATAGACGATGAGTTAGTATAATATTATTTTAATATACATAATAGAAACCCAAAATGAATGAATGTACCCCCAAATCATAAAAGAAAAGCATAATTGTTTCTTTACTGTATGCATATCCTTTAAAATGCAAATACTTTAATTTAAACTATACCGTTAATGCTTTTACTAGCTAAATGTGTAGCTTACAATCCATTTCCAATATTATCTCATGTATGTACCATCTTTAACAAATTATTGAAGCTCCACAAATCTTCGATTATTTATGCAACCGAAACTATAAGTACTGCGACCGAGCAATGCGTAATTCAGAATTGTTTGCAATAATGCATAATTTTTAATTACTATTTCAGTGTGCTGTAGCTTGGCTTGCATTAATAATCGAAGATTTATATGGTATATAATAATTATTGCTTAAGGAAAAAGCAATATTATTAGTAATAGTTTTATTTTATTTAGGACAAACACAGTGACTACTTAATATTAATGTAATGTTTAAGCTACATAATAACAGCAAGAACAAGGAAATAACCGAATAACCTGAACAGACGTTTCAAAACAATAAGCTTTAGAAGTTACAGTTCAATCCAACTGATTGAATGTAATTCTTATACAACTTGCCGGTACTTTTAAATGATTAATACCTACATTGTAGTATATTGTTTATCATTATTAAGGGTGCATATCAAAAGATGATCTGCGTATGTTACCTCTGTAAAATTCATTTAAGTAGTGGAGTTGAAGTCCGAAGATGAAAGCAATTCTTCTATTTCTAACTTCTAACACAGGTATTATCGAGTGTTAATAAGCAAACACCTTTATTAAGTACGAGAGATTTATGCATCTACGTCTATCGCATGTACTTGATTCAAACACGATTTATGATGATTATGCGCAAAACGCGGTAAAATTATCAGTGCTGCCCGAAAACACTGGAGCTGCAGCAAAACTCAAATAATTATAGTTGTGACAAGTTGCTACCTATTTAAGAAAATACATGAACTTAATAGCGATCAGTATTGTTGTTACTTATAGGTACTAAGTATATGCTGTAGTTAGATACAGTGCCAGTAGTCACAAGTAATACGTTACTTACCACAAATCAACAGTTTGGTTACGATTATTACATAAAAATTTGTCAGGTACGCTGCGTAATCGCGATTAATAAAAGTATTATTTACAGTAACAACTTGCATTCAGGAAACTGGGTTTAGTTGAAGGTATTAATTAAGAAGAATAGTTCCAAGTAAAACTTTATCTATTGTAAATGATTTTTTATCAAGTAAACACTTTACTTAGCCTTGGATACCTACATCGGATCTCGGCGAGTAACGAATACTATTTTAGTTACAGCTCTATCGGACGTAGTCCAGCACAACTTGCTTAAGGGTGTTGGATACAGTTTTAAGCAAAAACTAAAAACGTTATTAAACAAATTATTTTGTATGGTAATGACAAATACAATGCCAGCAACATATTTGTACAGGTACAACAGAATTTAAAACAAAAGCTTGAAAAGTCAAAATTTCGTCATTTTTTGTATTAATGTACGGCAGCTCTTGGGAATATTTAATTTCTGGAATTGGAAAATAGTGATTACTTACCTCAATAAGACACTTTGAAAAAATTATGTTGCGTCAACGTATGATGCAATAATCAAGCATACTAACTCATTTTTCCTATAATTTGAGGAAGGATTATTAATTACGGGTAAACACAAACAAATACAAACACAAAATGTATATAAGGTTATATTTCAACACAAAATTATTGCTTAATCCTATACAGAGAATATAAAGAATCAAAGCAAGTGCATACAAGACATTTTTGAAGCATTTCCTGGCCGAGTAGCTTTAAGTTTACTCAAGGTGCACTCCATGTAATCGTGCAGCAGGGTACTTTCTTCGGTATTCTCCTTATACATCTTCACCTTAATTTCTTCCAAATTTCGAGGTTGTTGCAGATCCGATATGTTTACGTCACACATAATTTGCTCAGCACAACTGAGAAAAACACATTATTGAATTACGCAAACCCTTATGAAAGCCCGCAGTAAATGCGCATGAAATATAGAATATTCGATTAAATAGTATTGGCAGTATTTCTACAAACTTACACTGAACAGGGACCCACTGGTGTTATTGGGATTGCGGTTAGGGATGCTTTAGGAGGTGGCGGAGCAATAATTCGCTTTTGTTGTGGCTCTAATAGCTGAATAAGAAAAATAAAGAGTGCTTTTCTATTTGTAATCTAACATTACAAAGACCTAATTGTGATAACAAATTAAATATAAGTGAGAAATTCTTTAAAATATGCAATTCAGATTTTTACGGAGTTATTTTAATGAAAGTGCAATTAGGTTATTGTGGATACGAAGTTTTTTTACGTGAATAAAAAAAAAATCTTCATTCTATAGCTTATAATAAAGGGTCTATTATGAAAATTTTAAGCTGCAAACTACTACAACTAATTAACTGTTTTTTTTTTCTAATGGGACGCGGTATTTTGCAATAGATTTCTTAATACATTTTTTTTTAAGAACAAAAATATTAGATGCATTCGTTCGTACAATAATTCAGAATCACGATTACTTTCCATAAAATTTACGTATTTTTTAAATTCTCTTGGCTTATTGGTACTTAGCGAATCCTGTTAATAAATTGGCGCGAATGAAAGCAGCTATTATAAAGGATAAAATATGCACATAAAAGGAATACTGAATAATAATAGAAATCCCTTCATGCAATATATTTAATCCCCAAAATAAAATAATATGAATATACCTGTTAAATCGGGACGGGTAGTATAAATGGGGAATTCCCGTCCCGACCCAAGATTTTACTTATTGTTAGCGGGACAGGTCGAGATTTCCCGATAAATCCCAATAATTTCTAATATACAAAACAAATGTCTAAACAATATAGAAGATGTAAGTTTTTTGTGGATATTGTGGCTTTTTTTCCTTTATTGATTTAATCTAGTGAAATACACATATTTTTTCACGTGGTGGATGGATTAATTAAACGTTTCAACTATTTAAATAATTTTCTTCAATAAAAAAAAAAAATGATGTTATATAAGCCAACATACTGTTTTGTATAGACAATATAAATGTGAATAATTACTCGATTCACGATAAGAATATAGCGTTGGAAAAGATAGGCTCATATTTTGAACGATTACTATTGGTTAATACTAAAGGCAAAATTACGACGAAAAAAGCGGTCGTGCATTCGGCATTGATGGATAAAATGAAATAGTACTGATCGTAACGGTTATTGTAATGTCAATTGTCAAATTCATTCGTTACTTTTAGTTGTCTGTTTAGTTATTTCTTTGTTTCCCCTTATATTATTACTTTCGTTAGCATATTGCATTAAAAATGGTTCTTGTTAGAACTCGATTAATACGATATTCATATAAAAAAAGGTAAGTACTTTTTTTCGATTTTGATAACCTGATTATATTTTTATCATATTTATTATATTTATATAATAATAATTATTATATTATATTATATATATATATATATATATATATATATATATATATATATAGATTTGTTAAACAGCATACACAGACCAATACCAGTATGTTTCCCAACGCTCCCAAACCAAAAGTTACGTTGTCAGACCACCATAGTGGTCTGACAACGTTTTCTGTTAGATATTGGCACTATTACGCCATCTAGAATCATCTAGCCCTGAAAATCTCAATATAAAAATTGGTTCCGGTTTTGGTGCTTCCCTAGATACACTATATACGCTTTAGTTCATCAGTTTATAGAGAAGGTAGCGCTACTGTCGTTATGTATAATACAGAAATGAATTCTAACCGATTTTGTCAGACCATGCAAAATGGTTACTGCGTTATGAAACCAAAAATGTGACAACATTGTAAATATCTATTTATATCGGTTATAGATACTATTTACTTATATTATTTGTTCGCGGTATTATTAACGTTGCGACTGAAGTTATGTTTAAACTTGTTGAATATTAGTTTATAAAATAAGTTGAGATAAGTTTAATATTCTTTTATCTTTTAGAAACATAATAACACTGGTCAATTATAAATGGAAGAAGCTACATTAAACTTCTAGCGCGCCTATAGTTGTTCGAAAGATTAGAAATGTTCCCAAAATATATATTGGATTATAGGAGTATAATTATTATTAGGGTTTTGAAGCATCCAATAACTTCAATTGTGTATTTCGTTTCAACTTTAATAAACAGCAGGAAAGAAAGTAAAACTCATATCAATAGGTATAAAATTTTAAACTGAAGTAGGAAAGAATAGTGATTTTAATGCTTCTTGAAATATTTCGGCACATCTCATACGCTTGATTTTTTGTTGATTCATTTATTTTACATTGTTTTAACGCATACATTCTCGCAGATACTTCTAGAATATTAAAATCCTTAAAATGTATCAATTTTACGTTTTATTAACAGAAATAGTATATTAAATAAAACGCAAAATTAACAGAATTAAGAATCAGCGTTTTCTTTCAAATCGTTGTAGATTCAATAATAACACGTCTATAATTAACTTACTAATTATATTATAAAAATATTCTCACATTTATATTAAAAGTATCTAACAGTAAGTCCTCAGCTTCATTTAAAAAAGTTGAAATTATATCACGTTGAAAATCATCTTTTGATTTTCTAAATCAAAAGATTCAGATGAAAAACCGGAAGAAGGTATATATTCAGTACCACTGGAATTATTATCATTATCACCAAAGTCATCGATGTCATTTTTATATATTTCTAAGCATTCATGAATTCCTAGGCTCAGTTGCTGAAAAAATATTTTTTCTGTATTTATAAGGTTGACATTTATACAAAATACGAAATATAAAAAAAATATTTTAGAGTGAAAGCACTAACCTCACACATCTATTAAAATGCAAGGTAGTGCCTATATAACTATTCCACAATCTAAACAATAACAATAATAACAGAATATTTCTTCGAATATTTGTTAAATACAAAAGCAGAATCGTCGACAAAAAATTAATTATTTCTGAGAACACTATAGTTTAAACTATTTTTATATGATTACTACAAGTTAACGTAATCTGCGTATATCCAAATCGCAAGAAATATCTGTTATGTATCTTCTAACGATTCATTCCCCCGCGTAATTTTCTCACACTACACATACGCACATTCATCCGCACCATTAAATTCCCTACGAGCTTAAAAGTACGACCGTTACGAGGCGTTACGAGTAGCGCATTTCGAAGTTAAATAAAAAGATTAAATTAGGTACACGAAATTAAATAAAAAGATTTTGAACGTTATTATATTGTTTCCCCTATATACACAACAATATCATGGCATGTTAACTGTATTCCAGAAATAATTAATAAGAAAAATAAATAAAACAAAATTCTAACTTTCCGTCGCTATCTTTATCATTATTCGATATATTTGCTAATTGAACTAGCATCCTTCCCCGACTCATGTTTATCAATCAACTTAAAAACACTGATATATTAATTTAAATCGCATCAGTATATCAATTTGCGTGTACACCACCTAACGATCTGATTATATGCACTTGCATAAACTCATCGTATACAAATTGTTCCTTGAAGCATGGCAACACCGCGTGGTCTGACAAATCGTGTAGGAATCCCAAAAATATACACTAATGGTTCAAAAAGGCGGTTAAGCGTTCTTGGTGTGATAACAACTGTTAGATTTAGCATTTTTGTTTAAATAATTTTTTTTTACCCCTCTTAAGTTGCTCAAGAAGTTATATTCCATTTTTTATGTATTTTCATTTATATACACCTCTAAGAGCTGATTATAATGGTCTGTGGTTGCCTGTCTAATATGCATGGATGATTACGTCGATTGAATCAATATATAATATATATATATAATATATATATATATATATATATACATTTATCCCACGCACTATTTTGCGTCCATGCATTGCCATTTTACATTACATTTTGCGTCCTCGACTATTATGCGTCCGTATACCGGACGCAAAATAGTTTCGGCCTTATTAATCGAGTAAACCGCTAAGAAAAAAAAAATTGTCCGTACATGCCCGTTGGTCATGCCACCATCATTGCCAGGTTTTTTTCTCATATTTTTATTCCAACCCGTTTAGTACCTAAGATGGAAAATAGGTGGAAGCAAAATAGTGCGTTATATGTAAAATTCATGTATAATTTAGTTCACAGAAATGCCGATAGAGCCAAAATAATATACACATGCCGTATATTTTTATTACATACCGCGCATTATTTTGCGTCCTTCTACTTGGCAACGTCGCACACATATAAAAGAACCGATGAGGTTAGTGATTGTAAATCAGTAGGCATATGTATGACACAATTTAAAAAAAAATGTTAGAAGTGTTTCTTTTCCTTTGACTAATGAATAGATTGTGAAGCATTTGAAAAGTGTCGGTTTAGTATGAGGTGCCCGTGACTTTTTTTTTATAGATGTTTTCATTACAAAATGTAATATTTACCAGAAATTTATAATTATTTAACGTATATTACCGTTTCTCTTCCAGTATTACTTTTTTTAATACCTCTACATAATTTTTCAGTTAGGTTTCTCCCATTACTTTATTTTAGTTCAATAGAATGTCATGGATATCTGCCATTATTGTTTTTTTTTTTTGTTAGAACTTAAAAATTACAAAATCCAATTTAGTCACAACGACTATCTTTAAGTTACAGTAAACAAATTCCAGAAAATGGATATCATATGACAGATTTAACTCTTGCACTAAAGTCTCGGCTATGTACAGACCACATAACAGATCAATTAGAATCAAAAAAACACAACTTCAATCTCAGAACACTTTGCCAAAAGGGAAAGTGAAATCGGCCATACTTGTTACAATTTTCTCAATTGATTATGGTATGGTATATCAGAAGTAACAGTACGGAAGAACTACAAAGCTTGAAGTATACCTGGCGCTCACCAAAATAAAATATGTCATGGTCTTGCTATCCAATAAGTAGAGTAATCAACATTTAAATAGATTTTCAGTTCAATATTCAAAAACTTGCATTTAGCTTGGGTATTGATTTCTGGGATGATACTAAACTCTGAGAATGCTTCTTCATTTAAAGCACACACTTTTTTACCTTTGCTATTTACATTTGTCGTTATATCAATTAAACAATAATAAAGTGTTTCTTGCATCGACCTCAACCGACACATAGGTTAAGTTGGGTTAGGGTTAAGGTGGCCGACGGAACAAGCTTCAGCGCAACCTTTTCGATCTATGCGGTCACCTTTTTTCTAGGAGACGCACTCTAATTTTGCCGTCTCAATTAGGTCTACTGGTGTTTTTCCCTCCTCCTGACAAAATATGCAAATAGCATCATCTGCCAGGCCAATGTTGTACATATGCCCGTTTAGTTTGCAATGACCAGTCAGCAGACCTACTACAATTTTGACAGTCTTCCTGTCTTTACTCAGTATGTCTCTAGTAAATTCACACCTTTGTTCCTTTAGAAATACTTTTGCCTGTCTTTCTCCTGCTCACTTTTTCCACTATTCTCTGGACTCATCATGCGTCTAGTTCATAGCTTTTAGTCTGTAGCTTCAGATGAGAGGACATTTGTTATTGTTTATATATATCTCAATTGTTAATTTTTAATATGCTGTTTATGTACATATATGTGATTCCCTGTAGGTGTATCATGTAGGTCATATTCATTCATTTATTCATTCATTAAAGTTAGGGTGGGCACTTAATGTCCGGGCACTTGAGCTAGGTGCTCATTGTACCATTCCTATTAATTCTCTTATTTCCACTCGAGCAGCTTGGTGTGCTCTATAAAGCCCAGTATCTTGCCCAGTGGGATCTTGAGAATCTTCGAGGGCTCCAATACATCTCTCCCGACATATTTCTGCCCGAGTACCTTCAGTTCCTCACATGTGCAGATTACTTGTAAACTCGTTTCCTTCTGTAGTTCGCATCTTCTACACCACGGTTTGCTTACCCGGTCTGTGTTGTATAGATGCCTTTTCAGGGGACAGTGTTCAGTTACCAACCCAGTAATGGTTTTAACTTCTTCCTTATTGCGCCTGAGTAGGTTATCAAAGAAACTAACATCCCCATCCCCTATCAGCGCTTTGGTATAAAGTTGACCTTCGGTCGACCTCCATTTCTTTGTATTTTCTTTATCCAACCAGTTCAGATCTCCCTTCTTGCGGGAATCCTTAGTAATTTCACATACGGCTCTGGACCCATGAAGAGTCTCTTAGAGCCCTCCTTGGCTAGTTCGTCGGCTTTTACATTGCCCTTTATATAGTCATATCCCGGCACCCCAATCAGAAACACCGTGTAGTCTCGTGCCAGTGCATTGAAGGATTGTTTGCTAACTCTAACTAGTTTTGACCTAGTTACGGGTTCGAGACTGCCGTAATGACAGCCTGGCTGTCCTGGCTCTCAGTCATATATTAATTTCTTTCTCATGTAGCCCCTTTTGCAATCATTTCTGCACAGGCTGCAAGGGCGAATACCTCTGCCTGAAAGACCGTCGTATGTTTTCCCAGGCTTATGGATATCCTTTGATTAGGACGGGCCCAGAAATACCGGCTCCTGTGCCCTGGCTGCGCCTGGTCTCTGGTTCGGTATGGAGATTTTCAACCTTTCCAGTGAAGATAATTTGGGGTGCCATGCTGTTTGTGAGCATTTGTAGCAGTGGCGCGTCCAGCAAGTGTGCCCTCCCACCCTGAAGTTGGGATGCCACAAAGTTGTTGGCTTTCAGTCTAAAGATCGCATTCATTGCCTCCGCTCTCACATAAAGCTGCAGCGGGGCAGGCCTACAATGATCTCCAAAGAGGCGGTCTCTGTGCTGTTAATTGCACCACGGATTCCCAGCAATGCCTGCCTCTGGACAGCGGTTAGCAGTTTCACTGCGGAGGACACTTCTGTCCTCCTCCACCAGACTACTGCCTCGTATGTTATCGCTGGTCTTATCACGGCAGTATATAGCCAATGCACCACCCTCGGCTTTAATCCCCAGGTTTTGCCAGCAACTTTCCTGCAGTGCCAAAATAGTTGCATAGCCCTGGCCGTAGTTTGATTAAATGGTTTTTCCAGCTTAGTTTCGCATTGAGGGTAACACCGAGATACTTTACTTCCTTGGTTAATTGTAACCCTGCTCAAACAATCTTAACGCCGCCTAGGTCATTGAGTTTCCATCTGTTGGTAAGGCAACCAACTTTGTTTTTTGTGAATTAACTGAGAGTCCTTGTGAAAGGACACTATTCCACCACCATTCGCAGTGCATTACGCATGATGCCCGTCACCACGCCTGGGAACTTCCCTCTAGCTATCATGACAATGTCATCAGCGTACACCTGCGTCCATATTCCTTTCGAGTCCTTGGGTATGTTCATTGCAGAAGAATGCCAGAGAATATCTAACAAGTGCTCCTTCTGTAATGTTTAGATGTATAATTTTTTCCATAGTCTTCAGTATAAAAGATGTGAGATTAATTGGTCTGAATGATTTCAGATGGTAGTATGTGTCCTTTCCAGGTTTCGGAATGAACATAACACCTAGTATCTCTCCAAGCCTTGGGAATGTAGCCAAAAGCGTGGCTACCTCTAAATGTTGGTCATAAATAAATAAATTTGCGATTTGATCAATGCCAACAGAAGGACCAATTCTGACGAATGACCTTGAAACAAGCCTCTGCTGGATAGATCTCTCTCGTTTTTCCTCACGTTACGAGTGGTTGGGAACCTAAGCCCGATGTTGATCGGTACCCACCTCATTTAGGGCGCTTGCACAGTCCAAATCAACTTTGAACTCAGCAAATTACGGAACTAACGTCTTAAGTGCGGGCTGGTTCTATTTCTCTGACACAATGATGAATTGGCAACAACCTCCGCCTAACTATACCGTTGTATCTCTGGTGAACATTACCCGTAAGAGTCCTTTCTACGCTTCTTACATATATTCCAGCTCCTATGCCGTAGCCTGTTCCAGAGGCGTCTGTATACTATTTCGAGTCCGCTCTCACTGGAGTGCTTTTCGATCCTTCTTATCTCGTATTATAAATCTGACATTTTCTATCAAGGTTTTGAATTTTTGAAACATGACATGGCATAGCATCCCACAAAGAGTGACTCCTTAAGTTATTCATAGTTAACGTTGTGCGATCTTACTTATCACTGCTTGAATATGCTATATACTATAGATCTGGCAGTTCCTTGTGTGTAAATAGATGCGTGATATGGATGTACAATTTCTAAAAAACAGATTTTTTTTTGTATATTGATGAATTTAAGAACGATAGATATTAGTATTGCAGAAATCACCAGATATCGAAAACCGGTTAATCGATTTTCAGTAAAAAACACGATTTTACACCTGAGGTCAAAAAAAATGTGTGATTTTTGAGTTAATTACGTTATAAATAACCTGTCTTCCATTTTAAAAACCGATTTTTGGTTTTGAAAAACGGTATTATTGGTTTCGAAACCAGTTTACTCGTTTTCCGGTTACACTTTCTGATTTTAAGCAATTAAATGCCACGTCAAAACCGGCTTTCACATAAAACGGATTTCGGATTCGCAGCACTAGTAGATCTATACAAAGAATAATGTAAAGATTTAAATAAAAACAAGCGTAAATTTCAGATAAATCAGCACTATTACTATATGTAGATCAAATAGATTAACTGATTGATTGAGCACTAAATATAAATCATTTTCCTATACTTATCAATAACACCACCCTTTGTACTTATTCCGTAGTTAATGTATTTCGTTTACATAAAGAAGTGCTATAATCTCCTTAATTGGCTTAGCAGCCTGTGTGGTAACTTTTCTGACAGATCAGCTTTTAAGTTGATTGCGCTCCCGCAATGGCAGTCTCTGCCATTCCAATAAACGCAATTCTCAAACAACGTGGTGGGCTACTTCTCCTCCTTGTTGCATAGTCTACATACAGGTCCATCTTTAAAGACGCTTATTCTATGTGGGTACTATCTTAGGCAAGCCGTATCATGTTCATAGATTCGGTACCGTTTCCAAGCTCTATTCGGTGTTGTAGCCAGCACATCTGTTGCTAAATGCCTAGATGGTTGCCTCATCATCCGATTGTTGTATGTCCTGTCCTAGGCTGTTTCAGTTAACCTGGCGTGTCTCATTTGGATTGGTTAAGTTATCTCGAGAGCTGCGGTCAGATTCCAATGAATTTTCTATTGCAAGAGATCCTTTGTTAGCGTTCTGCAAAAGTCGTTGGCATGGTATACCCTTATGCCCTGGCACTCACACCAAAAGTAGCTTATTGAGTTTAGTCAGTAGCTCAACATTTAACAAGCAATTCCAAGTTAGTTTTGAGGTTACCTGATAGAATACTCCTTATAGAGCGGTTCGATTGTCGGATAGGAATATTGATCAGCTTTGCAAACACGTTTGGGTTTTGCTGTCCAACCATCACCTTTCAAGATAATCTGAAGGGTTTGTCGAAGGAGATTTTGAGCGTCATTGTATCACTGCCTATTTTAAAGATAACGGTTATGTTTAGTTAATCTGACATTCCTAGGAGTATCTATATGTTTCCATTCTTGCCGCCCCTTTAATGTAAACAAAGGAGCAGATTTAAGACATCGTTTTCGCAGCAGATTATGCAGCTCCAGTGATGCACAACCAAGCTAATCTTTGTCTCTTTGCGAGTTTAATAATCGTCTTTGTCCACCAAATCAGGAAGCCATGGGGTAAACAAAAGACTTACGAGATGTCCTATACCCCATATCGTTTCGAATTGTTTCTAAAGGTAGTACATTAATGCCTTTATTTGTCATACGGTCAACGATGTTGATTCCAAGTTAGCCTCGAGTCAAGGGAACCAGTCCTAAGGATTGGATTCTTGCTGAATTGTATCTTTTCGTTATGAAGAGTTGGTGGCTTTAGGTCAACCCAGCTTTCTCTTTTTGTAAAGGAAACTAGTGTAATTTTCCACAGGTTGAACCTTTAGGTATCTCCTTTACACACCCACCCTTTTGTTGCTTTCAAAGCCCTCTACATGAGTTCAAATGAAATAAATGCTTGTAAGAAGTTTGTAATTGACGATATTTTCTTGGCAGTTCTTCCAATTGCGAAATAACTTCCAGGAAAAGTACGTATTGTTGTTTTCAATACTTTTGGTTCACAGGAAAATCAGTTCCAAGGTATTTACTTCGTACAATACTTTTTCCAGATAAGCCATAAAATGTGCTTTTAAAACATAATAATTAAGTAATAAAGTAATAAATAAGACTATTTTTTTAACACTCCATATTATGTTTCTATCAGCTTACACCATATAAAATAATTCTTAAGCTTTAAAAAAAAACGGTGCTAACCTGATTTTCAATTCAGTTAGCTATCAAATTAGACCAAAAGTTCATACATTGTACTCGACTGCGATATATACTTTATGTCGACTATTTTGCGTCCATCACGAAAGAAAACACAAAATACATTTTATATTGATTCTATATTACTCCTTAAATATGCTATATTGCTTCCTATATACGTTTATTTCGACACAAATGTGGACAACGTGGCGGACACGCATTATACTTACCACTTTATACAAAAAAATATACATCAGACGCAAAATAGTTAGCAATTTGTCTGAAAATATACGCAGTGGACGCAAAATAGATAGGTAAAGTAAGGAAGCAAAAAAGATGCGTAGAATAAAAAATCGTTATAATTTCAAATTTAAAGCTACAAGCAAATAAAAAAGTGATCGGGGGTTAAACCATTTTCTCCCCGCGGTTAAATATACGTCACAAAATCCTTCTAACTACGCTCTCCCCGGGGACGCACTACGACCGCGTTATGAAAGGAAGCCAAAATATTAGCGGAGAATATAATATAATAATATATATAATATATATATTATATATATATATATTGATTCCATGACGTATCAGTAAAAGTTATTTAAAAAAAATACTTAAATCTAACAGTTGTTGTCACACCAGAACGCTTAACCGCCTTTTTGAACCTTTCAGTGTTATATTTTTTTTTGAGATTCCTACACGATTTTGGTCAGACCACACGTGTTGCCAATGCTTCAAGGACATTTTTATACGATGAGATTTTATGCAAGTGCATATATCAGATCGTTAGGTGGTGTACACGCAAATCGGTATACTGATGCGATTTAATCAATATACAGTGTTTTTAAGTGATTGATAAACATGAGTCGGGGAAGGAATGCTAGTTCAAATTAGCAATATATCGAATAATGATAAAGATAGCGACGAAAAAGTTAAAAAATTTTGTTTTATTTATTTTTCTTATTAATTATTTCTGGATACAGTTAACATGCGCATGTATTGTTTGTGTATATAGGGGAAACAATAATAAACACGTCAAAATCTTTTATTTAATTTCGTGTACGTACTTTAATCTTTTTAAATTTAACTCGAAATGCGCTACTCGTTACGCCCGTACGGTCGTACTTTTGAGCTCGTATGAATTTAATGGTGCGGAATGAATGTGCGTATGTGTAGTGTGAGAAAATTACCCGGGAGAATGAATCGTTAGAAGATAATAAACAGATAATTTCTTGCGATTTGGATATATGCAGATTACGTTAACTTGAGTATCATATAAAACTAGTTTAAACTATAATGTGTTCTCAGAAATAATTAATTTTTTTGTTGCGATTCTGCTTTTTGTATTTTAACAAATATTCGAGAAATATTAATGTTATTTTATTGTTATTGTTAGATTGTGAAATAGTTATATAGGTCTACCCTTGCATTTTATATGTGTGAGGTTAGTGCTTTCACTCTAAAATATTTTTTTATATTTCGTTATTTTGTATAAATGTCAACCTATACATAGAGAAAAAATATTTTTTCAGCAACTGAGGCCTAGGATTCNGTTCCTTGTGTTGTCTTTAAATGTTATTAAAAAATTTAATTATAGACAAAAAAAATATCTGAAGGAGACAAAATAAAATAATTTCGAAATCGGTACATGAATAGTTTTAATTGATTTAAAAAATTTAATTCATTATAAAATAAGCGCTAACTCAAGCAAACGAAAAAATAAAATGAGTATTATGTATGTACTTATTGTATTGGATTAATGGCCTGGGTTTTCACCATTAGCCGTGGTGCTTAATGTATGAATAACCTAAAACAAATGCAAATACAAACCACGTTGCCTAATTGGAGGTTTGCAGTGGGCTATTTTTTTATAAAAGGGTAAATGACAACGTTGTTATTACAGATATCATATAGCAGTTTATATAAAGTGATGTTATTTTCCTACGTAGAATTTAAAAATAGGGTAATATATAGGCTGCTGCATTTTAAGTAACGCACTAAGTATGCGTTTGTCTATTTCTGGCACACTTTGTATAATCAAAAATGTATTTAGGCTATGCAGCATAGAATTCTGTAAATTTTTTTTGTATAAAAAGACTTTTTCCTAAAATTAAAAATAGAGCTGTAATCAAAGACCCAGCTTTCGATGGAGCACCTGTATCCCGCTAACGTAAAGAAAACTGCCACAAAAAGTATAGTGGCTTTTTTAAATTGCTGACTAAAAGTAGCGATAGCAGGTTATGGTGCTAACGCAAAATAGCAGTTTTACATATCGCTAATAAAAAATATGTACTCTTTTTTTTAATTTCTTCACAACCTTTATCTCAAAAGGTTAGTGTTATGTATTAGTTTAGCTGACAGAGCAATAAAATTAACAAGTCCAGTTTTTCGATCAGATACTATTAACAAAGCAAAAAATATTCTAGAACAAAAATAATTATACAATTCTCTTATAAACAAAATATTCAAACAAAGAATTTTTCTTTTTTATAATAAATCAACAAAAAATATAAATAATAGTTAAACAATTACAAATTTTATAAAAATTCCTTATCTTAAACATTTATCCGAAAAAATAAATCAATTTTCAAACCAATAATTACAAAAATTACCTATCAAAACACAAACAAAACTACAAAACCAAATCTATTCAAATTAAAATCAAAATTGAAAAAGTAAAACATCACATATAGTTTATAAAATAGACTGTCAAAATTGTAATGGTGTATATATAGGTGAAACCATGCAATATTTGGAAAATAGAATAAAAGGACACAAATATAATAAAAATCTTACAGCTTTAAAAAAACATGAAATAACTCAAAATCATACCTTTGATTTCAACAACGTAACAATTTTAAACAAAGAACAAAATTTAAAAACACGTAATATACTTGAAATAATTCAAATTTATAAAGATAAAAATGCAGTCAATGATAAAACCGATACACAATATTTCACAAAATTATATAATTTAATTTTATAACTAAATACAATATTTTTAAAGAACTATTTAATTACAAAATTCAAAAACAAATAATCAAAACATCCTATTTTAAAACGTAATCTTTAAATAAAACATAATAATATATTCAAAATCCTAATAAACAAAACAATCTGTCATTTATTAAACAAAAACATTTTATTTATACTTTACACTTTTTACATTTATATTTATATACTTGAAAAAGCTTTGCAATAAAGCGAAACGTTGTAAGTACTAATTCATGTTTCAATATTTACGACTTAAAAACCAAGAGAAAAAGAAATTGAAAATTATATACATGGTCAAGAATTGAAGCTTTAAAATATGTATTCTGTTACAATAAATATTTTCTGTAATATCTTTTGCCCTTTCCATATTTTTTACATTAACTTTCTTAAGCCTTATTTTAGCATTTTACCTTCAGATGTACAAATTTAAGCACATTTGTGTTGGTATTATTGTTTAATTTTTTGATATTGCAGATTTACATTCATTTTCGTAATAATTTATTCTTTGCATTAACTTCGTTATCGCTATATACGCATATATACATGTTCGTTGTGTTATCTAAACTAGTTACGGACAAGTGCTGTGGTCTGTAGTCGACTTTCACGTGATACGAATAGCACCATCGTTGGTTTTCCTCATTAAATACAATTGTTATGATTTGTTATAATTCTAAATAATTGTGATCCAATGAAAATAAATAAAAATTGAAATATGATTTTGAAAAACGAAATTAAAATTAAGTGTTTCTAATTTCTTTCTGGTTTATATACGCTATTGTTGCAGGTCATAAAGTTTTTATGTTTTTTTTTTTTGTGTAACTTATAATGCTATATAGTTAGGCCGAAATGAGCTGAAATTAGAACTAATTATTAAACTATAAACTATATTAAAGTTTGTATTGATTTGTACGGTAATAAAGGAATACAGAAAAACATCGTATGAAGTTTTGTATTCACGATTTTATTTTACTGTACACACTAAAAAAAATAATATTTTGTTAATTTTCCACACTTTTGCCCTTGTTTCTTGTAACTGCCAATGTGGAGAGGCAACGAATAACTAACGTGCAGTGGTTTTGGATAAGCATTAGAAATTTTCATGTTTTGTTTGTCTCTTATGCATTAAATTCTAATTGAATACACTCTACCAGGGTATTTTCATTTCAACGGTATTTTCCTTTTTATTACGAAAAAAAAATCAGAAATACTGAACTTTTCCTTTTTTAAACAAGTAGAACTTCTACTACTACCACATGGAAAACCTTCGAAACATTATTTATAGTTAGAAATATTACTTCCAAAAGTAAAATACCTGTACGGTTTTAGAGGCACAAAATTGCCCCAAAGTCATACAGGAATTTTACCAAACATTTTTTACTGTGCAGTAAATGGAAAAACAAAGCATTTCAATTCAATTCGTGAAATTGTAATTATTAAAAAATTACACTATTACTAACATTATTTGATTTATTTTATTGCCTTAATTGTTGAAATTGGAAGTTGGTTTCAATACATAGTTGCGGTCTTCACGGTATGGTTTTGATCACTCTCATTAATATTTCTGGCGTAATTTCCAACACATGCGGTTATTCGTTCACTCACTTCGTCAGCATGTAAAGGAGGCCTAGCATATACATTTTCCTTGGTAAACCCTCAAACAAAAAAGTCTAATGCATTAAGATCGGGTAACCTAGCATGATATTAAACCATCACGATCAATCCATCTGTTTGGAAAATGTTCGTCCAGCCTTTCTCCAAAATTAAAAGCATAATGCGCGGGAGCAATATCATACCTGTACAGCATATTGGGTCGCACATTCAAAGGCATGTTATCTATAACGTCTTCCAAAACATTGAGGCATTCGGCAACATCTAGACTCTAGACGGTTCGGAAGGTAAA
The DNA here is from genome assembly GCA_004143645.1 of Protaetia brevitarsis. Lineage (NCBI taxonomy): Eukaryota > Metazoa > Arthropoda > Insecta > Coleoptera > Scarabaeidae > Protaetia > Protaetia brevitarsis. The sequence continues at coordinate 1,555,029 of RXPK01000158.1, forward strand.
TTGGTCCAAAGTTTCCCGAACCAAATGTTAACAGAAAGCTTTCTTTGGTGACTACTATACTACTACTCAGCCAAATTCGCAGCAAATTGGTGCAAATTTTCAGCTGTCCAATAGTAAAAGTTATGAGTGTTAAAAAAATCCATCTCTGTTAGATATGCATTCGTCGCTCCAAAGAATATGTCTCAGAAAACCATCATGGTTACAAATCCTATTTAAACCGTGTTACAGAAATTCAATCGGTAGTGGTTATCGTCTTCATAAAGGGGTTGAACTTTAGCAAGTTTAAAATCTGTTCTTCTCCTCATACAGCGCGTTTTTACCTTGGTCTTGGAATATTTCGAGTTGGTATAAACGAACCCCTTTCTCGAAGATGTTGATCCAACCTTCGCAAGACATTTGCTATAAAATGCTCTTGTTTGGGGTCGCTAGCACAATTTTGTCGCATTGTCTCATTCCGATTTCCATTACACCATATACAATCCCCGACAAAATTAATGTCGTTGTCTATAGCGCAGAAACTATCGAAACTGCTCGTCATTTGAATAGGCGCGCGTTTGACTTCCATCCTCTTACGCAGAGGCGGGGGGGATTTATTGGGGTACCTAAGGGTAAAACACTTGACAATTATGAAAATCAAACAAAAAGTACGAAAACTTGCTGTGGACAGTGACATCAATTTTGTCGGCCAGTGTACACATATCAGCATATTCAATAAATAGAAAATCCATTTTAAACAAACGGAAAAAACAAATAAAACGCCCAAACAACGTGCAAGACTAAATAAACGCTAAAATTAACGAATTAACATGTTTATGCCCAGATGAATGTTAGTAGATTTGTAATTTATTTGATCTAAGAAGAGCTTTTCACACAGTTAGATGCTCATTTGTGTCTGAAAAATTGAACAAATTACGTACTTATTCGTGGTATTTTAAATCAATATATACAACATAGGCCTGGCAGATAAAGCAGCCAGATTCTGTCAAGAGGAGGAAGAAACACCAGTTCAGGTGCTGTGCCAATGTGAATGTCTGACGAGGACAAGGTTTCTAATAATGGGCTTGCAGAACATCATAGGTAGTAGCTACATAAGGAAGCCGCTCTCAAAGATGATAGCCCTAATTAAGAGGACAATATTAGGGAGCGTCCTCTAGGAAAAAAGGGAATCACAATAGATCTGAAAAGGTCGCGGTGAAACTTATCCACAGATTAGGATTGGGGTGGGCTTTTCCGACCTTTTCCGATCTATTGTGATCTCCTCTTTTCCTAGAGGACGCTCTCTAATTGTTGCCCCTCTTAATTAGGCTATTCATCTTTGAAGCGGCTTCTTTATGTAGCTACTAGCTGTGGGGTTCTGCAAGCCCATTATTAGAAACCTTGTCCTCGTCAAACATATTGATTTTTTAAGCCGAAGGTGATCCATTGGCTATATACTGCCGTGATAAGACCAGCGATAACATACGGCTCAGTAGTCTGGTGGAGGAGTACAAAAGTGTCCTCCGCAACGAAGCTGCTAACCGCTGTCCAGAAACAGGCATTACTGGGTATCACTGGTGCAAGTAACAGTACAGGGAGCGCTTCTTTGCAGACAGGAACTCTATGTGAAACCGGAGACTATGAATGTGATCCTTAGACTGAAATCCAACAACCTGTGGCATACCAACTTCAGGGTGGGAGGGCACACTTATACTACGGGCACGTTGCTGGACGGGCCATTGCTACAAATGCCCACGGACAGCATGGCACCGGAAATTATCTTTACTCAGAAGGTGAAAATCTCCATACCGAACAGAGACCAGGCACGTAGTGAGGTCACTGCTAACGAAAACTGGTACACGGATGGATCCAAATCCAAGTCCAGCCAGTGGCCAGTCCTAATCAAAGGATATCCATAAGCCTGGGGCACCATACAACGGTTTTCCAGGCAGAGGTATTCGCCCTTGCAGCCTGTGCAGAAATGATTGCAAAAGGGGGCTACATGAGGAGGAAAATTAATATAATGACTGACAGGCAGGCTGTCATTAAGGCAGTCTCAAACCCCGTAACTAGGTCAAAACTAGTTAGGAACTGCAAACAATCCCTCAATGCACTGGCACGAGACAACACGGTGTCTCTGATTTGGGTCCCGGGACATGAGGATATAAAGGGCAACGTAATAGCCGATGAACTAGCCAAGGAGGGCTCTAAGAGACACTTCATGGGTCCAGAATCCGTATGTGGGATTACTAAGGATTCCGCAAGAAGAGAGATCTGGACCTGGTTAGATAAAGAAAGTACAAAGAAATGGAGGTCGACTGAAGGTCAACTCCATACCAAAGCGCTGATAGGGGATGGGAATGCTAGATTGTCTGATAACCTACTCAGGCGCAGCAAGAAAGAAGCTAAAACCATTACTGGGCTGGTAACTGGACACTGTCCACTGAAAAAGCATCTACACAGCACAGGCCGAGTAACCGAACCGTGGCGCAGAAGATGCGAACTACAGGAGAAAACGAGTTTACATGTAATCTGCACATGTAAGGAACTGAAGGTACTCAGGCAGAAATATTTCGGAAGAGATCTATTGGAGCCCTCGAAGGTCCTCCAGTTTCCACTGGGTAGTATACTGGACTTTATAGAGAACACCAAGCTACTCGAGTGGAAACAAGAGAATCAATAGGGATGGTACAATGAGCACCTAGGTCAAGTGCTCGGACATCAAGTGCCCAACCTAACTTGAATAAATGAATGAATGAATGAATGTTACGTAGTAACGTGTACGTAAACACATTCATAATTTTAGGTTATACCTTTGTCTGCATATGTATTAACGAAAAAGGCAAATTTAATAATATTCTGCTTCAAAATAAACTAGAAGTGACATATTCCCTAGTTTTATTATTAATAAGGAGTAGCAAGATCTATTCGCGGTCATAAATATTTAGGGGTATACCGTGAGCTTAATACAGTGCTGTAAATACAGTGTATAGGTTATTAATTATAATGAAAACCGCAGTTACCATAAAATAAATTATCACTTCCGTCAGTTTAGAAATGGGAAACTCTTCGGTGTTTAGAGTTAGGACAAATTAAAGAATTGATTCTAATTGACTGGTGTATCGTTTTGTATTGTAGAACAACTAAAATATATTTATTATAAAGATATTCATGTTCTATTTTTAAGTAAGTTTTACGGAAATAACAATATCAACTAAATCCACAATTTTGTATTAAGCTCACTTGTTAAGTGTTATTCAAATGTCACAACAAAACTCATAATATAATATTATTAATATTATAAACAAGTAGAGTAAGAAAAAAAACGAACTCCGGTACTTGCTAGTAAAAAAAAAGGTGACGTAAACACAATTTTTACGGGATCGTTCGAACCTACAGCTCAGAACCGTTCTCTGATTGATGCGCGTGCGCAATGATATTTTATAAGTATGAAATATTTTCGGATATATATTAGCACAGAATATCGTAACAACCAGAATACAAACTCTTTTGATCTGAGTGGGCAAAATTTCGTGACCTTGATGTCAGTGTCTCGGGCGAGAAGTCAGAGTCGGCTTCGATAAAATTCCGTGCCTGACAGGACCTAACTTGCACTTGATAACAGTATTTAAATTAACATACGAATATAAACTTGAAGTCAGCGACGTGTGCCTAATGCAAAGAGCGAACATAGCCGGAACCACAAGTTCTCGACCGATTTAATGGCGGATCAAGCTGCGCGATGAGAATGCGCGAACCCTTCCCGCCAAGCCAAGTTGATGTTCTGGTTGTTAGATATTCTGTGATATTTGGTTCGTTTGAACCTATAGTTCAGAAGGGTTCTCTGATTGATGCGCATTCGCCATGATATTTTCACCGTTCAGAACAATTCTAGTAGTATTTATTTATTTCAAATTCTGAAGTAATTCTGGACCTGCGCATTGTAATTCAAGACATCTATTAGAGTGTAAAATACTTTAGATCATTGTTTTAGGTTAAGAGTTGTTTACTTTTGTTATGGATGTAAGTAAGCATAAGGTTTTTTTTTTGTTATTTTACATTACAATATGCAAATATTTTACAGTTTGTCAATAGTGGCCAATAGGATGGAATTTTCACTGCTTAACAAAAATGCAAACCGTGTTGAGGAAGCTGTTCACATATACAGATACGTGGTTTACAGAAAATTTTTGATTAGTTCGCACCATATTTAGTAACTTACGGACACAGAAGATGGACACTTTTACAAAGGTGGCAGTGATGGATGCTATGAAAAGGAAATTTGTGATTTATTAGCTATCAGAGTGCATCGTTCCGGGATGTTTCGATATAAGTCAAATGAAGTAGTTCTGGGTGAATATATGTATATCTATTATCTATTCTATTTTTATTTCATTTATTTATATATCGTTATTGATGCATGAATACAAAATAAAGACTTTATTTACACTTTCTCTATATTTATTTGTTATATCAGAAAGATATCATATAAAAGAAAATATAATACTGCCCCTGAGAATTACAATAACTTGTGGTTATATTCCTTCATCAGGAGTCAACAGCACCTGTGGATACACATTTCTCTTAGCTTCATATATTTCTAACTGTTCTTTGTAGAATTTGAACGTCTTTCGACCCCTTCCAGTTTTATTTTGATCATCCACAATTTTTTTATAACTACGTTCTAAGGCTTTCCACTTATTTTCACAATTCTGTGATCTGAGTAATTGGTCATGGTATTTTTCCATATCTAATGCAATTTCAGCACACATTTCCTCATACTCCGAATTTCTTTCGTCCCGACTTTATGCCTATTTTGTTTATACAATTCTATTAGCGCTTTTGTACTATTGATGCCCCATTTCACATTTTCCTTTTTCTTATTGACCACCAACATTATTTCTGCAACAGAATTTAATTTATTTCATCTTCTAATTATTATTTCTTTAAAACTTACCTTCTACATTTTCATTTCCTCTAATTTCCATTATGATAAACAAATAAATATGAAATGTATGATACAACAACAATGAAAAAGTAGTAAAGACGAAACTACTTAATTCAACACTTAACTTAGATGTACAGGTTATGTTATATGATTGTGGTTATTTATCCACTATAAACATGGCGCGAACTTGAAATTTTAGGTAGGGTTAAATCTGTTCGAATCGCTAATTCCAGAACTATTTTGGAACTTGAACTTGAACTGTCATGCGCACGAGATCTAGAATTTGAAATTCGAGAATGGTTTTCGAACTATAAGTTCGAACGAACCCATTGTAAATATCCGGCTTTGCTGAATAAAAGAAACGAAAAGAATATAGGTATATCTTACCGACTAGTGGCAAAAAATACCGCCGTATGTTATTTTTGTTTGCGGTTTTGAGATAAAATCATAAAAAGATGTAAAAACGGGACCATCGAAAAAAAGTTAACATACATATATCTATTTACTGCTACTTGGTGAAAGTAATTTTACGTTTTGAATTATTAAATGACTGGGTAGTCTGAATATTACGTTAAATTTCAGGCGATTACCCGTATAAGTTTGTATTTAATTTCTTTAATTTACATATGTTTTTAATTGCTTGTTTTTGTTATTGAAATTTTATTTGTTCTATTTTATATATACCGTAGTCGACAAATTTTCATTTTAGGATAGGGATTTTATACTATGGAGAATATGACCTTGCAATACGCACCGATGCGTGATTGGACGTTAGTCATGTGGTGGGAGACAAGGCTATATATCTGTTTCTATTTTAAAGCGGCTCGCTCTTTCGTACTCTCTACTTTCCTATACTATAATTAAATTTTGACGATTACGGCATACAACGTGGTCCACCAACAAATATTATACAGGGATTAATGCAAAATCTACGATTTTTTTTTTTTAAATATGACTTTATATTTGGGTGCACTTTTTAATTCTAAACAACTAATTTTAATAAGATTTTGCTGTGTTCTTCGCTTATACAATGTTTATATTTCTTAGTCTGCCCTGTAAGCTAATTGAGTTTAAAACAGTGTTAGTGTGCCCAGTCTAGAAACCAAGCATGCACCAACGTTTGGCAGTACTTATTTTACAATTGCGCAACTAATAAAGAAAATTCCCATATGTTACACACTTAGTGGATCACACGGTATATGTATCTATTGAATCTCCATGTGAATGACACTATTTATTTTTGCAGGAAAAACTGCGCTAAATTTGTAGAAGGTGTTTGTGATAGATACCAAAGTAGCTATCATTTCATTAAATTTGCCAAGAAAAATAAAAATTTCTTTGCAATGCTTAATAAAGAAGATATCAGTTTTATCTTATATAGAAAAAGTGCAATCGTTTTTATAATTCTTTAGCTCTATTAAATCACGTCACCAGATACGAGGTTTCGGATAGCGGCACCAGATCAGAGGTTTTGGATAGCAGATCCGGATAACATTGAGATCCGGATCCAAAATTATCCGAATCCGGATAATAGCACCAATAAATAGACATAACTGGCACAACTTGGATGCTGAAAATCTGCATCTTGCTAGATAAAGAAAATTGTTCAAAATCAATTCAGTTTTAATGTGTATTGTTTAATTATGGAGAACAAAATGGGTTTCGAAATTAATAAGAAACCTGTCAAGTCAAAAACATATTGAAATTCTTTGTGGGTGTATCTCAAATTTTCTGGATGAACTACCGCAACGAGATTGCTCGTATCAAATGCATGGAGTTCCAGCACATTTTAATCACACCGTAGATCAGGTTATCACAGAAAATCGTTAGATCGGCCGCAATGGGCCTTGGCTTTGATCCCCAAGATCTTCTAACGTAAACTCGTTATAGTTTTATTTGTGAAGCGATAAAAGAAGTTTATAAACGGTTAGTAATGTGCATTAAGAGAAATGGTAGCAAATATTGAACATTTTTTAAGCTGCATTATAATTTATTTCGTTTGCTATTGTTTACAATGTTTATATTTTATGTGAAAAAGAGTACTTTGTCATTTATTAATGACTTCTTCAGGAGAGAATCTGCAATATTATAACAGGACATGCAACAATAATAATGAAAATAATCAATAATGCTTACAATTTGAATATAGTAATTTAAAATTATTGTAATTTAGAAATGTTGAATAATTAAAAAAACATTTTGGTCCATAAGGTAATGTTATTAGATATTATGTAGAATATTACAATAAATATGGTTGAGTTGATTTTTATGTTTTAAAATTAATTGAATTTTGACTATTGTTAATATGCACTATTTCTAGAAATAGCCGTCTTTTGTAATTATTTTGAATGTCAAGAATTTTAGTGTTATTGTAATTGAAATTGTGGTCTAAATTTCGAAAATGTAAAGACAAAGTATATGAACGTTTACCTATACGACTATCACTTTTATGTTGAGTTATTCTATTTTTTAATATTTGAGGAGTTTGACCAATGTAACAATGTCTTGACAGTCACGACAAAGAATGTTATATATAACATCGCTTTGGTCTAAAATTGGTATCTTGTCTTTAGTTTTAGTAAAGATTGTTCTAATTGTTATTACATTGTATTTTGCGTTTTTGATGTTTTTTTTTAATTCTTTAAAATGTTAATACGTTATAGTTAAACCTTCTATGAAAGGCAGTTTGTAATATTTAAAAAAGTTATTTGTATTCATCATTTTCAAATTACAATAATTTTAAATTATATATTCAAATTGTAAGTATTATTGGTTATTTTCATTATTATTGTTTCATGTCCTGTTATAATATTGTAGATTGCCTCCTGAAGAAATCATTAATAAATAACGAAATATTGAGATCACTTAAAAGTAGTTTTATTCAATGGCACCCCCTCTTAAAGAACTTTTATTTTCTGTAAAAATACCGATAAATATATGTACGCACACACAGATTTAAGTACAGAACGAGCGGTGCGATTCCCATGATTTGATACGATCAAACGCGCTTTATAGTTATTTATGCAGACAAGCGGCAAATTGGCCCATGATTTCAGACGATTGTAGGTATCCGCGCGGAGCTAGCGAAAGAGGGGATGGTCGCAGTATATGCAAAAACTACATTGAAGTGGAGCCAGCCGTTTCATGGCCCGCTGCCAGCTGGTTAATCGAGTCATCTCGTCGGTATTCGACAGTGTGCGGGAAGGTCTCCCACTATCACAGCAGGCGAGCGTGTTAATCAGATGCAGACGGGCCAGTCGCATCTGATTGGACTTCGTTTAGGCACTTCCCTGCAAAAAAATTAGTTCAAGAATTAATTAATTATTAATTACGTTAGTAATAACGTGTAGTATTATTCTAGGATGACATCGCAAATTAATAACTATAGTATTTCAAATCAAAATGAACTACCATTCATATCTTTCTTAGGGTAAAAATTATGAAAATGAAACAATAAATATAACAAGGGAGTTATTAAATACATCATAATAACGTTTCAAATAAACAAAAATCAAGCAATTTGCTTAGTAAACAAACAAAGCAAATAAATATTGTATTTCCAATTCTTTGTAAAAAAATATACGTTCGCTTAGAATATCTATTATATTTTAATGGACGATCTTCGCTTAAATAATTCATGTGCGCTGTATTGTGTTATGTTTCCGTCGATATAAAATTACAAAAACACCTGAATAATTTTGCGTTAGTTGTGTAGGGCAATGTAAACAAGTGAATCATGTATGTAAAGACTAGATATATGCATGCCGAAAGGAAATACGTTAGTATTTATATCTAAATGTATTTTTAATTTTAATCTTCTTCTAAATTGGTCTACATTACATTTTTTGTGTGGGTATTATTTTAGTTGGCACTAAACGAGCAATATATTACTGCCAGCTGAACTAAACTGATTCAAAATTATGTAAAATTAATACAGAAAAAAACGGGAGGGAGAGGGAGCCAGTTGGCCGGAGATTGCCCCCACCACTCAATATTGTCACGGGCCGCCCACTGGTTTTATTAAAAGGCCGCAACACCCACATAATTTTATATTTTATGTCTTATTTTTATGTTGTTCAACACTTCTACCAAAACCTTGTCATACTTTTTATGAATACAGAAAATTTACATTATTTTATTTATATTATTTTAATTTACAATGCCTGTACATGTAACTTTTTTTTTTAATTTACGGCGCTTTGTTTTGCAAATAATAAAAAAATTTGAAAACATATGCTGTCATATAACGTGAACGATATGTTCGTTTGTTCTGTCTAATAAGCATGGCTAATTAAGGTGTACGTTGCCCACAATTAAATGAATTTTACTATTAATAAAGAAATAGCATTTTGAAACATGGTTTAAAGAGTGTTCCGAATGACTTGCTTTGCCGTAGAGAACATTGACATATTTCTGCCGTTTTATGAATATTTCAAAAACTAAACCTTAATATTAATCGATGTAGAATCTTGGGCTGCATATCAATGCTGCACTGAACAATATCACGCTCCATTTTTTTTACTTTAAAGATATATTAATTATATTATTATTATTATTAAATATTGACATGAGTTTCTGATCACCGTAAAATAAAATTTTGACTAAGTCTGTAATGTACTATTCCAAAATTTATTATTATTGTTATTATTATTAGCAAGAAGAGTTGAAAACGTGAATTGAAGTTCAATTAAGAATAAACGGCTAAGAATTTAACAAAGAATGTAGTCACATGCAGGTCTTTCGCGAATATCTACACACCCTGTATTTTAATTTACCCTGTATTGTTGACATTAAAATGTATTACCTACTCACAATAACAAAAGAAATAACATACGACACAAATGAAAAATAGGAAACTTTAACGTCCGGGAAATCTCACTTTTCTTATCTTAGATTTCTTTTGTTCGCAACAACTCGTCCTTCAACCCATTAGATACTCTAATACGTTGAACAATTATCGGTGCATCGACTTCCTAGTGTGTGTAGCAACGCATAATATACAGCTGGAAAATACGCGGGTGGAACGAAACCGATTTGATGCTCGGTGAGCGCGCGGGGCATTCCCAGCACTTATAAATAATGCGAATTCAACCAAAATAATTTATTTTTTTGACAGAGACTTGGCTGAAGTTCGCACAAGTGACGCTATTTGAGACAGGACGATGTATTTCGTTTCGGTAAAATTTGTATTTATTATCGTCATTACGACTCAAGCGATACATGGCATTCCAAACGACCATAGTAAGTTGTTTTATCTTTCTACTGCACTTCTTTTGTAAATATTTATATATAAGCAATGTGGTTTAAGAGTAAACCTTCCCGAAACTTACTTATTGACTGCAAATACGTGGAATTTCAGAAGTTATTTAATTAACCAAACGAAAGTTAGGATGTTTTAATTGATCCCGGTAGATCGAAATAGTTACTAGAAATAGATAGTCGTTACAAAATAATACACCACTAAAATAATCGCCAACAGAATGTCCAAATAAAAGTTATTAATGTCTTCTTTGGGCCTAGAGACGTTCTTGCTTAAATCATATATTGCTTTGCGACGGTTTCAAAATCTTTTAAACAAAATTCGTAATTATGGATTATGGATCACAAGAACCATCATCATACAATGGCCGGCAGAAAGTGCGCAAAAATGTTTTTTTTTGTCTTTGAATTTAGTAAATCTTGTTTCTTATAGTTTACCTCTGCATGTCTTGAAAATAAATTAACGTTCATCAAATCTACCGAAAATTTAATTGTATACGAGGGAGGGTCAAAAATATCAAACTATGCTAAGAGTAAAGTATCTCAGTTTTTGAGATTAGGAGATTCTCTTATTAACAAATGTTGTTTCAAATTTAATGCTATATCCAAATATGAAGTTTCGCTTAATTTTAGCGAAAAATGAGATTTAATCGTTTTTTCAGAGTTTCCCTATACATATACAAAATTGATTGAGGTTAAACAGCAGTCTTATCCTATTCTGTGTATAATTTGTAAGAGAAGATCATGCATACTATGTCAAATTAATTCGTTTTAAATTAATTTTGTATAGCCTTGAAAAGGAAAACTTAAAAATGCGAATTATTTTTGCTACACAACTTGGTTTGTTTTGAAATAAAACAAAATAATTACAACATAGACCAATGTTTTTTGCCCTAAAACTACCAAATGCTTCTTTCTTTTTCACTTCGAAGTTATCAAAAAAATGTCTAGCCTTCAAGATACCCAGACCTACCCCCCATTAAATTTGGGCTATATAAAAAACAACGTTTACGAAGTTCGCCCATTTAGAAATATCGACTACTTATGAAATGTAATTAGAGAATGTATCGCGGAAATCAATCCTGTTTTTTCACGGAACATTGCTAAGAGAATTTAATACTAGATCCATAAAATGTTTACCAAACGGAAGACGACATATACCGAGTGTCCAGCCTAAGATGCAACGGTCCATAGCAGATTTATTATTGTTTTTTTGGAAAAATGTTTCAAATAAATCTTGCCTCGAATCATATTCTACACATTTTAAAATTAGTTTCAGTAATGGCGGACTTCCGGTTGTACCGGAAGTAGATACTAACTTTATTATTTTAAATGGAACACCCTGTATATTATTGTACTTTTGGATTCCTTGTTAAATTTAAATAACAATACGTTAGGCATACATTGGAGCTAAGTTGAACCGTTTCCGAATTACATGACGTTTTTCGAAAAAAATGTCATTTGCAATGTCTGCGGTGTTTGGAAATATCTCCGGAAATACGAAAGTTAGAAAGATGCGGTTTTCAGTTTTCGCTTAATCATGAAACAGGACACGTCTTTTATTTTAAAATTGTTGCGTTTAAATTACAAAATTATTAAATACGGGTCTGTAATTTTCGAACTCTAAAATCATGGATAACTTGATTTTTTTAAATTGAATGGTATAGCGATTTTTACATAAATGGATGTAAAATTTAATTTTCTTTCGATTTTATACGAGTGTCATTATGTCTATCTCCAAAGGTTTTGGAATTATTCGCGATTTTTTCAGTTTTTCATGATAGAAAGCCTATGATATGTTGTCTAAAGATACCTGCCCACCACGTTCACTGACCTTCTGTACCGACTATGTGCTGCAATAAATCGATGGGGATTTTGTGTGTCATAATAACGACAACTGTGACGATTCACAAATCCATTTTTGTGGAAGGTAGCTTCGTCTGAAAACATCACTCTCTCGAAACGGTTCGCAATGTTGTTTTCTTTTTTTTTTGTAATTTCAAGTTTTGTTTGTTTCCAGTGGTCTTATTCTATTCTGTTGGCCACTTTCTAAACATGTCAGTATTACTGCTGCCAGTTGCAAGCCTGATGAAATGCGAGGGGAAGGTGGCCGGCGCCTCGCAATACGCATCTATCATAAAAAACTGAAAAATCGCGAATATCTCCAAAACCCTTGGAGATAGACATAATGACAATCGTATAAAATCGAAATAAAATTAAATTTTACATCCATTTATGTAAAAATCGCTATACCATTCAATTTAAAAAAATCAAGTTATCCATGATTTTAGAGTTCGAAAATTACAGAGCCGTATTTAATAATTTTGTAATTTAAACGCAACAATTTTAAAATAAAAGACGAGTCCTGTTTCATGATTAAGCGAAAACTGAAAACCGCATCTTTCTAACTTTCGTATTTTCGGAGATATTTCCAAACCCCGCAGACATTGCAAATAACATTTTTTTCGAAAAACGTCATGTAATTCGGAAACGGTACAACTTAGCCCCAATGTATGCCTAACGTATTGTTATTTAAATTTAACAAGGAATCCAAAAGTACAATAATATACAGGATGTTCCATTTAAAATAATAAAGTTAGTATCTACTTCCGATACAACCGGAAGTCCGCCATTACTGAAACTAATTTTAAAATGTGTAGAATATGATTCGAGGCAACATTTATTTGAAACATTTTTCCAAAAAAACAATAATAAATCTGCTATGGACCGTTGCATCTTAGGCTGGACACCCGGTAGAAGTTCAATGTTTATTCTTTAGATTAATTAGCATCTGTTGTTGACATTATGGCAAATGTGTTTTATTTTTCCTTTTACTTATGGTGATCAACATAAAGACCTACATAAAAAGAAAGACGAAGTTAAACTAATTGTGACTTTCTAACAACTGCTAAAAAGTAAAATTTCAATTAGATGTTGTTATTTTGGTTTCATTTAAGAACAAAGCATATTGTGCAGCAAAAATAACTACCATTTTGAACTTTTTCTTCTCAAGGCTATAACATTTCTGAAACTGACTAATTTTCATATAGTGTCAGGGTCGTTCCTTGCCAGGTGTGCAAGAAGTGCAGCGCACACGGGCGCCTAACAGGAAAAGGCGCCATATAGAAGCCCAAAATAATATATAAATAATGTAAAAAAAATTTCGCCATCATATTGGATTCAATACCTGATTTAAGTCATAAAGATCAGCTTCCTATGGTTGTAAGATTTATTTTATTAAATACTGAAACCAAAATACTGGAAATTAGAGAGCACTTTTTAGATTTTGTGAAAATATCAGATTCGACAGAACAAGAATTAGCAGATACCTTAGATTAGATTAGATGATTAGATTAGGATTGGGGTGGCCTATGGACCTGTTTCACCGCGACCTTTTCAGATCTATTGTGATCCTTTTTTCCTAGAGGACGCTCTCTAATTTTGCCCTTTTAATTAGGCCTATCATCTTTGAGAGCGGCTTCTTTATGTAGCTACTAGCTGTGGGGTTCTCCTCCCCCAATATTAGAAACCTTGTCCTCGCCAGGCCTTCACATCGGCATAGCACATGAACTACTGTTTTTCCTTCTCTTGCCAGTATCTGCAGGTTGCATCGTCTGCCAGACCTATGTTGTACATATGCCTATCCAGTTTACAGTAACCAGTCAGCAGACCTACAATCATTTTGACAATCCTCCTGTCTTTATTCAGTAGATCTCTCGTGAATTCAGGCCTCTGCTTCTTTAGGAACTCTTTTGCCTGTCTTTGTCCCGGTGATTTTTGCCACCACTCTCTGGACTGATCATGTATCCATTCATTGATGGATTTTCATGGATTTCATTTTCTCTTACGCCCGAGTGGCTAGGGACCCAGGCCAAGGTTAATTTCCTGTGGGTGCCCACCTCATTTAGGGCGCTTACACAGTCCCAAATCAGCTTAGAGTCCACACTTGTGGAGCTAATCTCTGAAAGTGTGGACTGACTGTCAGAGAAGAGAGTGACGCTTTTATCTGGCTCGATACATCTTTCTATTTCTCGGACACAGTAGTGAATTGCAGCAACCTCAGCTTGGAACACAGCCGTCTGTTTGCTGAAGCTTACCGAAAGAGCCTTAGCAAATACCTTAATTAACTGTTTAAAAGCTTATGGCATAGATATCAACGATTTAAGAAGGCAAGGATATAACAATGGAGCAAATGTGAAAGGATGTCATAACGGTTTGCAAAAAAAAAATAGACTCAAATCATGGAGCTTTTTTTAAGTCATATGCTGCGCACAGTTTAAATGTAGTAATGAATGATGCTGCTAAGTTGTCTTTAGAAGTTACCAATTTCTCTGGAATTGCGCAAGAATTAAATTCTTTCTTCATCGCCTAAACGATGGCAAGTGCTAAAAAATGAATTTCCTGCACCGTCATTAAAACCTCTTTCTAATATTACATGGGAGAGTAGAATGAATGCTCTAAAAATGCTACGAGGTAATATGAATAAAATGTATGGTCTTTACTCAGACGCCACAAAAGACACCTGGCAAATAGTTTGCTACTAAAAATAAAATCTTTTAAGTTTATATGCTCTGTAGCTCTGTAGCTCTGTAACTACAACGTTGTCAGTAAAATAATGAAAGACTCCTATAGGCAACATTATACCAGCAATTGTATCATTACAAAAAAATTGAAATATTTGATCTTTTGAATTTTTAAAATTTGATAAATCAAAATTTTTAAAATCAGATAAATCAAATAGATTAGCAAAATGTATGAAGTTGGAAAGCATGTTACGCGAGATAAAAATAAATAAATCTGATGTATCAAGAGAAGAATTATTCAACGAGTTAATATTTTTCAATTATTTTTGAGTGATTCTATGAAATGGAAATCTTGAATTATTTGCTCTCTAACAGTATTATATATTCCTTTCTAAATTTAGTTACAACTACAAGAATATTTTTGACTTGCTGTTACTGTTGCTGACGGCGAGAGAAGATTTTCCAAATGAAAATCAGCAATGAGTCAACGACGGCTTTCAGATTTATCTATTATCTGTATTGAAACCGATATTATGCACAGCATTATAATATTGATGATTTTGTCTCTAAATTTGCTATAATCAAGAAGAGTAGATCTTATGTAATTTTAATTATTTTTAAAATGAATGTTGTTCCTATGTGAAATATATATTTTTGGCGATTTCTATTACGATGATATTATTTCATATATTTTTTAAACTGACAGCCTATGCATTTTTTTTTAATGATCACTATAGAAGTTGCCTGCGCCGGGGCCGTCCAATTGCAATCTTGCACACGGGCTACCGTGGGAACGGCATTGTATAATATGCGTGATTTTCTCTCAGAAAGTATACATAGAATAGTATATGACGACTGTATGATCTCGATCAATTTTGTATCCAAAAACAAATCGATTAAACTAATTTTTTGCTAAAATTAAGCGAAACTTTATCAGTGCTATATCCTAATATATAGCATTGAATTGAAACAACATTTAATAGTAAAAGAATCTTCTAAACCCAAAAACTGAGATACTTTACTCTTAGCGTAGTTTCATATTTTTGACCTTGCCTCGCATACAATTAAATTTTTGGTAGATTTGATGAATGTTATTTTAGTTTCAAGACATGCCGAGGTAAAAATGCAAAAAAAAAAGATCCCATATGTTGCGCATTTTCTGCGATCACTGTATACATGTAAATATGTGAATAATTTTCAAGTAAATATAATACACGTGAGTATACTTTGACTTCATAACGAAATAATTAAAGGAAATACTAATAGTGTCACTTTTATTTGTTTAAATCATTATCTTATTTACACATATTAATGTCGGGTAACTTAGCAATTTGGTTTAGCTTCGCAGAAATTTTTTGCGCACGGGGTAATTAAGATGTGCAATATAAAAAGTAAAAATTTTAGAATGTATTATTACATACATAATGTATTATGTAGAAAATTATATCTAGGGAACCAAGAGAGCCGCCACATTAAGATGAAACGTGATGTTTCCAAGGATTTTCCACATTTGGTAAGACCTCGTCTGTTAGTCATTCCTTCAAAGTTGCCTATCCTAAACACTAAAAAATGAATTAGCACAAATAGAAAATTTCCTTCGTTTAAAGAAATCTATTTTAAGGTTGCATTATAGAGAGGGGCGCGAAATATAAGAAGTTGAGAATTTTTATGAATACCTCATTCTCCTCGATAGTAAGTAGATAGAAAAAAAATATATTTCTGATTATATTTGAAAACAGAATCTTGAAAGTTTGGTTAATGAATATTGTAAGTGTAATATGAAAATGTAATTAACTATCAAGCACTAACTAATTATATTGTCGTTAAATTAATGCTAAATATAAAATAACCATCTACCGAGTGAAGGCGTGAATCTATAATTTTTACATAGGCGAAAATTTATTACCGTACCGACCCGTGAACATTTATAAATCGGCTACAGCTATTGCCAGAAAAACTCGCCGTAGTTGCCCATTGCAGTGCAGGATCGAAAATCGTACCCACCGTCCTTCATTTTTTGCACGCAGTTTTTCCAAATGCACTAAAAGCAGCAAGCACTAATCTGGCCACGCATTGATTGAATGTAGGTTATCCGCTGCTATCAGTTATTTCTTCTCACCTTGACCTTTTATTTAATCCTTTTTCATTTAAAATTTTTATGATCTCTCCAGTTACTTCACTTTGTTTTTTTTTTTTCTTAGTTCTTTATTATAAATTCTTTCCACTGCAATGTTAATTTACACAGGTGGAGAAAAAAGGAAAACAATATTAAATGATACTACTCGGGCGTCAGTGCTCAAGAAATAGTTGGCCGTGTTATATCTGCTTTTCAAAATAGGCCAGCCTTAACTGTAGCAACAGACTTAAATATTATGCACAAGTATGATTCAACGTGTTGTATCACGAATTGTCAAAATGTGATAATGACAAACAATTTTCCTGCTTACGCACTTCATTATGAAAAACTAAATAATTCAACTCATCCCAACCTCGTGCCCACCTAAAAGGTACTACACGAGGCTATCTATCTAAGACTATATGGATTCCATTTCCAATTGAAATGTCCTACTCTCAACTAAAATAATTTTCTGTGATTGTTGATAACAAAACTATAATACAGTAGCCTCGCAATTATATGGATACTTCTTTATATGAAAATATGTGAAATGTGACGATATGCCCGAACACAACATATCCCAAGTATCCAATAATAAATCAGTCCAATTTTTTAATTCCCTAACGCTTCTAATATAAATTTCTCATTCGCGCTCTAAACATTAAACTACTGCCTGATTTATTGTAACTAATTCTGCATAAGAATATTGCAATCATCCCCTAATTTAAACTTTTGATTATGTACTTCAATAACCCTATTAGAAACAACAAAAGTCGCCCCTGTACCACCCTCACCCTTGGACCCATCCCTAAAAAATTCCAAACCTCTCCAAAATGCCTATCAATTTATTATAAGTAATACTTTTTAATTCCGCGAAATTAATTCGCCCCTATCCACTCGTCTTTCTAAATCGCCCGGTTCTAATCTAATTCCCATTGCCGTAATGAAACCCTCAAATCTTATTTTATTCGCGTTCCTACAAAATTTTAGTTTCCTCAAACGTAAATCTACTGGTTAAATACCCGAAATAACGCACGCCGCCCTCTGCCGGAATAGATGAATACACGTTCGCAAATTAATTTGCGCCCCCGATTAATTTTTTTGTTTCTTTAATTGCACGCGTCTATCCATAACGCCCCTTATAGTATACCCGCCGCGTTACCGTTTAAACTCCACGTGACTCTAGCCGGGTAGTCTAATTTTATTACTCATTCCCACCTTTCTTGTGGAACCATAATCACTTTCGCAAACCCACCTGCGTTAACGTTTTTGCTGATTGAGAATTCTTATGGTCATGGTTATGGTACCAAATTTACTGCAGACAACATAAACCGAAATATAGGTAACGATACTCGCTTCATTGGCAACGGTTTGCCAGGGGCTTCGACTTATAAAGTCAGTAAGAGAAAAAAGTAGCGCTGTATTTTCTTTGTTGTGGGAATCGTCTGACTGAAGTCTCGAAACAGCAACACATGGTTTTTGTATTTGGTTCCTATTTCTCTTACCATCTTCTAGAATGGCGGATATATTTAATGGTAACTAGGAACTTCCTATGCAGTTTCTACAGGGTTGATGAAGGATCTCTGGGTTATTTTTAGCTTGCCAAAAATCCTGTTTTTGCGTTCAGAGTCTCGCATTCACACAGAAAGTGGTAAGGCTCTGCCATCCCAATACAACAATCGAGTTCGGTATTCCAGTATTTATACAATTTTTGTAGGTGTCTTTCATGACGTGAAAGAAATCTGTTACGTGAAAGATGATTCCTATAGGTGCCTAGTTCTTCAGCATTCTTCTTTGATGGTCCCTTGATAACGTCTTCATGAGTTAGCCTGATTATTTTATCCAGTATGCTTATGTTTCCTTTTTCTGGATGAGATCCACTTGCTCTTGATCGGAGTTTTCCGGTACATTACTCAATTATCCCAGCCGCAGTTTAACGCTGCCTCGCTTGGTCTTCGAGTCTACAGTGGCGTTTTAGGTATACCGAGGTCTTTTCTTGCTGACCTCACGTTTTTTTTTACCCTCAGTGGTCTGAATTCCCCCCCACTTGTGTTTCTGCTTGTTTTTTTATGCCTGGTGTGTACTTCCCTTGATCTTTAGATGACGCGACGTGTCTCTGCTCGTCTACGTACCCTGCTCATTTTCCTTTTCTTTTAGTTTCCAATCGCGCAGATAGTTTTTTTTTTCATTACCCAGTCCGAGCTGTATCCTCAACAAAGTATTCGCATTGTAACTTCTTGTCTGTTCCCTCCAAATAGTCTGCCTTTGAGGAATCAGAGCGTCGCAGTGATCTCGAAAGAGACTACACAGACCGCATCGCGTGGAACGTCAGGTTACCGTGGAGCAACCGGTTAATAATAGGAATTCACTTAGACGGGTTACCTGGTCGAGGAGCTCCGACTCAGAACTCGTTTTATCGCTACCGCAACTCGTTACTCCCAATGTTAGGCGAAGGCCCCTTCACCTAGCAACAATTGCTATCTCAAGTCCACTAAGCTGTCCTGGGTTACGGCGTTTCGCGTAGCCTCTGGCTCCCATAGATTGAGTCTTCGAGGCCTTAGAACAGACACTCAGACTGATCGTGCAGGACTAAGGAACTAGCAGATTCATCGGATCTGCAAGTTCCGACCTCCGAGACTTCTTAAGCGACTCTCACGCTGCTTGCTCGCGCCAACGCAGAAAACCCTGGTCGACGGCGTGGATCACGATCATCCACCGCACTTACAGAGTAGACTTAGAATGTTTCTCAGAGAACATTAACTTCGAAAACCGACACCGCTTGAAACCCTTCAGTGAGGATAAAACTTAAAAACATTCAAGTTAGCTTGGCTTAGATTCAAAATGACGATATCACTTCCGGAAGATAATAACCAAGTACTTCAAACACCCAACCCAGGCTTAATCGTGCCCTTCATCAGAGATGAAGGTACAGAACCTCAGGTTCCCCCTAGTCGAATGCGAGTCAACGTCAACGTCCAAGGTAATGTCATCGACTTTCGGAGCCTGCAGAAAGAGGTTTCTGATGCCCTCTCCTGATCATCCCGCTCTGATTTTGAAGTCATTACTCTGGTCCATACAGTTCCATGAGTAAGAGAGAAGGATTGTCCATCCTGCGCACAGTGAGGTATTGTCGCTTTTAGCGGAGAAAATATTGTGGGTTTTTATAACAGTCGATTTTATTATACATAATATGCTGTAAAAGTGTTTAGTAACTTGTGAGAAATGCATTACAAATTTACAATATTGCTATATTAATTCATTATTATTAATAAATTCATTACTCTATATAACTAACTAATGTAATTAGGTAGACTTATAGTAGTATTAGAATAAATATAATGATCAGCATCTCAGATAAGAGGATTAACAAATTTATAAGAAACGCAGATAATTAATTGTATTACTTTAAATGTCTCTTTTCTCGCAGATTTAATTTTTTTTGGCAGCGAAAACAAGTTCTTCACAGTCCAGCTCCCGTTGTGCTTCCAGTTTCTGCGTTTAATAACGTTCACTGGACTAGTAAAAAGATTTCAATGACACCGACAAGAATTTTAATTCCATGAAGTAGTCTATACTTTTTTTACAAATTTTCGTGAGCCCTCGAAACAGCTGATCTTTTTTCTTTGAATCGAACTACTAAAACATGAAACTTTGTGTTTAAATATTTTATTTGCTCTTCTGAATAATCTTTTTTAAAAAGAAGATCTAGACATATTTCAGTTTGCCTTGTTGTTTAATATATTATAATGCCATTTTAGTAGGTAACTACTTTATACCTGATGGTCCGCCCAAAAAAAATATTCAAAAGTAATAAAGAATAAAATATTAAATATTCGAATATTACATACATAGGCAAAAAATAGGCAGGCGGTTACCGTTTCCCTTTATTTGAGACTCTAAGTAATAATAAGATAAAAACGTCATTTAGAAACTGCTAGAAGTAGAAAACTTTTTCTATTTTGAAATCAAGAAAAATTACTGATCTGGTTCTGATAATCATGATGCAACTTCCACAGTTCTCCTAATAAAAAACCGGTAATAAAATTTAAGCACTGAATAAAACTGTGTAAACAGCACGTTGGCACAACTACAGTAAACTTTAAGTAATGTAAGGGTAAACGTTTGCATTATAATAACTCTTTATGGGTTAACATCCCATTTACTTTAATTGTGAAGAGGGCAGAGGGGGGGGGTAAGATTAACTTCACATGTGAAAAATTTTGCTCTTCGACGGCACCGTTATTTCCGAGCATGCACGCAGTTGGTCAGGAGATTTTCATCGACCTAATGGTCTAGACGAATGTTTTGGTTGCCAGTGGACATACACTAATCTCGGTACACCAGAAAAAAAGATGTGTTGATTAACAATAATTGGTTCATCACAAATTTTGTATTTAAATATGCTCAAACCACCGGAATGTTTAAATCAAATTACGCAAAATTAGTTACATTAATGGTTTGAATCAATTACAATTGTGGTTCATGCAATAATCTTAATGTTGAATTAAAATAATGTTTGTCATCGGCGCAACATGCTTCGTTAACTAATTTTGTAGTTCACTGACGGTTAAAGCAAATATTGTTTGAATTACATATTTATATAATTACTAAATATGCGTTTTATTTCAATGGGTTACTGTTTTGCAATAAAATTTAGTGTGCTGATTCAAACGAAAATGGTTGAGTGATGCAAAAGTTCAAAAAATAATTTTTTATTGTGCAACTTTTCATTTTTCTCAGTGTAGGATGGTAAAGGTACCGCATGCGATAGGCAGCTTGAAGAGAATATGCGTAGAAGAATGAGTAGCATAGCCGTTGGGCTCATCCTAAGAAACTCTAGGCTCGTAACTCACGACAAACGGGTGCTTGCTAGTAAAAAGAAGTGACGTGAACGTATTTTTTACGGAATATGTTAGATATATGGTACTACTTAAAAAAGAAAGAAGTTTTTTGAAGGTGTAACGGACGCAATAGATATGACAGTGTAATATTGATTTCAGAAACGTTTTTTTTTTTTTCTGTTATAGATATTCAAATTAAATAAAGTTTCCAACAATTCAATTTTTTATGACAGTCTTAAGTGTAAAATGCGAGCTGAGATGTTCTTATAAAGGAAGAGTCGCCAAAGAAATTGATATTTGTGGCGAATGAACTTTTATTTTATTCGTTTTCTTTCCCTTTTTTGTAAATGGTAATCGTTAACACTTAACTTAATATTTATTAATCCAGAATGTAAAAAAATTTCCACCAAATAGGCCGTAAATAGACATACGTTAATATTTTGACAAGTCACATTTTTACGATATACTTTAAAACCGAAAAGAAACAGCTAAATATGTTCACGTCATCTTTTCTTTACTAGAAAGAATTGCGGTTGTTTCCTTCCCTTGCTAATGTACCATGACTAGCTGCTGTGAAATATTGAAATCCATCAACTTTCATATTAGGTATTATGTTATTCGAATTGATTCTGCTTTTGTAAGAATTACTATTCTTTATCGAGAACATTTCTATTTGTACTGTCGTTGGGGTTGATTAACAAAGGATATATTTAATTGTGTATGTGTATAATAGCATTATTTCACAAAAAATAATAACCAGCATAGCTTTCCAATAAGTCTTTTACTAAAGAATACTTCTCTCTCTCCTAGATAAAAAAAAAAAAAATATAATTATTGCTAAAAGGGATATTATTCGCCGAGGAAGGAAGCTGTAAAGAAACGGTACAACTAAAACACTGATACAAATAATGTGCAAAAGTGTTATTTACCAGTAACAAGGGTGCTATTCTGAACTTCGTGCGCGTCCAAATGTACTTCCTAAACGGTACTCCAAACGTATTCGCAGCTTTACGACGAGTATACTTGATAACGTCGATAATCGAGGGCCTAACTGTATTGTCCAACATACTGGCCGCAGATGTGTTTACAAACTTTAACGATCTTACAAACATCATCCTTAGATATGCAAGCATTAATCATTTCTCATAGTATTATATAAATTTATGGGGCATAACATGCATGTTAATAATTAGATTTTCTCTCTCTTACACATTGTCCTCCGTATTTCCCAATCTCTGAGGGCGTAAGTATATAAAGGTTTGCCATGTTTGCTCTGTTATTTACAAACCTTAAAGCAGTGATGATAACAAAACCTAAACCTTTCTATCAAACTATTAAACGCGAAAGTTAACAATTTGACAAATTTACTATCTGTAAACTTCTCGCTAGATCCCTCACCAACCAAATACACTAAACTGGACGTACGTTTCAATAGCAAAGCTATCATCATCAGCAGATACATTGAACTGAAATTTAAATAAATTTACTTTACTTTCAAACTGGTAAATCCTGCGAACAGGCCATTCATGGCCCGGCTCGCCGAGTGGAGATTGCCTTCGGCAACAAAGAAATCGCACTAGCGACCTTCCTGAACATTGAGAGCGCTTTTGTTAAGGTGTCGTTCCTGTCGATGGAAAGGCGCTACGAAAACGTAGAGTCGAACCAACGTGGTGGATCGGCAACATGATAAGAAACAGAAATGTTCACGTGTCGCAGAACCTCTGCACGATCAAGACGGCTGTGGCGTACTGTCACCGCCGCTATGGTGGACGGCTTGTGGTGGACGGCCTGCTCACTGAACTTCGGGGGGCAGGCTTCCACACTCAGGGCTGTGCCGATGATATCACCATTCTTGTCTGCGGGAAATTTGAGGGCATGGTATCCGAAAGGATGCAGGTCGCGCACAGGCTTGTAGAAAGGTAGTATATAGGAGAGGCTCTTAATGTCAATTCTAGCAAAACGAGTATAGTTCCGTTCACATGTAGGAGGAAGCTTCCCAAACTCCAGTCTCCCACTATATTCGGCTCTAAAATATTCGTATCAACCGAGGTTAAATATTTGGGTGTTGCCTCTGACCCCAAACTGTTGTACAAATCACACCTAGACCATGTGACGAACAAAGCCATTAGGAACTTTTGGGCCTGCAGAGGTATGTTCGGTAAAACGTGGGGGCTAAAGCCTGCAATGATACACTGGGTTGTACACGAAGGTCATAGTAACCCTCTATAACTTACGCCTCGCTGGTCGGTGGCATAAAGCAAATCTAAGGCTATGCTATAAGTGCGCTTAGCAAATCCAGAGATTGCCTGTTTGGGGATCACGGGAGCCATGTCCTCAGCGCCGACTGCTGCTGATGGAGACCATTCCTGGCTCCCCCCTGCAGTGGTGCTATGGTCTGAGGCAGTCTAGGGGACTACAGAGCAAAATAGTCGGATGCAAGGGCTTACGGCAGCATCTTAAACTACATCGAACAGACAGTACCACTGTGCGTAAAGGCAGATAATACCTCGCGGTTTTCAGCTTCTCTGGAGGATACAGCGTGGATATCTCCACCAGAGAAACTGAAAATCGGAGTCTTTCCTACCATTTTCCAGGCTGAAATTATTGCCATCCAGACTTGTGCTGAGGGCATCTCAAATTGCCTACGCAAGAATGGAAGGATGGAAATCATTTCCGACAGCCAGGCTGCCCTCAAAGCTTTGCGGGCTGTCAGATTTGACTCTGAGCTGGTACTGGGGTGCCACAAAAAACTTAAACAGCTGGCCGAACATCTAAATGTTACATTGAGATGGGCTCTTGGATCAAAGGCAATGAAATAGCTGGCACGTTAGGAAGGGGCGTCAGCGAGCTACCGTTTGTGGGTCCAGAACCGACGCGACGTATGGTAGCTCATATGGCAGCATTAGAATGTTTGTCAGGTCCCAGCTTGCTGCTAGGCACTGCTCCTTTTGTTATGGATTCGCCGGCGCTAGACACTGTAAGAAGAAAGACTCCGTATGGCAGTCTTTATGAGCAGGGACAGATTGAGATTACTCACAGGAATCTTAACTGGTCACTGCGCTCTAAATAAACACAGATACCGCATGGCGCTGGTGAACTCTCCCCTGTGCAGGAAGTGTGGAAGTGCAAAGGAAACTCCTGCTCACCTTGTTGTCAATTGCTTGGCCGTGGACGGGGAGAGGCAGACGCACTTTGGGGTCCATCGGTTGGACGAACCCAGAGTCAGTAAGTTAACTCTCAATCAGACTGCGAGCTTTTATGATAGGGTGCAACCTGAGTGAGAGAGCTGAAGTGGACATGGGTGCACAATAGATCTATCTAACCGAGTTGCCTTCTTCGGGTATACACCCGCCCATAGACAAAAAAAGGCATCATGGAAACGATAGATAAGTTTATTATAAATAAAATGTAGGTTATCAAAGAGATACGTTCACTTACTGATCATTCCATATATTAATTTTGTTAGGTAAAACTTGGTTATCAAAGTCAACGCGGTTGGATTTGGATATGTTCTGGAACTCTAATTGATCCTAGGAAAGTTATCACAAGCACACATTGTATCACAAAAAAACCAAGGTAGATATAACAATTTTTAACTTTATTATTTTTCAACATACAAAAACAATATTACAGAGGCAGTGAATTAAAAATCGCCAAAGTACAGGATAAGGACTTCCACATAGCAAAATTCCGCACCTTAAACGAGATCGCTGTTCTATTCTTAGAAAACCCTGTGGATTTCGTGCAAATTCCAGCCTGTTTATCGCCAAACCTCGATACAAATCAAGCGATTGTTGCCGGCTGGGGTGGAATGTTATTTGAGAATCAATTACATGGCATGCTACACAAGGAAATCGCGGAAATTCCGGTCGTCATATCTGAGGTTCTCGAAAATGTGATTAACGTGCGACCAACAATTGAATCAGCACGTTGTGTTGTAAGTGATGCTAAACATATTAGAACCAATGACTTTCAGTGCGCATTTACACCATGTTTCAATTTTAGGCTGACCGTGGCGGACCTTTACAAGTTCACAATAACACTCCTGGTTGTTTGTACAATATCGTTGGTGTCTTATTAGATTGGAAAATTGTGGAGAAAGGTTTCTTCCGCTTCGTAATCTCCTTAGCGATACAAGAAATGGATAGAGGAATTATAAATATAATCCAATTAGAAATTATTCTTAATTATAAGCTATCATTATAAATAGTGCTTAACTATTAATTATGTGTTTTAATTAAATAATAAAGTAAGCAATTAATTTATAACAACTGATTCGTTTATTGGTGACCTACGGACCTGTTTTACCGCGACCTTTTCAGATTTCTGGTGATCCCCTTTTTGCCTAGAAGACGGTCTCACATTTTGCTCTTTTAATTAGGCCTATCATCTTTGAGAGCGACTTCTTTTGTGTTACTGTTAGCTGTGGGGTTCTCCACGCTCATTATTAGAAACGTTGTCCTCGCCAGGCCATCACATTGGCACAGCACATGACTGGTATTCCTCCCTCCACTTGGCAGAATAGGTAAGTAGCATCACCTACCAGACTTTTCAGTCTACAGTGACCAGCCAGCAGACCTACGATCATTTTGACAGCCTTCCTATCTTTATTCAGTAGTTCTTCAGCAAAATCAGGCCTCTGTTCTTTTAGAAACTTTTTTACCTGTCTCTGTCTCGTTGATATTTGTCACCACTCTCTGGATTGATTATTTATCCATTCAGTAACCATTTTTTTTTTAAATTGCGATTTCGTGTAGCGGTGACAAGTTTAGAATTACTGCCATTGCAGTTGTGTGGCGATCTCATTTCACCCGTGGCACACAGACGCGCCAGTTTTTGTACGCCACTTAGCGTTTTGGCCGCTCTCGCCCGTCGTATCTTTAGCCACCATACTATTGCTCCGTACGCTATCTATGGATCTCATTACCATCATGGATCTAATTACCCTTGGGTATAACCACAGAATCATCTTGTGGCTAAGGCCCCATTCCTTCCACACAGCCTCCTGCACCTACCTCGGGCGATAGTGACTTTGAGGGTTGTGTTCTGAATATGTGGATTCTATGTAAGTCTTTGGTCAAATCATATCCCAAGGTATTTCGCCTTTTCGACATACGGAATCCTTTCACCTCTAATCACCCCTATGGTTGTAGGCCTTCTGGCGTTCTTTTTCTTGTGAATTTCAACTTATATTTTCTGAACAATGACTGATAGTCACTCTTGTTTACACCATTTGTCAACCGTATTTAGAACGATTTGCGTACGCTCCACCAGAAACATTGAAAACCGCCCTCCCTAATGACTTTTGTAAAGTCGTCAATATACCCCAGGCAGTAAAAGCCCTTTCGGGGCAGCTTCCGGATTAGACATCTACTAGGGTAGCCCATAACAATGGACATAAAACTCTGCCCTGCGGGCATTCCCTCCTGCCCCCACTTGGATGGTAACCTCACCAACTGTGGATATTGTGAATTGAACTTAATACTCAACCAAACCGACTTTTCACAAAATAAAAAAGATTTCTCCAAGAATAAACAACCCTCGAAATAGAACAGGCTAGTGCTGGACCATCTAAGTATTTCCTTTCTACTTTAAGCTAATTAACAACACTAAAGTTTGCTTTATTATTACTAAAAGGTGATCAATGTAGTCAGTAATAAATAAAAGAAAATTCCAGTTACATCAAAAAATATTTGATACTGCTCCAACAAGTATACATGTTTTCTTCTTTATTAATAGATGAATTGTCCAACTTCGTTAGAAAAGTAATGTGTGCACTTTGACTTGAGTGATATATAATGAACTCAAAAAGTAATAACCTAGCAAGTGAGTAAAACGAATATTGTAATACATATACTGTCGATTAAATCGTGCAAAATATCCATCCATAATTGCTCCTTAACATCTTGTGTAAATTAAGGAAAATGTTTGATATAAGTTACAATATGACATTGTGTTCATTTTTTAAATATATGTTGTTTAACCCTTCTATACCTTGAATTAAGTTTGGTTATGTTTGGTTATTAGAAATGTAGCGTTTTGTAAAATATTTATTGCTTTATATCTGCGTGGGAGTTATTTGAATGCACGAATACGTTACATACAATTGTGCACTACCAACCTAACACTAGTGTATATTAAGTTGCATACTTACAATCAATCAAAAATCGCAAGTTGCATTTTGTTAACTAACTTAACTACAAGCAATAGATATAAATATTGATATGGACGTTGCATAAAGTAAAGTAAGATCAGGATAGCCTTATTGATACAGACATATAAGAATATATGTACTATCTTTAGCAAATTAAATGCGAATCTAGGCTCCACAAATCGAAGCTACAATACACCAAAATAGTAATTAAAAATTAATTGCAAACAATCCGGAAATACGCATTACTCGGTACGCAGTGTTTTCGGTTGCATAAATAATCGAAGGTTTGTGGAACTTCAATTCACATTTAATTTGTACGAGATGATTCGAGGAATTCAAAACAACGCAGTTATATGGAGGACTTCATTTTTCCGTTGTCTGTAAAGTGTATCAACAAAGTTTTTTCTCACTTTGCAAAATTTCTCTCCTGGGTACTAGTCTCTAGTACACTTCATAAAATGGAGTCGGCATCCAAACGAAAATTTGCCAGGACAATATATAAGATGATTTAAAATCGCCGAACTAGTTTCTAGGAGGCGCTAAAGACTTTTTGATGACATAATTGCAATCAGAATTTCTTTAGAAGTTTTAATTTTCTAAAAAAATATGTTTGAAAATGAGACAATGTGGCAACATTGTGTAATTCATGCTAAGCTAAAACTAAACGTTAATAAACAACAAAATTGTAGCCATTAGAAACCTACAAAATTAATGAATTGTCAAATTACAAAACTGACACCGATGTTGGCAATTGACAATAAAGGTTCGAAATTTTGTCCATCCATCCTTAAACATTTTCCTAAAAGCTTCTACGAACACATAACAGAACGTAAAAGATATCTATAAGAATATCTTATTTACATTTTTAGAACCAGTGGACATTCCTTTATCATCTCTCAGGAATTAGTCCGGTGCTTTTAAGTCGCCCTGTAATATGTATGTAGTTACAAGAATGTATTCGTAGATAGGAATAATAAGAGACTATCACTAGAAGAATTCAGTGGAGGTTTATTAAATCATTAAGAGAGACATTAAAATATTACACACGGCTGAACTGGTTTCTTAACAATACAGGCCAATACAAATGTAAACAAAATAATCTTGTAATAACAAAATTATCTACATACTTCCATGAACTTATGAACATATGTCGCAACCAGCCTATTCAAAATGAAGCTAGATAACTAACAAAAATGTTTTTAGAAAGGTTCATCGTGTTAATAATTTTCTTGTAAATTGACGTAGCTTCTGATTGTATAAAAAAAATTAATCATTTTTAACTTAAAGAATTACATTTAAGCAGCAAAGGAATAAAACTTTAAGAAATTCCTAATATTACAATTAATATAAAATTAATAAAAATTAAACAGAAGATAAGTAGGTTGGAAAACTTGTAATGTAATTTAATTCAGACAGCGCTCATAAATAGGATTTTTCAGGGAATTAGCTAATTAAAAGTTTCCCGGCTTTAAAAATTTGGGGTTTGCAATAATTGGGTAATTACTCTTTTTCTAAAATGTTTTCATTTTTTACACTTCTGGATAATCGAAAGTCGCCATAAACTTCGTTATTTTAACTGAAACACGTTGTACATGGTTACATTTTTGAGCTTAACATGGAATTCCATGACGACTACGACTACAATTTGTTATACCTGCCTTCAACTGTTTCTAAGATTTTACGATTTTTTGGGAAAATTTTAGACATGTACACTGTTGAACGTAAATGATTAATTTTCGCTTGGTTTAAGCGTCCTATATTGTAGTTTAAGTGACAGAGATGCTACGCTATCACATTAAGATTGCAATAATTATTGTTGTCTCTAAATATAATTGCTACAACTATTTTTTACTTGTTTAATGTTGAGATTGAGAAAGCTGCATAAAAATTTCTGAAAATGCATCTAATTATATTTGAAAATTCAATAGACAGATGTTTAGAAGTTCTGAAATCGTCAGAAATAGCAGAAGAAATAGAATAGAAACTACAGTGATATACTCGGAAATATTAATATCATTTTCCTCATTGTCGAAAACAAATTTATTGCAGTATTTTTTTGATGACACTACTCATTTGTTACAAAAGTGTTTCAAGTGTGATTTTTTTTTATATATATATTGGCAGCAAGTGGAAAGTATCTTTCATTGAATTCTCGGTTAGCTCTTCTTGCAATTATTTGGCATTTTCCATGAATATAGAGTAAATTCAAGATATTCAGATCAAAATGAACTTTGTTGATATTTTCCATTATTTCGTTTATGAATTGCACAATAATATGTAATTTTCTTATATTCCGAAAGCAATGATTGTAACAATAACAGTTGTAAAGTCAATCATAATCAAATATTACAGTAAATCGGTTTAAAATTTAATTCTATAGCCAAAAGTATAAAAATAATACACTTTGTTTATGAAAAAGGCAGATAATTATAAATCATCCTAAACCCCGTGCTCCATCTAAAGGTAGATACTAGTACTGTGCAACCGAACAGATTTCATAATGGGTTAACCGTATGTATATAACCGGATAACCGGTTACAACCGGCGTGACCCGATTAACCGCCATGACCGGTTAACAACCATGATTAAAAGGCAGTTTTTTTTATTGTATCGTAATCCCTACACCGAAAGGTATCAAGGGATCTAGACAATATATATTGTGATTTCTATAATAGATTTGCCTGGCTAATGTTTTTTAAAAAATTATATTTAAAGAACTTTCTAATTAAATCTGCCGTTTCTTTACATATACCTTCCTCTATATCTTTAATAATAAACACAATACAATCCCATTCCACTAGATAAAGTACCGTATACGTCCAAGATATCTAAAGTTCACCGCTCCAGATCATACGCATTAGTGACCTCCTCTCTTACTGACCAATGAGTAGTATATTTATTATTTTTTCAGTTGTGAACCCGTTGCCCAGGTGGCTGTACAACTGGTATCCCCTAAATCACTAGCCTGTATATTATTACGCCTTTACTTCGTTAAATACTGAACAATTCTTGATAATTCAATGTATCAAATGATCTTTTATTAATATAATAATGTAATTATTAATAACATGTATAATTTATTAACAAGTTTATATCAAAAACATATAAAGAGTATGAAAACTCTTACCCAAGGTGAGTAGATATACTTACTTGGAATGTTCAAAACAAATATTATCAATTATCCAGTATATATTTGGATTCTTGAATTCTCAAATTAACTTTTAAATATTCCGCTATCATAAGAGAAAGAATACCACCAACCACGTCTACCAACTTATACAAACTAAAATTTCAATCTCAACTGTCATCTTACAAATATTAACAATAACCTCAAAATATTAGAAATGTTATATACTCATTTATACAAAAAGTTAAACAATACTTTGACCAGATACCTCGTTTATCAGCTTGCACACACGCCAGAGTACTTCAGAATAGGATTTCCTTGCAGTGACAATCTAGATCAATCCAGCGATGTTCGCAGAGAAGAATTCACATCGGGATAACAACACCGGTATCATAAAAATTCAGGGAAACAAACCTCCTACACAGCATCCAAAGTGTATAATTACATTCAAAACAGCAAAAACATGTATGATTCCATATAGAAAATGTACCAAGGTATAATAAACACAGCAAATTTTTTATAATGTCGAATAATCTTGACATTTATTCTGTATATTTTTACATAGAAGGTAATTACATGAATTTACAAAGAAAATTCTCTTCAATACCAGATATACATACACTTGAAAACTAAAACAGCTTTTTCGAAGAATTTTTTTATCAACAAACAGCCGTATCCACGGATTTCACTCATTTATTTCCTACGAAGTACATTGAGTCACTCCCCCATTCAAGTAAAGTTGAAACCTAGGATATCAGGCTATCGCACAGTTAGCAGATGATAAATTATATATTCAATTTCTATGACTACTAATGCGAATTAACCCAAATTATACTGGACTTACAAACAGGTGTGTACATAAAATAATAATTACCTACTAATAATCTAATATGGTTGATAGTTTTCCTCTCATAAACCACAGCAATATATTTATTTATTGTATATCTATCTTTATATAAGTATTTTACTGATTTTTATAGTGATTTTGTATATGTAGGTCTGCTAAATTTATAAGACCTCGGCTTACTGTTTTATTTTTAAAGTTTGCAATAACTTGCTTTATCTTTGAACATACTTTAAAAGCTTAAATTTACACACAACAGGCAATTTTCTTTTGTTATCAGCATATCAATTTTGGACTTTATAAATTTAGTTTAAATTGCGGTTCTCGTATCACTTCATGTAAGGCCCTACAGGTACACTTGCATTTACGTATAAAAAAGCCACTTTTCTTAGGTGTTAATTTTTTTATTTAGCAGTATTATGATACATTTTGATTTTCTTACCGATTTTCTTTTTTTAATACGAATTGTTATAACTAGCTCTAAGACAGTGTATCACAAACACATTTCTCTTTCAATACTTAAATACCTACTTGTTAGCGATTCGTAGTTTGAAGCACAACTTATTCACTTAAACAAAATCCCATCCATGGTAAATGTACTCGACACCTCTCAAGTAAATAAAAATTTATTCTGTTAACAATCGGCGAGTACCGCACCTAACAATACGAGTATGCAAAATACTTACTCGTAAGTAATCATTTATGTAGGGTACAAACATTGTCTGTGGTACTATTTGTTGGTTATCACTTAGTGGCGTGATTTTCCGTTGTCTAAAAAGTTCATTCAAAATCATTTATGTCTAAATTATTTACTTTGCACTTCCATGTCTTGTCAGTTAAACAGTTATTGACGGAATGCTATATGATATTTATAGCAGATATATTCCATAAATTGCAAAAATATCACTCAAAACAGTCGTAAAACTGTTATGTATAAAAATAATATGTATATATAAATATGTAAATAGTTATGCTGTTTCTTCATTTATGTAAAAAAAACTGATCTGGTATTTTTAAAACAGTTTAAGGATTATACTAATGTTTTTTTTAGTGTACACAACGCGAAAGTAAAATTACCAATCTCTCTGTCTTGTTATCCACCCATAAATAAAAAAAAAAGTAAAATGAAATATAATAAGCGAGTTATTCTTGAAAAACACCATAATAGTGTTTTAAATAAAAAAAAAACAAGTCATTTGCTTGGGTAAACAAACAAAGAAAATAAAAATTTTGTTTCCCTTTCTTTGTAAGAAATACGCCCGCTTATGCATAAAATATCCAGTATATTTTATTCGTCAATCTTCACTTAAATTACTCATGTGCTCTGTGTTGTGTTATGTTTTCATTCATATAAGAACACAAAAACACCTGAACTAAACAAATGACTCATATACGTGCAAAAAAAACTAAATACCTATGTGGAATTCTGAAGCAAATACGTTAGTATTTATATTTAGGTAGATACGTATTCCTGATAAGAACTTAATGTATTTTTCATTTTAAAATAACTTCTAAATTTGTGTACATTATTTTTTTTGTGTCGGTATTGTTTTAGTCAGTGCCATTACTACAATCAATTATATGAAACCGTCCGTAGATCAATAATATTCGGTTTAAACTTCACTTTAGATTTACAATCGATATAAATAAAAAAAAAATAAACTCGATCTTGCCATATTTAGTCCTTAAATCGCGATTTTAATAATGGCCCTTAGCAATAAATGAGGTAATAAATTACTACAAGCTGAGCTAAACTGATTTAAAACTTTTTAAAATTAATAAAATAGAGGAGAGAGATGAGGGAGGGGAGTTGATCCGTGATTGACCCCACCACTCAATATTGTCACGAGCCGCCACTGGGTTTTATTATAAGCAAGTAATTTATAAATCAGCGGCGAGTACTCATAAAAAGCCACAGAGCTATAGCCCTCCATAACCATTGCAAATCACAAACTAATCATTAAAAATAGTGGTTATTTGAATCATTTTTAATGCCTCCTCAATTCCGATGTAAAGATCATCATTTAAAATCATCCCCCTTCCCCCTCACCCCTTCCAATGCTAAAAAATATAAATTTAAAACATTTTTAATACGTTCCTGATGTTTTGAAAAAAATGTTATTTAATAAAAAGAATCCCTACCCCCTTCTCATTCTTTGCAGTGTTAATAAAATATGATTAAAACATATTTAAAGCGTCCTCCCCGGTGTTGCGGAAAGAATAACTGTATCATCATCTCCTTTCCCCTCTCATTCCTCCCGATGTCAAAAAAATATCAATTAAAACATTTTTAATGCATCCTCCGCCCCGGTGTTGTGACAAAAACATAATTTTTTCATTAAAATAAAGAATCTCCTCCCTCCCTCTCACCCTTTCCAATGTTAAAGAAATATATTTAAAACGTTCTCAATCCCGGTTAATGTTAAAAAATTAGGAGGATCTTGTTATTCAGAGCTGCGAGAAACTCACGGGACACATATAAATACCTGTACATTTATGATTTCAAGCTATCGGGAATTCCGATTTCCGGAGTTCTCGATAAGCATCGGTACGGGAAATCTTGTTCCGAAACATAATTCAATCAAGCGGGATTTCCCAACCTGCCCGAATTAACAGGTATACATATTATAAACATTATATGTTTGAGAAATATTGCTAGTACAAAAAATATATTTATAAAATATTTTTCTGTCAAATATTCTTTACTTTTAGAGTAGTCTTGGAGTCTAAAAATAAAATCTGACGTAGTGACTTAATTTAAACATAAAGATGACTTGAATCAGTTCAAATTATTTAACAGAAATCATTTTAGTTTGAAATATGTTTAAGATTTACATATTTTTTTACTACAGAAAAGAATCTCTGATTTAAATCATTAGGTCATAATTATCTTTGATTTAAATACTTTTCAAAACTATTTTTGACAGTTCTGTTAATAAATTATAACATGTTAAATTGACATTATCGAAAAGGCCAAGACAATAGCGAAAAACAAACAGAGGGAAAACCCACAAAGATCGAATAAATAAATATTTTATAATCCAAAGCAAAACTATTTGTATTTCTCTATATCGTCCAGAATAAAAAAAGGACGTATAATGCATATACCACGCACCAACAATAACATGTACTACTACCTGTTAAAAGCTAATAACTGTGTAATTCTACCTACTAAGAAATATAGAATACACCAAATGTGTATTGGCATGGAGCATTATTAATTAAATACGCTTTACGCTCAAAACCTGATTTTATAACATTCAGTTCCTCCAGAGCATCCAACATACCGTATATGTATATGCATGAAGCACATTAATAGATTTGAATATTCAAGCGTTCTTATTGAACGATTGGGGAGCTCATGACGTCTTCTAAAGCAAGGATTCTAGCAGTAAACAAATGTAAACTGTGCTGTGCTGTTATACTAACGTACAGATTTGTATGTAATTAGCCGACAAATCGAAAATTCGATTATCATCAGTTCCACATGCTTTGACCTTCAACTCGATTTCGAGTTTACGAAGACTTCGTCGTTTTTCTGTCGTTGCATGTAGATATAGTACAGCAGTAATCGCTATTATGTGCTTGTGTAGTGAATACTGGAGACAAATAAACAATGTTGTTCGTGTTAGTTTTACAGTTGTTATGTATCTTGTATCCGGTATTTAGTTTTCTTTCCGAAGGTGAGTTATATATATAATGCTTTTTTTTGCGCGTATTAGAACTAAATCATTATTGGTCAATTGCAACATTCATTAAAATTTACTAGAGTTGTAAATTTCCCCGAATTGATTCACAACTCGTTTTCTGTATTATCTCAAACAAATAACTCATATGCAAAATAATGAGATTTTTTAAAGATACATTTCCACTTTTGGATCTTCTCTTATACAACAAATAAATAAGCAATCAAAGACGGTTAGCTAACACTGAACATATGCTATTTCGAAAATTGGGAATAACACAAGTCCAAAATGTAAATTGTATTATGTGTATCACATCCACAAAACAGTAAGTGTTTAGTTCCAGTTATTATTAATTAGTACTTCACAGAAATGTCTTATTTTCACAGCAGTATTCTGTAAACTAATGGGGGTTTCACCTCAAAATAAGCAGCAATCAACCGTACCGACATCACTTTTACACATGATGTTTGTTTTGCTTCCGATGTTGTTTGCTTGCTTTGTGTGGAACCACAGTTACACTAACACTTAATACTGGAAACATTGGCAACCTACAAATCAGATTTTATGCAGGATTGCTAATCGTTTGAAGGTGATTATCGCCACACTTAAAAGTCCAAAGTGATAGTCACTACTTTTGCGCTAAAAATTTAAAAAGTCGCCATTTTGTGGCTATTTAATTTTTAATAAACTGTAAAACAATAGATATTTACCGGTGAGTTAATAAAAAGACCTAAGAAAAAAGATAAATACTACTTGCATCCTGTGATTAATTGTGACTGCCGTTGGTCATTTTAAATGAGTACATGTTTTCGTTTATTTTTTTTGTGACGGTCATGGAATATTGGAAATTATAATTATAACAAAATGTTTTT
This sequence comes from Protaetia brevitarsis, assembly GCA_004143645.1. Lineage (NCBI taxonomy): Eukaryota > Metazoa > Arthropoda > Insecta > Coleoptera > Scarabaeidae > Protaetia > Protaetia brevitarsis. The sequence goes on from RXPK01000158.1 coordinate 1,591,375, forward strand.
GAAATATGTAAATCTAATTTAATTCCCGCTAAAGCCTAAATAAAATTGACGAGGTTAAAAGCTTCGTTATTCTGTTTTATTGTTTATGTTTTAATATCTGATAGTATATAAAATCGCGTTAAATATCTTTATTTCCGTGAAGAATAAATAAGACATTTTGGGCTACTTGAATGATATTTTCAAACAAATAATATCCGCTACTTTTCTTTTTATTTTTTGTACAGCATCATTTAATTCTCAGGAAATTACATAATTATGGAGTTTTTGAAGCCATTATTGCTTTGTTCCAATCCTATTGTATGATCGGAACAATTATGTTGAATACCTTAGTTACGAAACTCATTCTTATAAATTCACATCTGAAAGTTCCGCAGAGATCTGTTTTGGGGTAATTGTTATCCCTTATTTTTGTTGATGATATTACCAAGGTTGTAAATTATTCTAATGTCTTATGTGTGCAAATGATTTAAAAAAAATTCAGATCAATTCTTTAACTGATTGCCATAGTCTGCAAGAAGACTTAGCTCAGACTTAGACTATTTGTTGTTGGAGTAAGCCTAACTGCCTATCACTACATATAAATAATTAAATGTAAAGTAGTAACATTTGATAGGAAGCCAACTACTATTATATTTCCTTATAATTTAAATGAAGTAAATATTGAACATTGTAAGAACTTAGGGATTCTGTTTGACTCTAAATTGACATTTAACGAACATGTGTTAGAAATATGTAATGATTTATTTAAAACATTGGGTTTTACAAGCAGAAATACCAAACCGTTAACCATTTTTGCATTAAAACTTATAATGCTTTTGTCCGTCCAAAATTAGAATATCCTTCAATTGTATGGAATCCAGGATACTTGTATTACCTACGTCCATGTAAGGAAGAACAGAAGATGTTAAAAACTTATTCATATTATATTATTATACATTATATGTTATTCATTATTTCTTTTGCATAATTACAGTTATGATGATCTTTTAAGAGAATTTGGCTATATACCTCTTTACAATTTAAATATTACTTTAATTTAAATTGATTATTATTGACAAAATTAAAATCACTTTTAAGGTTACTTAAAATGATTCTTAGTTTCTATTCATTTATAAGTTTTATTTTAATTTAATATAAGATTTATCCTGTAATAAATAATCTGTTACTGTTGGATAAATAAACCATTATTATTATTATTATTACTATAGCTATTTAGGTCTTCCGGCTGTAATTATACTTAATTTTACTGAATTTATTATTATTAAGTTAATATGGATAGTAAAAATACCTATTATTTTTTTTTAAAAAGTGCAAAATTTATTTTAAACGTTTTAATTTAGCTTAATTCAGCGGCTCTGTTTCACCACAACCTTTTCAGAACTATTGTGATCCCCTTTTTCTAAAAGGCACTCTCTAATTTTGCCCTCTTAGTTAGGTCTGTCATCTTTGCTAGCAGCTTCTTTGTGTAGCTGCTAGCTGTGGGGTTTCCACGCTCATTACTAGAAACCTTGTCCTCGCCAGGCCTTCACATTGGCACAGCACATGAACTGGCGTTCCTTCGTCCTCTTGGCAGAATCTGCACTTTGCGTCATCTGTCAGGCCTATATTGTACGTATGTCTATTTAGTCTAGTGACCAGTCAGCAGACAGTAGATCTTTAGCAAATTCAGATCCCTGTTCCTTTAGAAACTCTTTTGCCACCACTCTCTGGTCTCATTACGTATCCATTCATTGATTTTTCAATTTACGATTTGATAATGCCAAAAAAGGCCCAGCTCCAACTAATAACATTGCGAACCTCGCCTGGCTCCAGATCATCCGCCGCCTCATTTTGCCTCACGCCCGAATGGCTAGGAACCCTGGCCAATCTTAATTCCCTGTGAGTACCTACCTCATTTAGAGCGCAGTCCCAAATCAGCTTAGAGTCTACGCTTATAGAACTAATCGCTTTAAATGTGGACTGACTGTCAGAGTTATTTTCTCCTTTTACCTGGCTTGGTATATCTTTCTATTTCTCGGACACGATGGTGTGTTGCAACAACCTCAGCTTGAAACGCCGTTGTGTCTTTGCTTACAGCTTTTCGATAAAAATTTTTACAAGCATAAAAAAACTGGTCATTACCTCCCAAATACACTACCATCATTTGCTACCTAAAATAAATTTATAACCCTAATACCTAAAAACTATTGTAATCTAACTAAAATCGAATTTTTCACTATTATTTCTAAAATATTGTCCTCCTCAAAAAATCACACTTTGCATCGAAGACCGCCTGCACAACACGCTTAATATTAATTCTCTTGGTGTGTCGCCTGATGGAATATTGTTCCGTCCTTATTGCACAACCTTCCAGAACTATTCCTTTGAAAGAAAACCAACAGATCGTACACTTCTATCAAGTTTATCCACCATCAACTCAAAAGGATTGAGATCAGGACCCTGCGGTGGCGATACCACAATTTGTAAGATATTTTATGTATCATTTGAATCGTTGTTATCCATAAAGTTAAAATTCTCGACGTTTAGTTGCACTCCAAAACTGCTAGCATGAGCTTCTTACATTTCAGGGTGGTGCTCTTTTCACACTATTTCTTCAATTCGGTGTAATGTTCCTATTCTTAGGTACGAAAACACTGTTGGTATAACGCATTTGAGAATCACCAAACCTTATTTGCGAACCGTCTCCCAAACATCATACTCCACATTAAAGAAATTAGGTAATTTTTCTTGGTAAAATCACTTTCTTTGACAATTTGCCGTACTGAAAGGGGATAAATGTCAAAACTTAAGGAAAATTTCAAAATATTCCCTATAACACAAGTATTTTACATGAATATTAATTAGGAAAATTTTGTTTTATTAAAAGAAAGAAAAACTCTAACATCGTAATACTACCAAGAAAAAATAATAATATCTCTTAAGAAAAACTTAAAATTTCTTATAATTTGGAAAATTACAGTCATAAATATAGTAATTTTCAAATGATAAGGAGATAAGCAAGGCCCGCATGCGTTAACTTAGAATGTTCTGGTTCAAGTCAGACGTAAACAGAAATGACATGGTGTTGAGCCACACGTAGTTCTGCTTTCTTGTTATTTAGAACTATTTATACTGATTATTAGTAGGTGTATTAATTCGTGTTAGAAATTCTGTTGTTCTTCATTTAATGCTTTAAAGTCTGTTGCGTACTCTGCTACATTTGAACATGGATATCCGAAACTACTTGCATGCACGTTGGAATTAATTCAGCATTATATTCTGTTTCTTAGAACAAATCTTTAACATGTAAATACGAGAAAAATATTAATATCTCTCAGGAAAAATTACAATTTGGAAAATTATAGTTAAAAATATTGTCTTTTATTCAAATAAATTACCTTCACAGCAAAAAAAATATTTTTTGGATATATATCAAGTACTTACGATTTTCTTAAAGAAACTATTTATTTTATACAAAGTCGGTACAATTATAGATAAAATAGTAGTAGATTCATGTGAAAATTATATTACAAAACTGTAAATCATCACTTCATGATGTTCTAAACATATAGTTTTCTGGCCTTTAGTTGCAAATACGTTAAACATATTCTACAAATACAGAGATTGCCGTGAAGATGGCTTTCCTTTTTCTTAAGAAAAAAAATCAGTAATAATGAACTTTTCTTTAATACTTTGTATTTTTACTTTAAAACTAGTGTAAAACTTCTATGAAAACTATAACACTTTAGAAATTTTATTTGTCAGTATTCCAGACTACATGAAGAAATCTTGGAAACGTTACCCACATTTCGAAATTTTACTCTAAATATTCCAGGCTACATGAAAAAACCTTGGAAAAATTACTTATAGTTAGAAATATTACTTTATAAAAGTAAAATACTGTACGGTTTGTAGGGGCCAAAATTGACAGAACCGTACACGGAATTTTTACCAATTTTTTTTTATGTTTAATACGTACATGTAGCTGAACTGCTACAAGATATTTAGCGGTTCTACTAATGTCGATGTAAGTACAAAACGTAGGTTTAGAAAGTGTTATTGGCAATAATGACCAAACCACATACAGGTTGTTCGAATAACGATCTTCCAATGTTTAAACTAAACTTCCAACCTTTAAACCAACAGAACTTTTTTGTTTTCAATAGAACATTGTATTTTTATTACAGCATTGAATTGCACGTAAAATTCTATATCGATTGACATTAGGGTTTGGTATACCTATTTTTGATAGTTTTTGAGATATTAGGATTTATTGCCTGCAATTTGACTAATTTCCAAGTTTTGAGTAAATAGAATATTTTTTTCCTAAAAACACTGTATATTATTTTTTAGAATGATGCTCTTTTTTTGCATTGTTTGGTTTCCATACCTGAGATATTCATCATTGGAAGTTTTCCAATTATTAGCAAATTTTATGTAATTGTAATTATAAAATATTAATAAGCCATAATTATTATGCAACAACAAATTGAAAGAAAAAATCTAAGAAACTATTATTCTGAAAGAACATTTATATTGGACATTTTCGAAGACTTTTAATAGTTTGTTCCTGATTTATGTTATCTGTCTGTATCGTTTAATACCTAGTTTAATACAAAAAGCCAAGAAGCTGCATTGTTTTCGGAGACTCCATGTCAGACGGCTCCCCTACAAAGAAAATACCTATAAGTAAGTGAACAATATTTGAAATATTATAGATGTATTTAGGATATCTGCTTTAATTTCTCTTTGTATTTTATTTTTTTGAGGTTTTTATTCATTGCAAATAAGTGTAGGTATCTAATCATTTGCATTCTTCATAAATGTAGAATAAGTCTAAAATGTTATTTGTATATGTAACTTTTAATGTTTTCCTTATTTCTTTCGATTTACAATATGCTACTTGTTAGAAGAAAATTTGTGAAGAAGTTGACAGCATTAGGACTTATTATAAAAGATATGACTTGTTAATACTGTATAAATTTGCCACTGCGCAATTTGGTAAATTACCAACAATGCATATCACTTGTTTGTTAGCACATCTCATGGCCTACTAATATCTAATAATTAATGTACGCTCTCTATGACTAAAAGACATTACTATTAATAAGAAAATAGTGAATGTTAGATATCTGAAACATAAATATTTAGATAGGTTAGGTAAATAATGTAGCAGAGGTTTGCTAGGAAAAAACTCATTTTATTTGTTTGAAACTTGGAATTTAGGCATATTATTAGCATTTTTTTGAAAGAATTGCTAATATATCAAAAACTATTACGAATAGGTATACCAAACCCTAATATCAATCGATGTATAATTTTCCGCTGCATTCAATGCTGAGTAAAAAATACCATGTTCATTTGAAAGAAAAAACTTTTTGTTAGCTTAAGGTATCCAAATTGGAGGCGCGTTTTTTGAAACACCCTATATGTGATTTAGTGATTATTGCTATAACACTTAATAGCTACGTCCTTGTATTTTCATCGACTTAGTAGAACACTAATATCTGCTATCTCATGAAATATTTCATTTTATTTGAAAGAGTGCAAATGTCAAAAATCAAACGAAATGAAAATATCTCATAAAACGGCCGAGTTTAAGGGATGGGAACTTCATATAAACTAGTTGCAAATAATTCGCTAAATTCATTAGACGCGATAAAATTATACATTCCATTTAAATAAAAAAAGTTGATACCAACACTGTTATACCGAAAGTGCTATAAAGTTGAAAATATTTTCCTCAATAGATCACAGTAGGTCATGTTACACTGCAAATTTTCAAATCAAATTTCTACTAGAAGTTCCAAAAAAATCTAATGGCCCAGTTGGTGGACACTGTATACATAGATATTCAAACTATTCCCGCGCCGATGTCCGCAATTAAATTTGGCTATTACTTCTCGTACTGATTTCCCTGAGATTTGTTTACTTTTATAATCGTTTTTAGAAGACGATTACTACTGGACTAGCATTTTTGAGATTAGCCCCCAAGATTTCCCGTATATCCTTCGGCGAATATATAAAGACACCATTGCCTCGTAAGTAATCTTTTCTAAATATGGATACCAGGTTAGTGCTTTATCAAATACGTCCCCTAGGTATATTCACATTACCTGCAAGAGTGCAAGTTTCAAACCTTGGATAGGTGGTACCATTATCTTCTTTCTGCTGAACGGCTTTGTTTGGGTTACTGCTAAGGTTTGACTGAGGAAATTTCCTTCATCCCCGTTCCTCTTAAAAATATTACGATGCTGCCCGCATAGACCTACATCGCGGCCCCAACCTCCTCGATGATAGCCAGCAGGTCATCTACAAATGGAGACACAATTTCTTTCTTGTTGACACCCCCTGTCTGGCCAGAACCTGATTATCTGCCCGTCTGGTGCCGTTATCACAACCCTATTCATTAGCATAGCCAACATCAAGGCTTTAAATTATTATGACATAGGCAAGTACTTAAATTATCAATGGTGTTTTGCCGGCCTTACGTCAGAGCCTTTTTTTTTGTAGTCATTATAATCTGTTTGTCATTCATGTTACATTTTTTGGTGTTTTTATCTTGTACTTTTATATTTTTTTAACATTATTTTTTTAACGATGACTATTATAATTATTATAATAGGTACACTGGCCGACTTATTTAATGTCGTCGTCTACAGTGTATAGTATACAGTTGTAAAACGCTTCGCAATTATGCAAATCAGGTAGATCTGAGATTATTTAATATCGTAAGCAAACCTTTAATATTGTGCTTTGAACGCAGTTTGAATTGAAATATCTGCTTTAACAGCTTGAGACCAAATGACTTGTAAACTAAGCTCTTTTATGTTTCAAAATAATCAAGTGACTGTATTAGATAACAAATCGAGTTGTATTAATTACTGACTTACATTTTTATTAAATTTTATTTATATATAATTTATTTTTAAAAGAAGAAATGTATTAGAAAACAAGCGAATAACACTTCATAAGCTCATTACCTTTAGTTTCAATAAATATTATTATTATAATTACCCACAAATAAGAAACGCCGCAAAATTTCTGTTCGTAAGAAAATCACACATGTCCTGCAGATCATTCATTTTGTTAAATAATGGGATTTACAGGACAATTGTATTAAGCTGAAATTTTAATAAGCTACATAAATTATTATGGCATTACATACTAAGAATAAAGCTTTTCTTTGAAATTTCCATAACCAAATTATAAATCCATTATATGCTTTTCAATCTGCAGCAATTATAAAACTTGGCCGCTTACGACAATTAGTATGCATCCTCTACGTAATCCAGTGAGTCAAATTTTGCTAAATAACGAGCTTATATACTTACATGGTAGCAATAAATTTTTAAAAACGAAACTATATACTCCTAATGTTCCTAATTTGAGAATTAGAAGGAAATCCTATAATTATATATTTAAAATTTTATTTAAATTATTATTTTTTTTAAATTTTATTACATTTAACAAAATCCCTTTAAAAGGATTATTGTATGACACTATGCATAAGTAATTACAAGTGTAATTCAAGAAATATGGAAGGGTGGGATATTCTGTGATATAAAAGCAGCTAGTAATAGTTGCAATATTAGTGTGGTTTATTAGTTTTTTATGTTGTTGTAGATTAGCATATTTACTTAATATAAATAATATTACTAGGCCAAACATAGTTTTTATTTTCTTATGAATCGCAATTTTACAGCGTTACTTAAACGTAGGTGGGTCCTGCAATAGTAAATGGTAATAATAAATATTTTTAAAACCTTCATTTAAAAAAATAGTTATTAATAAACGCTTAGAATAACTAATATTTGTTGAAGCTTAGTTTTTATATAGTCTTCTTCGGTTGTTTGCTATTCCTACGTTTTTAAACCAATTAATACAAGATTTACTATGAATACCAAAAGTTTATTTATTTCTATGTGAGTTTAAGTTTTAAAATTCAATTGGGTTCAAGTTATGAAAGAGATATTTAAATGTAAAGCACATTCAAACCGCAGTATACAACGTTTATTGTGATATTAATAATCCAATGTTTACCTGATTTGCATAATTGCGGAGGGTTTTACAACTGTATACCCAATAAATCATTTACCTGGAACAGTCGACGACAGCCGAACGCGCACCTGCTGCAAATGGTGAGTAGTTTTGATAGTCACTGCACTGTAGACGACGACATTAAATAAGTCGGCCAGTGTACATGTAATTATTATAAATAGGCATAATGAACAAATATATAAATACATAAATAAGAATTGTGTATGTTTATATACAACTTTTAGCATACGTGTATCTAAGAAACATTTCAACTTAGCAATTAGTATATTTCTGAAAACAACGCAAAGTTTTTTGGGACTGAATCGCCCAATTTTAGCCTAGTAAACCAACATCAAATTTTCCGCAATTATTTTTAATAACTTCAACATTAAAGCATAAAATTACCTACGATTTCGTATTACATTAATAGTTATTTGATGAATACCTGAATTTTGTTTACTGGGAGTATACAAACATTTGCACGGTCTTTAATTGTCTTATATAATATAACTGTAACCAGTGGCGGGTCGTGACAATATTGAGTGGTAATGCCAATCTCCGACATCATTTTATTAATTTTATAAAGTTTTGAAAGTTTATTTACCTCAGCTTGCAGTAATTTATTACCTCGTTTATTACTAACTAAGATAATACCGACACCAAAAATTAATGTAGACCAATTTAGAAACAATTTTAAAATGAAGAATCTTCTTATCGCGAATACTTATCTGCCTAAATATAAATACTATCGAATTGTATATATTTAGTTTTTAACTACACATACACGGCTCACTTGTTTACATTCCCCAACCTAACTAACGCAAAACTATTCAGGTGTTTTTGTGATTTTATAGCGACGAAAACATAACACGACATACAGCACATGAGTTATTTAAGTCGACGTATTTCCTACAAAGAAAGGGAAACAGTTTTTATTCTCTTTGTTTTTTTTTTTACTTAAGCAAATGGGTTGTTTTTTTTTACTTAAAACACTATTACGATGTATTTTTCAGAAGTAATTCCCTTATTATATTTATTATTTCATTTTCATAATTTCTACCGTAAGAAAGATATGAATGTTAGTTCATTTTGAAATACTGTAGTTATTAATTTGCGCGCGATGTCATTCCAAATAATACTGCACCGTATTGCTATAATTAATAAATATAAAATATTCTTAAACACAATTTGTATTGCGGGGAAGTGTCTAACCCGAAGTCCATCTACGATAGCCATCTACATAGATTTCGACTTTAAATAGCCGATCTTTGATGGCCGACTGACTCACACGCTTGCTTTAGATTTCCCTACAGTGATAGTGGGAAACATCCTTCCGCTACAGTGTCGAGCACTGACGTATACTGATGACGCGTCTGGGAATGCATATGCTAACTACTACGTGACTCGATCAACCAACGGGCAACGGTTCAAGATACGGCTGGGCCCACTTCAATGTAATTTTTGTGTATAGTCCGAAGACTCCCTTTTCCGCTAGCTCCGCGCGATGACCTACAAACTAGTGTTGGGAACGAAACTTTCATTATTATTCAAGCAGCCTATTTCATTCATTGTATGAATGAAGCGCTTGTGCATGAAATAACTCTTTCATATTGCCATCACGTGTAACAACGTGTTTGTACCTAAACAATTTACTATTTATTTCATCAATAAGTTATTATTAATAAGCTATTTGCCTAAAAAAATAATAAACTGAAACGTACTATAAAAGCCATGCCGTGAACGGAGCTGCTTGCTTCTCCTGCCTTTCACGAAATGTAACCGTTCACATCGTGAAAGCAACCTTGAGCAGCTGTTTCATTCGTAACCTGGCTTCGCCAGGTTCATCGCAACACTACTACAAACCGTCTAAAATGGGAGCCGATCTGGATGCGGCTCCCCGCTGCGCTCGCGGTTTCTGTGCATAAATAAATACAAATCGTGTTTCGCGCTAGATAAGAGGCGTGTTTTGCGCTAGGTAAAGTGGGTTTATACACTCGGAGCAACCTGATGACGCCTGGTAGGCAGAAACTCGAGTCCCTTCCTAATGTTACATATTTCCCTCCCAATGCTCTTGCTAGTATAATGATTCCTGGTCATCGGCGTCACATTCTATAGATTCATTGTATTTAGGCATTTTTCTTTGATGTTTACTAGCAGATAGTTTGAAATATAGCCTCTAAGATGTCCCAACATTATTTTAGCGAAAGAAAAAATCGATATAGAGAAGAGTGACAAAAAAACAAATTATATATTTTTATTAATTAGTGGATACACGTCACGTCAGTTCAGTAGATGTCACACCAAGTAGCAAGAAGGATGTAGATCGCTCTAGAACCAGACGCGCGAGAAATATAAACTCGCGCGCGCGTACGAGGCCAATTCAGTTCTGTCGGGGAGTCTTGTTGGATACTTGTTTGGAGAGTTCTGCATTGCGAAAGCAGAAGTGTGAGCTATATGCAAATAGTAAATGGTGCAAATAAATAGTGAATATAAGTAAGTAGTATTTAAGTGAACTTAGTTTATTAAATGTTTTGGTATTGCTTTAGTTATTTATTATTTAATGTTATCTTATTATTGTAACTAAACTTTAAGTGTAGAAATAAATACTTTTCATTTAATATGTGGTCTATGTGAATTATTGCAACCCCAAGAACATTACAATACGATCCCAACTTTACTTTTTTTATAAAGAACACATAAATTGGTTCTTAATTCTTTAGGAATTCAAAAGCAAAAAGTATTAAAAATTAACGCACGAGGCAGATTTTGGACTTCTACAGATTTTTTCGCTTTTGCTCCACTGTGCGCCATTTCTTAAAACCTCTTGCCAAAATTTCGCTAAATTTTTATTTGCCCTGACACTTTAATTAGAAGAATCAAATAATGTTAAAGTGGATAATGTATATAATTGCGCAACGTAGGAGTCATATTTTGTATGAATGAGTCATTTTTTAGTTGACACCCATAAACGAAAAGATGAGCGTCAATTAAAACATTTTTTTCAACATATTATAATATAATATTGAAGCAAACTAGTAGGTCAATGTTCCGAAAAGACTGTATTCACACTTTTATATTTTCTTCTTCACTAAATATTCTAAATCTACTACATTTCTTCGTTTTCAGAAGATGTTTGCGTGCTACCCGACAATTCCAATGGCATTTGCAAGCGTCTTCATGACTGCCCCACCGCTATCAGAGACATAAAGAAGAAGCAATATCCACAAACTTGTGGTTTCGATCAATTCGTTCCAATTGTTTGTTGCACAGACACATCCCCACCGGCTCCACTAGAAATACGGAATTACGGAAAAGTAAGTGCAGAAAGTATGTCGGACAGAAAGGTATACACTCTTTATGAATATTTATACGGAATTTTTTATTTTCAGAATGTGTCAATTACGCTGGATTAGTTTTCCACAATTACTCGTCCCCTACGCTGATGCCAGGGGTACTGTTTGAAATCGAAGATACTTGCGCCATAAAACTGGAAAATTACAGAGAAAGCAATGTTCTAGCACGAGAATTTCCACATTCGGTAAGGGCATATGTATAGTCAACCAAACAGAAATATATAATGTTTTCCTTTTGGTTTTCTCCTTTTGTCAAATGTATTTCGCCATTTCTAAAAGCTACTTCTCACCTGCGTCGTTTTGGCGTTAATATATCGAATAAAATTCACTAGTTGTCAAAACTCTTTCGCATTATTGCATCTTCCTGCTTTTTTTATTTTATAAATTAAAAAACCAAAAAAAAATGTTCAAGACACTATAGAAAAAAAACAATAATTTACTAACTATACTATATATGGGCAATGTTGTTATTATTAAAATATACTAAGTTTTATTAATTTATTTTGACACACGTCACGTGGTTTGATACATGTGGCGCTAAATTTAAAAATTATGCCATGAATCTGTAGACACTGAGGTTAGATGACATGATATCCAAAAAAGTTATTTGAAAAAGTTGCTTAGAATTCAATTCTGAGGTTGAATGTAAATTTTAGTAAACATATTTCAAAAAAAAATCAAAAATCACTAATCAAAGTCTAACTTACTTAAGAAACAGAACAATATGTGTGCCTAACAATTATTTTTAAAGTTTAATTTCCTAGTTATTCATTGCTATTAGTTATTGTTTAAATGTTTTATGTCTTATTAAGTATTCTCACCAATAGCTAAAAATATTAGTTATTTCTTTCTATTGAATTTCGTAATTTTGAAACCTACTTAAATACCTTCGGTGGGTGCAATGACATTGTGAGGGCTTAGTTATGTAACCAGTTTTGGATCAAGAATTTCCACTTTAATGCAGAAAAGAAAAAAAGGAATATTATACTTTTCAATAAAAGTAAAATTCGCTAAGTGGTTTAGAATGAAAATGTATGGAAAATTTTATTTATTATTACTAAGTACAGTCCCTTGCAAGAAAAACTGTCATAGTGAAGACGTACTTTTCAGTTTTCGCTGTGTTAATATGCAACAATTACTTTAAAACTTTAAAACAATTGACAAATTGTTTGAGTATCAACCAAATTTAAAAATATTACTGCAGTTGAGCTACTAAAAGCAAAAGAAATTGAAATATGGAATTCAATTAAATAATAGAAAAATTGTGATTTGTCTTTCTTTTAAATAAGTTTACAAAAATTTGTATTCGGCCTCAGAATTGAATTCTAAACAACTTATTCGAATAACTTTTTGGATATCATGTACCCTAACCTGTGACGTGTATCAAAAATAAAGTTCTAAAACATGTTCTAAACATGCACAACTCATCCCTCAAGAAAAATTTTAGTATATTTTAATAATACAAAAATATTCCAATTACTGCCAATATTTATGCACGTCAGTGTATGCAACGCAATTCTTTAAAAAAAAAAAGCATGTTTATATCCAGTGACCGGCGGAAAGTGCGCAGCATGTAGGAAATTTTTTTGTCTTTGAATCTAGTAGATCTTACAAATTACTTCTGCATGTCTTGAAACTAAAATATCTTATACTCATCAAATCTGCCGAAAATTTAATTGTATATGAGGGAGGGTCAAAAATATAAAACTACGCTAAGAGTAAAGCATCTCAATTCTTGGGTTTAGAAGATTCTTTTATTAATTAATGTTGTGACAAATCCAACACTATATACAAATATCAAGCTTCCCTTAATTTTAGCAAAAAAAAAAAATCGGAATTACCTGTATACAAGATTAATCGAGATCATACAGCTGTACATTTCCCATTCTGTGTATACTTTCTGAGAGAAAATCATACATGCTATATCAAAATTATTTAGTTTCAAAAATATTATAGCCTTGAAAAAGAAAACTTCAAATGGGAATTATTTTCGGTGCACAATATGTTTTATTTTCAAATTAAACAAAATAATAACATCTAATTCAAATTTTAGTTTTTAACAATTGTTAGAAAGTCGCAATTAGTTTAACTTTGTCTCTCTTTTTCTGTATGTCTTAATGTTGATCACCACAAGCAAAAGAAAAAATAAAAAAAAAATAAAATAAAATGCATTTGCAATAATGTCAACAACAGCTGTTAACTAACGTAAAGAATAAACATTGAACTTCTACATGTTGTCTTCCTTTTGGTAAACATTTTATCGATACATTGTCTAATTACATTTTCTAAGTGGTCGATATTTCTAAATAGTCAAATTTGTAAACGATGTTTTTTATGTAGCCCAAAAAAGAAATCCATTGGGGATAGGTCTGGCGATCTTGGAGTCCAGAATTTTTTTGAAAAACTTCGAAGAGGAAAAGAAAGGAGCATTTCGTAGTTTTGGGGCAAGAAAACCATTAGAAATGTGGTTTATGTTGTAATTATTTGGTTTTATTTCGAAACAAAACAATTCATATTTAGATATAGGATTGAATTTAAAACATTTATTAATAAAAGAATCTTTCTACCCAAAAGTACTGAGATACTTTACTCTTAGCATAGTTTGATATACCTTCCCTCGTATACAATTAAATTTCCGGCAGATTTGGTGAGTGTTATTTTAGTCTCACGGCATGCAGAGGTAATTTGTAAGAAAAAAGATTTACTAAATTCAAAGATAAAAAAATCCCCATATGCTCGCTCTTTCTGCCGGTCACTACATGTACTAGACAAGTTCAAAATTTCATTTCTGTCGAGGCAATCACCTAAATATGTTTCCATATCTCGAGCATAACTTTGCCAATTTTCTTGTGTTACAGCTTCAGAAGCATTATCAATTTGATCATACAGTTGTTCTTTATGATAGTAGATAATAGATAGGGTTCAAAAAGGGACTGTGGAGGGGAGGGGAGGGGCAGAAATACTGGTACATGTCCATGAGTTCTCATCAGTTGTTGAATTTCACCCGTTCTATGAAATCGAATGTTGTTCATAATAAAATATGCACCCTTTACTATATCTAATATCTCGGCTAATTAGTCAATAAATATGTCAAGAATTCTTCAGTGTTCTACATCGTAAGGCCTGTATTGATAGGTGAAAAATACAATGAATTAATACACATCGCTGCAGCAATCGAATAATTACGGCCTCTTCATTGAGCCTTAATTGTTATCTCTCTCTATTATAATTCTGTGATCTTCCATAAGATCTTCTAGAATTCACTTGTATCCCTAATTCGGCAATAAAATATATTTTTTCTCTATAGACCATTATTCTGTAATACAGAACAGCATAATCAAGCCGACTTTGGATAATAGCTAATAATAAACACCTTTCTGGCACAAAAGAAACGCGGCTTACAGAATAGTGAAATTTCTTTGTCGCTCTGTCAATGTTCGATAAGCTCACCTTTAGTTGTGGATTTTGCTCTAACAATTTAAAGTGTAATCCTCGCAATTAAATTGCAGATTCTTTCTTGCTCTACTTGGGTAATTTTTTTAGGACGATACCCAATACTCCTTTTTTCGTCTCATTCGTTATTTTGTAGGTCTTGTAAATATTCCTTACAGTGTTCTGGAAAACATTAAAAAGTCGTCCTATCTGGACTAGCGAACTACCATCGTTCATTCCTCTACAGCATGTACGTCGTTCGAAGACAAAAGAGAAAAACCCAAGAGAAAAATACTGTAAAAATGACGACCTTTGACTCTTTACTAACAAAAGAAAGGTGGGAAAACTTCGCCCACCACAACTATTTGGCACTGCTCTCGGTTTCTCGAATGAAGTCAAGTATCTGGGTATCACTTTTGACAGAAACTGAGCTGGAACAAAAATTCAAAGTAAAAGCCGAGGAAAGCCGTGAGTCCTTTTGGCAGTGTCGTCGCCGTGCTGAGAATGACTGGGGCGCTCTCCCGAAAATTACTTGTGGTTTACACTGTCATAATTAGGCCCATGCTAACTTATGGGTGCCGCTCGTCCTGGTGGCCAAGGTGAGACGAGTGGTAGCCAGGAAGACCTGATGCATGGCTGGCAGCGCATAGCCATGCCTTAGCATTACAGGGGCAATACGTCACTACGTCGACGGGGTATGGTAGCCTCTTATGTGTCCCTCCCCTGGATCTGTTTGTGGGAACGGCGTTTAGAGGGAGATTTTGGCGATCCTTGCATGGCCGAAGAAATTTAGCAAAGGGCATTAAGGGACCACGCATTTCCTTTACAGTGATAGCCAAGCTGCCCGTAAAGGCCTCAACAATTATAAGATCGGTTCCGGCCTAGTACTTCAGTGTCACAATGCCTTGGAAGCGATCGCTATTGATAGTGACTTGATACTCAGATGGGTTAAAGGTCATAAGGCAATCTGGGAAACGAGGCTGCTGATAGGTTGGCGAGACGGGGTTCGTGTTCTCCTGGGACCGGAGCCTCTTCTTCCCATTTCTTCGTCTACACTCAATACCGTAATAAACCAATGGACCAATACTCTACACGAGGAGAGATGGGCATCCCATAACCACCTGCTGTCAGGCACGCTAAGCCATCTCTAGGCTGTCGGCCAGGACAGTAAGATACTGTCTCTGCACTCTTCTGGCAGTAAACTACGTTCAAGTTGTATGGGCTATTGACTAGTTCACTGCAAACTTAATAAAACACATGCACCGCATAGGACTGACTAGCAGCTCTACTCTGCCGTGCATTTACCTAGAGGACGAGACACCGGAGCACATCTTATTGTAACTGTCGGCGCTGCCCACCTAGAGGTTCCAATCCTGGGGGAGTTCTGGCCCAGTATGGCCAGCTTTGGCGGCACCTCACATGCTGCACTGCTCGAGTTCATTCTTCGCTTGGGTTGACTCGAATAGGCGGCTGAGTGACCCCGCCTAGGGAAGGTAGCACATTGGGTCCTGTTAGAGTGGCCTAAGTGCGCGTGGCTAGCCACCCTTCCCAACCAACAATCCAGAATCCAGAATCCAGACGACCTTTGTATCACATAAAACCCTTGCAGCAACGAAATTTTTTGTTATGCGTGAATATTACCATCTATAAACATTACTTTTCAGGCTTCAATAGGATACGACCATACAACAGGTCGAGTATGGAAATGTTCGGGTGCTTTGATAAGCGACCAGTACGTGCTGACCGCCGCTTCTTGTTACAAACTACCTAAGCTGTATGTGCCTATAGAAACATTCACAGTTGAAGGCCTAATTTAATTAATGACAAAAAATATCATTTAAGGGGCCTTGCCAAATACGTACGCGTTGGAAGCACTTCCACAAAAGAAAATTTCTACCATGAGAAACCTTTACAGCATTTCAATATTGGGGAATTCATCAAAAATCCGATGTACAACCCACAGACTCTTTTTAACAATCTGGCATTAGTAAAACTAGACGCACCAGTTAAATTTACATCAATAGTCCGGCCAGCTTGCTTGAGCATAAAGCGTAATTGGGAACGAGAAGCCATAAATCTGGGCTGGGGAACATTTCACGAAGAAGGATACATGAACAATGAGCCTTTGAAGAATCTCTTAAAGGTCGTAGATGGCTGGAAGTGCAACGGCTTGGAATCTAACCAATTCTGCGTAGAGCAAGTACCTGGAACTAGGTGGCAGAATTGTCTTGTAATTTGATTATAACAATACTAATATTATTTCGATTAATTGTTTCTGATTTTAGGCAGATCAAGGAGGTCCCCTGCTAGTATATAATAAAGACAACTACTGCACTTACGATGTAGTCGGTATTGTATCTAGTTGGGATGATTGTCGTGCAAATAAGCCTGGAATCTACACGAATATTACGTCGGCTATTCCCTGGATAGAAAAAATTGTTTGGAATAATAAATAATAGGGGAGAAGAGCATACGAAATATCAGCCTAATATAATATTATTAAATGATTTTAGAAACCGTATATAAATATTTGCTGCAAAGAGAAAAAAATCAGTCTAATGCAAATGTAATGCATTGAACAAATTGTTGAAACAAACGAATATTTTGAATAAATAAATTAAATATATTTTTTATACTATTTGATAGTGTGTTTAGTATTTGGCATTACTTTCACCAGAACCACTTATTTTGTTGCTTCCTTCTAGGTTGCTTCCCCTCTGACGTTAGATTGGATTACAGGCCATCCACGCTTTGATATCTGGTATTAGTGTTCTTGTGTAATCAAGTTCAATGTAATCAAATCAGAGGAATTAAGAACAAGGATAATAAATTAAAAACTTAAATCAAAGAAGTGCTAGAGACTTGGGCAGAATTCTACGCAGATAAATTCACGGAAAATAGAAACCAACAGGACATGGGCGCAGAACAGGCGAATGAAGAGTAAGAAAAACACGACGAACATGAAGAAGGCAAAGGTATAAAAGTGGAAGAAGTAAGCAAACCACTGAAATTGGGTAAAGCATGCAGGGAAGATTGCATAAAAGCAAAAATGATCAGATTGTTAGGGCCGATGGGAAGAGAATGGATAGTGGATATATTTTAACAAAACATGGAAGGAAAAACGAATTCCAGAAGAGTGGGAAAATAACATAGTAGTTCCAATATATAAAAAAGGTGAATATAGGACATGCGAAAATTATAGAGCAATATGCCTTTCTTCCACAACATTTAAAATGTATATAAATTACTTGCAGAAGAAACTGTCGAAGTATATTGGACATAAACTGGCGGATGAACAAGCGGCATACAGAGAAGGCAAACAAACAACCGACAATATACACATAATTAGAAATACATAAATCAGAAAGGGCAATAGAAAGCGGAGAGGAGATATTCGTAATAGTCATAGATTTAAAAGCAGCATTTGACACACAAATAGAGATCACATATGGAGCTACCTCAAAAAACTACAAGTACCGGAAAAAATGGATAAGAGCAATATATTTATATGTATGTATAATTGTAAGGAATAAACTATTGTAAGCTGTATGGGTAATACGGTCTGTTTAATAAAACTACTTAATCACCTCAATATTTCGTCATATATTTTATGACTTCATCAGGAGGAAATCTACAATATTATAAATAAATAAATAAATAAATAAATAAATATAATTTATTGATGCTGGCTATACAAAAGCATTTGCACAAGTCATATAATATATATAATATAACAAACACACAAACACAGTAACAATAAAAACAAAGTGAGCACCAAGTGCGGAGGTGCAACTACATAATGTGTTGAAAATACTCCTCACTTGTATAAAAAGCTTGATGGATTAATATTTTTTTATAGAATATTCGAATGACTTTCTGCTTAGATCTCTAATATTTTGCGGGAGAACATTGTAAAACTTTATGCCTTGATGGTAAGACATCTTTTGTGTGGAACTGAGACGAATATACTTAATGCTTAAATCATTTTTATTTCTTGTGTTATAGCCGTGAAATGCAGCATTTGTAGAGTAACAATTTATATTTTTTTTAACGTGCATAAGACATTCCAACATAAACTGGCATGGAAAAGTTAAAATTTTTAATCTTGTAAATGCTTCTCGACAGTCAGCACGAAATGATAAATTATTTAGGATCCGCACGGCTTTTCTTTGCAGCCGAAAAATTCTAAGACTCTGATAGCTATGGCCCCATAGCAAAATTCCATATGACATAACTGTGTGAAAAAGAGAAAAATAAACAGCTTTTAAGACACTTTCTGATACCGAGGTTGACAGACTACTTAATAGGAATAATGTTTTTCCAAGTTTATTTGCAATATAATCAGTATGCGCTTCCCAGCCTAGTTTAGGCTCGAGGAAAACTCCTTAGTATTTAATTGAATCAGGATTGTTTATTTCAGTGTTTCTTTTGGAAAAGACAATTGTTTTTGTTTTACTTTCGTTTAGAACCAACTTGTTTGAGAAAAACCAAGAGCTCGCTGCATTATTTGCCAAATTACTTCCCTCCACAACCTTTTCGATCCCCGCCGACTTGACTAATAAAGTAGTATCGTCAGCGAGAAGAATGCATCTATCTACTGGCAATGCCTGCGGTAAGTCATTTATATAAATTAAAAACGTTAGAGGACCTAATATAGAGCCTTGAAGCACCCCGAATTCAAGTGTAAGTTTATCAGAAGTAGAGCCATTAATGCGAACCACCTACTGGCTATTTGATAGATATGATCTAATGTAAGCCAAGCTTAAGTCGTTAAAATTATAAAACTTTAATTTTTCCAGCAAGATGCTATGGTCAATACAGTCAAAAGCTTTGCTTACATCACAAAAAGTGGCTGCGCAATGATACCCCCTCTCAAAGCAAGAAACCGCAAAATCAACAAAGTCAAGAGCAGCAGATACAGCACTTCCCCCTGCCCTGAAGCCGAACTAATTCTGACAAAAAAAGTGAATTTTTTCAAAGAATGAAACCAATTTTTTTTTTTTATTTCTTCGAGTATCTTGGATCAGAGTAGGCAGATTAGAAATAGGTTTATAATTAGAGGGCTTCATTTACATTATCTTTTCTTGTGCAAGGGAATAAAACGGCCAAACTTCAGTTCAGACGGGAAACTACCAGTTTTGAAACTTAAGTTCATTAATTTTGTGCATGGGAATTACTATTTCATTTTTTACCATTTTTAAAGTATTTACACTCATTACCGTAAATATCTTTTGTATTGAAGCCTTCAGTGATTTATGACATTACGAACTTCATTGTAAGATACCTCGCTAAGCTAAAGTTGTCTACGCTGGTATGATTTATTTAAGTCAGAACGATTGTAATCCGTACTAGGCAAGTGAGCAGTAGTACTTTCGGCTATACCCTGAAAATGTTTATTACAGTCGTTCGCGTTTTTAAAAACAGTCGTTGTTTTTGGTGGTTTTACGTGTAGAATTTATTATGTTCCACATTACATTTTCCATATTTACAACGATAATTGAACAATAGTAATGAAAGATTGTAAATAATTACTTACAATTAAATTATAAATAATAATATTACAGTATTTTTGAATTTAAGAATTTTTTTAAAAAATCAAAAAACATTTTTGTAAATAAGGTAATGTTACCAGATATTATGTAGAATGTTACAATAAATATGGTTAAGTTGATTTGTGTCAGTTTTGAAATTAATTGAATTTTGATTACTGTTAATATAAATTATTTCTAGAAATAACCGCTTTTTATAATTATTTTCAACATCAAGAATTTTAGTATTATCATAATTAAAAATTCACTTTTATGTTGGGTTATTCTATTTTTTATTCCTTCACGAAGTTCGGTCGGAACCCCTTTCCAAATTGTATAAAATTATAAAAAGCATAATTATTTTCAACATCAAGAATTTTAGTATTATCATAATTAAAAATTCACTTTTATGTTGGGTTATTCTATTTTTTATTCCTTCACGAAGTTCGGTCGGAACCCCTTTCCAAATTGTATAAAATTGTGTAATTGTATATATATTGCAAGGGTGATATTACACTGCGACCTAAAAGATCTATTGTGTCCCCTGTTCTTGCTGTTTTACAGCTGGCCATCCTATTCCGTTCAGAAAGTGTAGGGTATTAGAAGGCTCCAGGTAAGGTAAGTCTCCCTCTTCGATTTAACGTGTTCCAAGGTGCAACGCCCTTGAATTGCACAGTGCTACGTAATTTGAGAGGGATGTGATGCATCCTGTTCCCCAATCTGCTGCTACGTTGTTTTCCTGTAAAAATCTCCTTATAGTAAAAATACTGTAAACTAAAACAGGATTATTACAGCAACTTTTTACTGTGTAATGGATAAAATATTAAAAAATACCAAGGCAAGATCACAGCAATTGCAGACACAGGTAGGGTATTACCATCTAACACCAGTAAACATAGATAACTTAATATATGCAGACGACTTCGTCTTAATTGCAGATACGCATGCGAAAATGAAACGGCTTGTGAGAATATGGAAAGAGGTAGAAAAAATGGGGATGATAATAAACACGAA
Organism: Protaetia brevitarsis; assembly: GCA_004143645.1. NCBI lineage: Eukaryota > Metazoa > Arthropoda > Insecta > Coleoptera > Scarabaeidae > Protaetia > Protaetia brevitarsis. The sequence continues at coordinate 1,612,721 of RXPK01000158.1, forward strand.
TAAAAAAAAATATGATAAGTATTATATTAAGCGTCATGAGGAGTTAGAAAGATAGAAATAAACGGAGACACAGTTATTGAATTAGTAAAGTGCAATAGAATATCTGGGCTCGTAATAACATCAAACGGAAGAATAGAAACAGATATACCACACAGAATAAGGAAGACAAAAACATCCATTATGCAATCAATAAAACTATACTAGGCAAAAAAGAAATAGAGTTCAAGTAAAATTAGAAATATATAACACAATAGCAAAACCCACATTAACATATACAAGTGTTTAGTTTAGTTTAGTTTAGTTTAGTTTCATATTTTGGGCCAGTAACACTGGATAAAATGTGTCAAAATACAAATGTAAAATACAACAAACGAAAACGACAAAAAATATGTATAGCCATGAACAAAAATATTCATTAATAGAATAGTAAGTTTTTTCTATTAGGAGCGCTCTAACCTGTTTTTTAAATTGGTTAATGCAGTCTGTGGTAGTTATTGTATCTGGCAAGCTATTATAAACTTTTAGGCATTGAATTATAGGCGATCTCTTTGTGCTGTATACGGTAGTGCTTGGGTATCGTCAGTTTTGCTCTATGGCGGGTGTATAAGGGTGATGTTTTTTGTATTTATTAAATATTTCAAATTTTGTTTCACGTAGACCGAGTTTATAGATTAAAATGCTGGGAAAAGTAAAAATTTTATTTTCTTTAAAAACATCCATGCAACTATCGCGGTTGTTAATGTTAAAAATTGGTCTTATGAGCCGATGTTGTGTAATGAATACTCTCTCCCAACCAGTTCCTACGCCCTACATATATTTGCACCACTCTGCCATATCATGCAATGTACGCGTTATCATAAATCAAAGGTCCGCAGAGTTTTCACCCGTTACTATTATCGTTACATCATCAGCAAACAAAATCGTGTGACCATAATTAAAGTATTGCGGCAGATCTTTATTAATAATAAGAATAATAGGGGGCCCAACACCGACCCTGGGCTACTCCCATGTCACACGCATTCTCCTGCGAATACACGTTGCCTACTTTGGCACAGTCATAGACCTACCGTGTATGGTGTCCGTCTATAATTGGGCAAATTGTACAAGCATCCGTGCAAAAAGAGTAAATTTAGAGTCCGTTTTGCCAACAGAATTCATACAACAAGTAACTTAATATCTTCAATGAATGTTACATTATTCATCGTTATACATTTATGCACACACCTGTTAATGGCCGTATTTGAGGATGTTTAAAGCTTGTGCAATATGACATTAATAATTAAGTCAAGAGATGTTAAAAAGATCTTTTTATATATATTAACACACGTTATGTACTGTATAAGACAAAAGTCTTGCATCAGATTTAGAGCAGGATATACATAAAGAGAGAAAAGTATAGACTATGTATGAATGAAAATAGCAAATAAAATTACGGAGTAAATACTCAGGCAAAAATTCTACTGAATAGACGGCTGCTTACATTTAGAAATGTATACATATTTCTTTGTGTCTTATTTATTAAATGTTAAACACAAAAGTAGAGTATGTATGCGACTTTTAAGATTTGAGCATCAGTAGTAACTTTCCAATAATACAGAGTATCTAATGAGTAATGAGTATAGAAAGTATTTGTTACAAACGATATCACGAATAGTGCGACAGTATTTATTGTGGGGAATATATTCGGTGAATATTTATTCTGCATGAAATTGTCCTTTAATAATATATCTATAATAGGTATAGTCAGGCAGGCGGTTTTCATTTGCGTCTTTGCTTCATTTTGCTTAATATAACCCTACAAATGAATCAATATTATGAATTTGATTTAAGGAATGAATTGTGTGACTTTCTGTGTAAGTGTTCTAGTTGGCCTTAGTTGGCCCGTGATTGGCCCCACCACTCAATATTGTCACGAGCCGCCACTGTGCAATATATGGTTTTGTTAAATCTTTTGCACTATCAAGAACCATTAATATCTCTCATGTAGATTTCAGATTAATTAAAATAAACAAAAAATAGAAGCAATGCATTTGCACACAAATTTACATTTATGTATTACCTGCTTAAGCTTTGGTATATATTTGCATTTATTATTATTATTATATTATTATTATCATTAAAAATCCGGTTGATGTATATTCGAACTATATATGAAATGTAAAACGAGGTCTACATTTAATAAAATCTAAAACCTAAATTGTTTGAATTAGCATCCACACAAAAAGTAATATTCTCCGAATATGTAAATTCTGTCGGAACAATATCTACTAAAAACGGATATTTTGATCAAAAAACTAACCTCTACTAACACAGCTGCTAAGGTTATTGAAAGCTTTTGTTCAGAAGTGTGCAACAACATACATCCGTTGCTTATTTCTCCTACCATTTACGTAGGTTCATCTTTGACCGATGACATTTCTTCAACTTGAACAGGTCTTGAAAAGGTTCCGTTTCGAATCATTTAACTGAATGGGTTTTCCCATCTCTGTGTGCTAGTAACCTATACATTGTTTAACTTACTACTAAAGTGTATATTGTAATGTTACTCTCTCTCAGGGTGTATTTAATTTTGTGAATCCGGTTGTCTAAAACATGCGTTTGATTCTACAAAATTATCAATTTCCAAAATTTTAAAATAATAATAAAAAATTAATCAATGTTGAATATTTATAATTTATACTATTTTATTTACAAAATCTAGACAAAACCCTATTTCAATCCCTACTAGCTCTTATTTTTATGTATGGTGTGTGTATGTAAATAGATAAATTTTCCAATCAATAAAAAATAAATATTAAAGTCCGACCTTGAATCAAATCTTCTTTAACAGCTCTTCTTCAATTTTTACACCTTAGCTTTAAACCAACCTTTGATAGTATTGATAGTATTTCTTCGAATAGTATTTCTTGAGACAATAATTCTATCAACTTGCGTTTAATATTTCTTTATATTATATGTTCTTAATTTTTAGAACTTTTATTATATCTTTCAAATCAATCAATATTTTTGGCCCGTAACTAATCAATAAGGAAAATACACTCTTTTACTTTACCAGAACACACATATACGATGAATTGCACACAACCTCCCAAACATCATATTTTATCTTGACAATTTTAAATGACTGAAATTTTTAAATATCAACATTACATTAAACAATATTAATTTCGTTTATAAAATAATATAAATTATATATTTTAAGTTTATGTAAATACTGAAATCCTATAATAAGTAAATACATAATGAATTTCAAATCTACTATTACATTACATTATAATATATTTCTAGGGATTTTCCTTGACAAAAGAATTTTATGTTGAAAACGTGTAATGCATTATGTAATAACGAACCTGCCACAGAATTAAATTAAGAAATGGTATTATAACGACAGACGTCAAATCTCAGTAACAACAGCATAATAGCAACTTAAACCGGTTACGATATGAAGAAAAAACTGAAGACATTACCATAACTATCAAGAAAATTTGTTCGGGTTCTAAAAGTTAATAGGTAAGTACTAACCTTATGGTTAATCACTGACGAATAATAATTTAAATAAACAAATACGAATAAAAATATGTTCCACATATTCAAGCCAAACAATTTTTATAAGAAATCTTAAAAATAATTTAAGCGTTGAACTGTATTGAATACTGTAGTTTCAAGCAATTAGCAAAATTAGTCACGTTTAGTCTATAAAAAGTTTTTAAAACGCTCTTATAATGTCTTATAAGCACAACAATAATTTATTATTCCTGTGGATAGCAAAGTAAACACCTAAAAAATAAAAACTGTTCTTTAAACTTTTAATTTAAGTATTGTTAGTGATTCCTTTTTTATCGTTCCATAAAGAAAATATGTTACACTTTTGTGAGTTTCAGAAAATAATTGGATCTCCCAATCTTTAAATAATATCAATAATACAGTGTATTGCAATTCATCTCAGACTGCTAATTAATACAAATTTAAGTCTGCTGACATCAATGCACAAACTGTCTTAATCACGATATGAGCATTATATGTAATCAAATTTTATTACAACTCACTTACTTGCTCTATATTCCGGAACTATGACTATTTAGTATAATGGCAAATGAGAATATTTTTTTTTATTAGTTTTAATGTGTAATATTAACTAACACTTCTTCAGAGATATATCACTTTACGTTGGAAGGTACTTATTAACAATTGTAAATTAAAAAGAAAGAATATTGTTGTAAAAATAAGTATATTAATATATTATCACAACTAATTATAAAATTTCTGCGCTGAATTATAACATTTTATTCACATATTTTTTCATATTAGTTTTATCTTCTTCTGTGGCAATATGGCTGGGAATAATTCAAAAGACAAAACTGGTTACATTTCGGTTTATTGTAAACTTTTTCAAACCATTTATGTATAATAAATATTTTTTTTTTGTTAGCGTCTTTGATCATTTTTGTTTGTATTAACTATTTACCTAAATTAATTTTGCGAATTACGATCCACATTAAAATTTATGTTCACACTCTGTATAAACCAACATCGTTTTATGTCACAATTTTTAGGGAAACATTTTAAAATTGTAAAAGGAAAAGTTAAATTGACAGGTGATTTGCTACTCCCATAAGTATCCCGTGCCACCTAGCAGGTAAAAGGTCACTTTTCACAATATTCACTTATTTATCAGAGAGGTCGCTAGATGAATAAAAAAATTTTTATTGAAAAAAGAAGAAAAAGAAGAAAAAAAATGTATACGAATAAAGAAATTATAAATAAATTGAAATTTTGAATTTAATTATAATATTTAATTTTACTGAAGTAATAAAATTTAAAATTTTGAAATGTTTAGCTTAATACAAATTTATTTTATTATTTTATATCTCTCTAAACCGTATGTTTGATACGGTCTAGCAGTAAATATCTGATTACGTCTGAACTCAATTCAGCGTATAAACACAAAACAGTGGTAGTTTGTTTTGATTGTTTGTTTTGATATATGAATAAGCTATGTTCGAGACAAACAAATCTTAGTACAAACGCCACGCGTATGTGTATACTAGCTCGTTTGGTACACCAGGCAATTACACATTCTGGGATGCATTAGATTTTCTGGGCACCCAAAGTAAAGCTTGCCAGCACCATGTGCCTATATTCATTATCTACCCATCAAAGCAGATACAACATATAAAGCTCTTATTAACGAATTTATGATATTATAATTTGATCCATTGACGAAACGTTAAATTACTTAAAAGATAATTTTATTTTATATATAATATAAAACGTATTTTACTTAAATTAATAATACTTAAGATATTTACACATACAGTAGTACTTCTTTATTTAAAAGCAGATAACTTTACCGCAACAATCTGGATACGGCTTGGAATAATCTTTTTGTGATACTATGCAACGGAGCCAACTTCCTCGGTTCCGCAACTGGAAAATAAGATAATGTTTAAGTTGTTTAAGTGATAAACGGTGATCAATTAATAATTGGAGTATATTTTTTTTACTGATGATGCAATCACAATACAAACGATCACATACAAAATACAAGATAATTCGAAATTTTCACAGTGATTAAGAAAAACTGTTACTCACCCCGAATATTCATAATACCGTCCGAACAGGAAGCTTGTCCACACATGTCGTCGTCGAAATTCTTTTTAACTTCGCCCTCTTTCATGAGACCAATAGCTTCGTAACCGGACTCACATGCGTATCCCAATTCTCTATCTTTTTTACCTAAAAAATAAACAAACACATATGATTAAAAATTAAGAATGCAAACCAATATTTAAAGTATATTTACTGTATACTGGTGCTTCTTCAATTGCTGTAGCACAATAAGCTATTGGCAAGCAGCAGCCCAATAATAAGATTTTCATGTATAATTCCATCGCTAAGAAGATTCGTTTTATTCTCGACTCTTTGTCTGCTAAATCTACGCTCAAACTGACACAATTATTTCGCGAGAATGTTTTTATATTCACCATGCGATTACCTACATTATCCGCTAGATTCAATCACTGTGTTTGATGATGATGTAGGTACATGAAAAAGTTTGGCTGATACTAAGAATCGCGCTAGACTTCTTTCTTCAAAGGTTGAAGGTGACTAATTATAATCACCGAACACGATCAATAACGATATACACGTATATGTATTAGCAACTTATGATAATCATTGTAATTGTTATTCAGGGCAGGATTTCATATAAACGCTAATATAAACAATAACATTACGTCTCATGCATATAATGCAAGAACATGTATTGTTTTATTTAATAATAATAATATCTGTATTTATTGGCAAAAAGCACAAGACACAAAAAAGGTAAAAAGTTGCTAAAAAGATTAATTAATGTAAATCGCCTAAATTGAGTAAAACTTACAAGGGAACACAGGTGAGTGCGTCTCACCGATTTAAATGAAACTTGATGGGTTTAGTAGATGTATTTAATGTAAGAACAGCGGTAAGTTTCTTAGCAGCTAAATCTCTCGTTTTCGGGGGGAGAAGCGCTCTACTGGCCACACTGCCCTTCCCTATTTGCTTTAATACCCCAAAATTATAAGACATAAAAAATAAAAGTTAAAACAAATATTTAACTGTTTTAGTTATAATTATTGTTTACTGGTAACAACCCCGCGCCATATTGTTTTTTTCAAATTCGAAATTTTTTATTTGCTAAAAAATATAAGTGTATTTATACAGACTGTCCCACCGAACTGGGTCATTAGATTTTTCTGGTTCTAGGCCGATAAAAATTATACCATTCCATTTAAAATAAAAAAGTTGATATCAACACCCTGTATACCGAAAGTGCTATAAAGTTGAAAATATTTTCCTTGTATGTATGTATATATTACCAGACTGATATTACACTGCGACCTAAAAGATCTATTGTGTCCCCTGTTCTTGCTGTTTTACAGCTGGCCTTCCTATCCTCATTCCCTTCAGAAAGGATATCGGAAGGCCCCAGATTAGGTAGGGCTCCCTCTTCGTTTTCCACCAGTTGCTCTCAGGTGCAAACGCCTTGAGTTGCCACAAATGCTACGCAGATGTTGAGCATCCTGTTCCCCAATCTGCTCCAGTCGTTTTGCTCCTCCTTTGGTCCCTCTTGTTGAAGTACTCTCACTTGGAAGTGGAAGGTTTCTTATGGAGGTCTGCTCCAATCTGTTTATTAACTGTGGTCGTCCGCTACATAACGACCTTCCTCCAATGGTTGATCCACGAGAGTAGTTAGGGGAGAAAAGGTCCACCTCCACGAGCCCGCATGCAGATGGTAAGGCTAATCTACAATGGGGTGCGGCCAGGTGCCAAGGTTGGACTAGTAGACTGGTCTCTATTGCCGCATCCCATCACCTAGTCCGCACTTTTAAGATTTAGGTTTTTGTTGAGGTTGTCTCCTTTCGGCCCGTGCAATTAAGCCAAGACCCCCCATCCCTTTTGTTGACCTGGTTTAACAGTTGGGCTTTCGATCACCGAAGCATCAACTGGCATCGTTGTAGAACCCTGTGCAAGCCCTTAGCCATGACACGACAGCTCGGGCGAGGGAGGAGTGTGGTTCACGGCAACGGTCTTCATACACCCTGCTCCAGTTTTAAGCAGAGAGGACGAACTTATATTACTATTATATATAAGATGGCCTTTCCCCTATCCACCACCTCGGGGACGCGCTTGGTAGGTACTCCCAACCCCCAGGAAATATTTTCCTTAAATAGATCGTAGTAGGCCATGACTACACTGCAAGTTTCAAAATTCATAGTTTCATCCATATTTCTATACATATTAAACATGCCACAATATACTTGCTTCCATAAATCAGAAATAACATTCTCCAAAATGTAAGAATCAGTGACATTAACAATATATTTGAGGATGTTAAGGGCACATAATCTAATCATATGAATTGCTAATCCACACAGCCGCAAGATGAAAATGAGATACAGACGATTCATACGGACAAAAATCGATGACGTTGGTTAAAACATAAAATAGACAGATAGTACTTTATTTATGTACTATCATATGAGCGTCATGACGCCATCGTAGTACATAGTTACCATAACTTGAAAATAACGCATGCCAAAATCGCGGTAATGTATTTATATGAACAGTGCTACTGGTATTACGACATCGTACGAATGATATTTATTTAATAACATACCGTGTATTTGGCGCTCTGTGCCTTCCTAACCTTACTTTAATTACTAAGCTTAAGTAGTTTGATTGTGGATGCTTTCCGATTTCGTATTTCGTCCGTGTTTCGATAATAATAATTACAATCTTATTTTAATGAAATCGTTGGAAATGATGGAAAGAAATAATAACAAAATTGACAATGTTCTCCTGATTTTAAAATATCAAAATTGAACAGAGATAACGTAACTGCTCTCTGTATGATGTGCGAAGAAACGAATAAAAATAGTATTTCAAAAAAGCCTTCATTTGTACATACGTATTCCTTTCAATAGTGTAATGTTTTTTTTAGATAGCATTAAACATATTTTACTTACATTATAATGAAGGAAAACGTAAGGCTTTTCTCCTATAACAGCCGATAACAGATTACTAAAATACTTTATTTTCTTTAAATACTTTATAGTACCTATATTGTATTTTAAACACCTGAAATGAATGTATTTTATATTTGGTATTTCAAATACTATTAAAGATTATATTTTGTATTTTATATTTGAAATACATTTGCAATGTATTTTATCCAGCCCTAGTATTGCCTATAGGCTATGTGTAAGTCTATAAGCATATTTTAAATGCTTACAGACGTCGTACTGAGCATTTTAACCAAAATGACCAGTGGCGCTTTTTTATAGTAAACAACTGACATATATTTGTATAAATTTAAATTTTAATGAATGTATAATATGTAAACTTCGATACGTCGTGCATGCCTAATATGAGTACATTACGTTTCAATCAATAAGTTGAGTTTCCCTACTACTAACAGCTAATAGGCAACGATTTCAACCTTCGCAAACAAAAGTAAATGTTTGTATTAAAAATCCGTTATATTATACAGAGTGTCTTCCAAAAAGCTGTACGGGGTGTCAAACAAGGGAAGATGCAATATTATTAGACCAAATTCCAAAATATTAAAATTTAAAATAATCGTTGTGTTAAGTCTGTGTAGTGATAATGGGAAACAATTCAGGCGACAGTGGCGGTTGTCAATGTTAATTGTCAATGCCAGTTCTGTGCCTCTTGATGATAAGAAAATAGCAACAACAAAAAATGCCGCAGAATATACGGCTTACAAAAATATATATTCACATTATTTGAGTGTTTTTTTCTTTTTTTGTGAGAACGTATTCTGAAATAATTTTAACATTATTATTTTTATCCTAATAATATAGGTACCTTATGAGGGTTATGAGTTTGTATTTCACTAAATATATACATTAATTTAGTAAATAGTTTTTTGTTATGTTTACTAAAAGATGTAATACAACGTTTGTAATACAAAAAAAAAAGGTAAATAGTATCGCGCCCGTTTACAGGTCCTAAGAAATATTTAATTTTGTATTACAATTTGTTCTGTAATTGATATTGTCTTATAAATACTAGAGATGAGCTTAGGCAGACACAATTATTAAAAAATATTATCCTTAGTTACTATGAAGAAAAAAAATGTAAAGAAACATAAATATGTATTTGAAATCAGTAGCATACTATGCGACTCTTAGGAAGTAAGTTGGGGATATTATTTTTTATAATTAGTAAAGAAAAAAGTGATATGTGGATAAAAGAAATACTTGACAGTTTGATTTGGTAGCCATGATTGTGTAATTAATTAATAGTTTACTGAAATTTAGGATTGGGATAATTAAAATTAATTTATATCGCAAAATGATTCGATTTGACGATGTCAGTATGAGCAATGAAATACAATATCACAGGCACATCAAACGTAATCCGCAACTTCGATCCAAGTCATTTTATTAACTCCGACTGATTTGTGATTACTTCAAACCTTGTATTACGCTCGCACAATTCATAGATGGTCTATACCTTTCTCTCTATATTTATACCCCTCTCTAAATCTGATGCAAGATTTTTTCTTAATTAGTACCTACACTTAATAATATCAGAAAACAATGCTGACAAAACGTCGTGATAAAATGTAATATAAACTAAAGCAACTAAAGTCTTTTAGTCTATCTGACCCCAATGCCCAAAAGAAACAAAGAATTTCATATGAAGAAACTATAGGTGAAATAAACAATTGTATATATATTAACCGATTAATCGATTATATACTCTATAGTTAACCGGTTACAAAATCTGTTCAGTTCCCAGTACTAGTCTAAAATCTGAATCCGTTCCTGCAAAGCTTACTTGCTAAGAAATACATACATACGTATACATATACTATAACGAAAAAGTAAATATTACAAAAGATAACGTTCGACCCAATTAAAACAACTTGAATTTATTAAGAAGGAATATCCCTCTTATAATACTTTCTTTAATTGGGCAACCTGGATTTTTTGTGTAATTTAATGTCTGAGAAAAGAATTTTAATTTCTCAGAAAAGCACCCAGTAAAAGAATATTTCCTTGGCAATTTAAGTACGTGGAATATATGAAAGCTGATAAGGTTCATGATAAGAATAGGAAACAACATTATCTTAAGCAAAAAATTGATAATAACACTGCGTGGCCATAATTAAAGAGAAAGAGGATATAATAACTAGATGAAATAACATATTATTTTAGAGATTCACGTGTTTAACTTAACGTAACAATTACATATGTTGCAACTTAAATGAATATTTTCTATAATTGATGCGAGAACTAAACAGCTCTAGTGAAGCAAACTGTCCACTGTTAAACGGCCTACAGACGGTGCATTTTGTTGTTGTACGGCAAACTGTACAAAGAATTGAAACGATCATTGTAAAAGCGCTTTGCCCACACATGCAACAATTTAGGCATCAATCAAAGTTGCACGATTTATAATAAAATAGACACACGTTTGCCGCCATGACACCTAGGGTTTCGGTAAAAGTAACAGCTGCGCTAGTGGTAAGTTTGTTACAGAATGAAAAGCAGAGTAAAGAAGAAGAAAATAATGCAAAAATTGGTTATTGCAATGGTGTCGGCGTGTCTACATAACACGGTGGTCGTAAGAGTCACCCTCATGGGAGACCGATGATGACGTCAGTATACGTGAGAGCTGTTTAACCTGTTCCAGAAACAGCTTAAACAGCTCCTGCAACAGTCCAACAGTTCATGGAACAGCTTAATCAGCTCCTGTAATATCGGAAGCTATTGGCGGTTTTTAAGCTGTTTCAGGAACTATTGAACTGTTACAGGAGCTGTTTAAGCTGCTTCAGGGGTTCTCCAAGTTATCCAGGAACTTTTTAAGATACTTCAGGAGTTATAATTATAATCAATCTCACTTACTCTGACGTCATCATCGCCCTCCCAAGAGGATGGTCCTAGCGACCCCCTTAGTTTGAAATTAGAAAACCCGAAGATGTCTCGTTGTATAGACATCTAGAAAAACCGGAATTAAAGTAAATTTAGACCCCTTATGCAGTGACGGCTCGTGACAATATTGAACGGTGGGGAAAATCTCGGGCCAATTACCCCTCCCCTCCTTCCCTATTTTATTCACTTTACAAAGTTTTGAATTAGTTTAGCTCAGCTTGCAGTAATTTATTATCTACTTTATTGCTAACTAAAATAATACCGACACCAACAATTTAATATAGATAAATTTAGAAACCATTTTAAAATAAAAAATAACATAAATACATTAAGTTCTTATCAGGAACACTTATCTACCTAAATATAAACACTAACATATTTCCTTCGAAATTACATATAGGTATTTAGTCTTTAAACTGAACGTACATAAGTCACTTGTTTACATTCCCCCACCTAACTAACGCAAAATTATTCAGGGGTTTTTGTGATTTTACATCGACGAAGACATAAGACAACACATACCACATGAGTTGTTTAAGCGAAGTTCGTCGAGTAAAATATAATGGATATTCTAAACATAAACGAACGTATTTCTTCCAAAGAATGGGAAACACAATTTTTATTTTCCTTATTTGTTTACCTAAGCAAATGGCTTGTTTTTTTTTTTTAATTAAAACACTATTTTCATAATTTTTACCCTAAGAAAGATATGAATGGTAGTTCATTTCGATTTGAAATACTATAGTTATTAATTTGCGATGTCATTCTAGAATAATATTAAACTTTATTACTATAATTAATAAATATTAAATATTCTTGAACCCAATTTTTATTGCGGGGAAATGTGAATGTTTATACTTTCAATAGTCGATCTCCGACGGCCGTCTGACTCACACGCTTGCCTACCGTGATAGTGGGAGACCTGTCCCCTACAGTACCGAGCACTGACGAATACTAATGATGCGTGACCCGATCAACCAGTGGGCAGCGGGCAAAGACACGGCTGGCCCCAAGGTCCGTATATACAAGATTACCTCGTAACTTTTTAGGCAATCAAGAGAAAGAGCGCGAACGCGTCATCATGTATACTGTTTTTAATACTAAAGTGGTGCATATCTGTAAAAGTAAATGACAATTTGTACTCCCAAACTAAATATTTATTAGATGACGTTAAAAACGTGTGTAACACTAGATGTAGATATTAGCATACATATGTTTCACCTTACCAAGAATCATCAGTGCTACTGGTCAACCTAAAGTATTATACGGAGAAATAAGTGGAAGAATGATTGAATGAGAATTTAAGATGGAAATCTCATTATTAACGTAGATATTGTAACGACGATCTTTACTTGCTCGGGTATTGGGTATGACTTTGCGTGTACTTGCTTTAAAGATTTTACGGACTTACTTTTGAAATACGCTTATCACCTGTCGCTTCGCTCAAAGACTTTATGAGTGATCCTCGTAACTGATAAAGCGTAGTGCTGGAATCTTCCGTGGCGGAGCTAGCAGCGGCGGTCAGTTTGTCCGATCGTAAATACCCGCGAAGATGTTTGTTTATATTGCGTACTTGCAAACGTCGTACAAAAATTTAAATGAATTAAATTAACCCTCTTGAAGTAGCTCTGAGTGTGAGTTAATGTCCAGGATTCTAATCTTTGGTGTACGCAATAAATAATATGTGTTCAAGTGAAACAAATCGTTGATTTTCGTGTTTTTATTCCTCAAGACAACGGCAAGAAAAAAAAGATTCGCATACACAAATATATACAGGTACGCAAATTTGACATACATACAATAATAACGTATAACGATTTAACTAGACACGGCTTATTTACAATTTCTTTCGGTCGGAAACAATAACATGTAAAAGAGTATATCTACAGGGGTTTACGTTAGTATTTTAACGTTCGCTATGAGAATTACTAGGCAGCGTAATTAATCGGTTTTTGAATATTAACGAGGCGGTTGAAATTACTACTTTGCCGGGCAATCTACACAGGGTGTATCAAAATACGCGTAGTGACGTAATTCGGTAGATTCGAGACGCGGATTCACGAACCTTTCGGAATACGGCTAGATTACGTCGCGCCACGCTCGAAAGGCGGCAACGATCTGTAATCATGCGAGCGGGGCGGAAGATTACGTCGCGCCACACTCGAAAGGCGGCAACGATCTGTAATCGTGCGAGCGGGGCGGAAGATTACGTCGCGCCACACTCGAAAGGCGGCAACGATCTGTAATCGTGCGAGCGGGGCGGAAGATTACGTCGCGCCACACTCGAAAGGCGGCAACGATCTGTAATCTGCGGAAAGCGGAGAACTATGTCGCGCCACGCTCGAAAGGCGGCAACGATCGATAGCTGGGAGCGGCGAGCTATGTCGCGCCACGCTCGAAAGGCGGCAACGATCGATAGCTGGGAGCGGAGGAGTAGGCAGTCAGGATCTGCCACGAATGCGGAAAATGCACGGCTTAAATAGCCCCGTGGTGCCGGTGGGGATATGAAGCGTGCGTAGATTCAACGTGCAGCGCCTGGGGACGCGACACACTGAGAACAGAAATTAAGAACTAGCGCGCGGCGGTAAAAAAAACAAATTAACGAATGCATGCGGCGGTACTGAAAGTAAAATTAAGAAAAATTCATCAAATGAACCGGAGATTTATGCCAAAATAAATCATTAAATTAAAACAAATACTAAAATGAATTTTTCGTTGTAACGACACGTTACAATATTTGCTAAATTGTCGATCTGAAACTACAATATGTATCTATAAACGATAACAATAATTGTAGGACGACTTTAAGCCACTATACTTGCGTTAATTAACTAACGCTAATTAATAATTAGGTGACGTTAAAAACGTGTGTAACACTAGGTGTAGAAATTAGCATACATATGTTTCACCTTACCAAGGATCATCAGTGCTACTGGTCTAACCTAATGTATTATACGAAGAAAGTGAAATTTCTGTGTAATATTATTGTTTTGCTCACCGGCTTTAACATGAATAATAAAATGAAGATCGTTTACAAAATTGCCGCGCGGTCTTTGTCGGATGTATCTATCAAATCTCTAACCAGAAACATATATATACCTACATGGAAAATAGGTAAGTATATACGAATGATGTAAGTAAAACAACGTTGGAATTCTTATGAAAGAGTTTTGTTTGCGCATTTGAAACTTCTGCTGTTTTTTAATTGGCAAAAAATATAATATGTATATCACTATGATTTTTTTTTAGTTTCCATAAAAAGTAACATTGCGCACATACAAAATCTGTTCGAAGGTTAATAGAATAAATAACAAACCTCTCAAAAATATACATATTTTAAAAGATTCAAATTTCATAATTCATTCAAGCTTTTTATTATACATACATACATCGTTCTGGATAACGTAGGTACTCGCATATTTTTCTGTTAGACAGATGGAACGATGAGGGTTTCCTGAAAAAACTGGGATTTTAAATTTTACAAAATATTTACATAATGTGTCCATTTTGAAATACAATTGTGCAAAGCTATGTTTTCCATTGTTAATTTTGTCTCGTTAATTAGCTAGTTATTGCTAATTAGTGTTTTCTTAATACATAGTTGCCTATTTGCTTATTTAATGTGTGCTACCATCTGGTTATTAGTTCCTTTTTGGCCCAAAATAACAAAGACACTTTAAATGCACTCACTATCGCATTAGTAAGATTTTACGTAACTTTCTGAGTCCACAATACGGATTTGTTAATTTTTATATTCTTGACTGCACAAATTTTGAATGTTACCTGTAGTAACTGTCCTAACCACAGTACAGAGTATAACACTATTACCCATTACCCGTATTTATGAATGAAATTCTTCGTCCTCTTTAATAACCTTGACGTTGCTAAGGCCGTGAAGGCCGTGTTCGGAAATCTGCTGACATACTAAGGTTACTAAATTAGCGCTCCGTAATCAGTTTACATGTGCTGGAAACAGTAAGTGAAGCGCAATGTCAATTAAGAATGACGTCGTAAGTTACTACCTGATTTTGCTGGTGGTTTGGAGATTGGAGATGATGTCAAGAACAAACATATAAACTAGAGGCGTTTTTTCGCGACTTAGAATTTTAAAACATGCTTTTGAAGTGGTTTCATGTTATACGTCATAAATTTTATGTTCGCTAAAATGTATACTTTTGAATTTTTTTTTTTTGAATTGTTAATTTACCTGTAATAAAGAAACAGGCGGAACCTTATCGCATAAACTTACCAAAACAATTTGAAAGGGTAAAAAGCAAAAAGAGACAAGGGGATTTTTACATATAATCATATAAATAAGTTACGTGCAAACTTGAATTCAGATTGTTTAGTGGCATAAACTTCTCCACCTCTTACTTTCTTTGCAATTGTACCTTTTTTGGTTCTTACCCATTTCAAACTTATCGTCACACAAAAACCGCCTCCCTCACTTCAAAACGTATTTTGAAGCGATCTTATACACTGGTTCAAAAACTCTTGAACCAGTTTTGACGTCACTACTTGAAGCGCATTTGTCACCAAAATGACATGTTTTGAAATACTACACAGCGCTTTCGTATCGTTGCATCGCGAAAAAAAACGCCTTAAGTTTAGTCAAAGCAGCAACTGTTTGTTAACAGGATTACCTTCTGATTTTCTCTTCGCTTGATGCCTCCACTATAGGTCTTTTCCTATGCATAGAAAGTGCAGCACTTTACACCAAAATCCATTCCTTTGCAGCGTAGCTACACCTTATTGCTGCACTTTTCTTTTTCCTTCGCACGGTGTAAATTCAACCAGTACTATTTATTTCCACCTAGACTGGAGTAGAAGTGAATTACACTAGACATGCGCAGTTCATTATTAATCATGTCGGTAGAAAGTTTAAAAGTATTTTTGCTAGATGATGATATAACTATGAATTATGATAATATACATTTGACGATACGGATACTGCAATCGATTTAATTATATCTCATATTATGTAGCATGCTTAACAAAGAAAAAAAATTGTCAATCAGAAATTATGTAGTTTATTAAACATTCTCGAATAAGTCGTGATTTATTTGGGCACATATGTCAAAAATATTCATATGCAGGTACCAGATAAATAGTACAGAATAAAACTAAATGATCACGATCAATTGTACACATGTACTCATCACGTATTTAAAAATGAACAGGTTATATGTCAAACATCAGTTGATCTGCACCATATATCGGCGCTTAACCTATTCCTTTGTATTTCAGTTTTTGCGCTGCACCTCACAACAGCTGATTTACACTAAATAGTGTAGGTTAAACTGCACTAAAAACAAAGGAAAAGACCTTTTATGTATCAGCAACGCCAGCAATGAATACTAGCCTCGCGTATAACCTGCTGCTATACCGTCCAGTCCGTTTTTCAATGCTTTGTTTTGATTTTTTGTCAGACTGTGGTATGCCCGACCATTGCAAATCACAAGTTAATGATTAAAAAGCTTTTATTTGCTGTAAAAATACCGATAAATACACGTACACACACGCACATTTAAGTACAGAACGAACGTTACGATTCCCATGATTTGATGCGATAAAACGAGCTTTGTAGTTATTTATGCAGACAAGTGGCGAAATGGGGCCAGCGGTGTCTTGACCCGCTGCCCGCTGGTTGATCAAGTCACGCGTCATCAGTATACGTCAGTGCGCGACACTGTGGCGGAAGGGTCTCCCACTATCACAGTAGGCAAGCGTGTGAATCAGACGGCCGTCGAAGATCGGCTATTGAAAGTAGAAGCATATGTAGAGGGCCGTCCTATGCGAACTTCGATTTAGGCACTACCGCGCAATTGGAATAAAAGTAAATAAAATTAAAAATGAAATTCAATAAAAATTGGATTCAAGAATATTTAATATTTATTAATTATGATAATGAAGTGTAGTATTATTCTAGGATGACATCGCAAATTAACAACTATAGTATTTCAAATCAAAATAAACTACCATTCATATCTTTCTTAGGGTAAAAATTATGAAAACAAAATCATAAATATATATTCCTGAAAAACACATCATAATAGTGTTTAAGTAAAAAAACAAGCCATTTGCTTAGGTAAACAAACAAAGAAAATAAAAATTGTGTTTCCCATTCTTTGTAAGAAATACGTCCGCTTATGTCCATTATATTTTACTCGACTTCGCTTAAATAACGCATGTGATCTGTGTTGTGTTATGGTTTCGTCGATATAAAATCACAAAAACGCCTGATTAGTTTCGCGTTTAAATGTGGAAATGTAAACAAGTGGCCCATATATGTGCAATTTAAAAACTAAATATATGCAATTCTGAAGGAAATACGTTAGTATTTATTGGTTATTAGGTAGATAGGTATTTCCGATAAGAACTTAATAATGTATTCTTCATTTTAAAATGGCTTCTAAATTAGTCTGCATTATATTTTTTGTGACGGTATTATTTTACTTAGCAATAAACGAGGTAATAAATTACTGCAAGCAATAAAATGGAGGGGGCGGGGGGAGGGCAGTTGACCCGAGATTGACCCCACCATTCAAAATTGTCACAAGCCGCCACTGTTGCTCAACAAATTCAACGAACTCGTTCCGAAATTGTGTGACATACGTCATATGCTAAATTACTTTACTGAACTATGTATTACGGAAGAAACACCTGTCATCGCTAACAGTAAAATAGTATAATAATAATAGCTGTTTTAGCAGATTACGGACACACCTTAAGTCGGCGACTAAGGCCAGCATACATTCTTGAAATCGTTTAATCAAAGCAGAATAAATCTGCTAGCCCCAGCGTCTCAACTGACCACAATGTTGCTATGCAAAAGCACATAAAAATTGCCAGCAATACAATGAAAGAAGCAAACTAAAAAAAAATGGTTTTTATTTAACAAGGCATTATATATTTAAATGATAAATAATTAAAATAAAATGCAAAATGAATAGAGACAAATGACACAAAAAATGACACAAATTTAAAAATAAAGAAGAAAACTATCAGTCGAATACGTCGACAGACATTCGAAAGTTAAACTAGAATCGAAGTTGAGCTGAGCGTTAGAGGTAGTTGCTTATTATTATCTATGTTTATTGTAATTAAATTGTTCGATCACTTAAAAAAAATAATAATCAACATTTGTCATCAACATCATCAGCAATATGTTTATGTATTCTACCGTTTTACCTACATTTACTTCTATCATTTAACATACTCATACAAATACCAAATGTATTTATTATAAATAAATTAAATTTTTATTTCACTTTACAACGGGATGAGGACGGCCAACAGTAATAATTAAAATTCTGGAGAAAACAAAATTATTTACAACTACTGACTTTAATAAACCGATGTACTTAAAACTTGTTTTGGAAGTAAAAATAATTCTCGCATGAAATTAGGCGAGCGTAAAAGTGAAGGGGTAATCTTCTTCGTGCTGTAATTTGTGTTGCCTATATACTAGAGAACTGTACAGACACGTTTTTCCTTAACTGTACATACCGTTGTGTATGCAGTTAGCCCAGGCAACCAACATTACACTTTTAATTAAATAAAATTTAATTTAATAGAGAAATACTACTTTATTATCAAAAATTAAATATAATTTCCAAACTTTCCACATACTTAGTATTAAATAAATGAGCACTTCACATTTTACTTTGTAATATAGGGTAGCATATCAGGTATGTTGTGGCAACACCTAAATTCAATACCACGAAGATAGCATATATATGAAGGTAGCTAACTTGATTATTGTCATATGCTATGGTCATATGATTTACTAGGTTTGGCTGTGAATGTGCGATTTCTTAAATTAAAATGTTAAACTCAGTATTATGTATATCTTTTCTGTTTATATCAGGTAAAGTAATTTGTTTTACATTAATTTGTATTTGATTTGTAGAATTACGATTTTCTACTAGTTATTTTGTTATACAGTGTAAACCTATATAATAATTTTATATTCCTATTTATGTTTAATATAATACAACGAAGTGTACTTTTGCAGTTCATGCAGCTGGAAAATTTACCATATTACATTCTACAGAGAGTGTACAATTCGGTGGCAATGATCACTTACGAGAAAGTCTCTTGCCCGATGTATATGCTGCTGCATTGGGATTTACCACGCAAACGGTAATTAAATAAAATCTAATTTTATGTTAACATTACATCTATCATTCTGATTTATCACTGCTCTTTAAAAATATTCAAGGATTCCAATTGGCAAGGATTATCTCTGAAAGACCCTTTTGATTTACCAAAGGCGATTGTAACAGTTGCTGTGGATGGGGTCTCTTCATTAGATATAGACAGTGGTATCAATTTTGGTCTACGTACAGATGAAAATGAAAATGATATTTTTGAAGATTTGAAGTCACGAGTAGAAGCTCGTTATTTGGATGCTGTCAATTATTTAATAAGATTGGATTTAGCAGATGGGTCAGATGCTGTGAGTGATGTAACCATTGTTATTAGAAACCATTTATTAAAAGTGTATTTACAGATAGCACAGCTGCAAAACCTGGAGGAAATTAATTGCCAACCAAAAGATATAAAACACAAATTTTTGAAAGATAGTGTTGAAGAGGATAAACAATTTCTTGAGGAAGTATGCACCCTTATAGGAATTGCTAAGGAGGTATGAAAATTGCATTTAAGATCAAAAAAGTATTTATTATAAGATAGACTTTAAACTTTAATGCTAAAATTTATACTTTATTTATCTTTGTTAGGTTCAAAAAGGCACTTTTAAACATGGAGACGATGCTGATGTGTATTGGTTTAAAACATCTGCTTTACATGCAGTATCAGATTTGCATGGATCAAACTCAACTGTTACAAAAGAGGCCAAACACATTTTATATGAAGCAATTCAGGAGTTAAGTAATGTTTTTGATAAAGAATATGGTGGAAAAGTGCTTGTCAATATCATTACCAGTGATGCAAGTCACACCAGAAGGTTCCGTAGAGCTACCAATACCAGAATTGAGGTATGTAAATATTAGAATTTTAATTAATTTTCGTAATGTATTAATCATAATTATCCATTTGCAGTTTATAGATCTTAATTTGGCGGAAGTATATAGTGATGATTACCCAGTAATTTTTAATATTATACTTTGGTTTGGTGTAGCATTTGTATTCAGTTTATTGGCAATAACAATATTTATAGCCAACATGGATCCGGGCCGTGATTCTATTATATATCGTATGACCAGCACACGTATGAAGAAGGATAACTAAGCACATCAAATGAAACAAACTAGTCTTTGTAAATGTATTAAGTATTTGTACCATAATCTTACATTGAGGTCTGCCCTCACAATCCTGTAAATTCATTCCATGTATTTATGTAAAATATTTTCTTTGTTTTTAGTTGTAAATAATTTTATGTAGTTTAAGTGTTAGGTAATTAAATGGATTAGCTATAATAGCAAGGTGTTGGCTGACTGTGTGCTAAGTTATTCTAAACTGTTACTTGTTTTCTAGTAGAAACCTCTGGCTCCTTCAATGCTACAATTTCCACAACTGTAAGCCTCCCTGTAATAAAACGAAAATATTGGAAAATGCATATTTTTCTTTTTATCATGTAAAGAAATTCTGAAATATACAGTGTATAATTATAAATAATATGTATTTTTTTTGGGGTTTAATCGAATACTGTTTGGTGATTTCACAAAATTATGATTAAATTAAATAAAAGAAATATATATTGAACTTTTCATATTTAAATGCAATCGGAGCAAAATTATTTTTCAATAAACTCTAGACTGAATAATTTTCAACCAACAAAAAAAAGTGAATGAATAAATGAATGAGAATTTAAGATGGAAATATTATATTAATATCGCGAATATAATTGCTAAATTGTCGATCTACAACTATAATATAATGTATCTATATAAGAATACAATAATTGCAGGACGACCATAAGCCACCGAACATGTTTAATTAACTAACGTCAATTAATGTAATTAGATCAAATTCAAAGTGTGTAGTTATAGATTCACAATTTAGCAATTTTCTTCGCGATATTAATGAGATATTTTCTTGTGTTATCTTTCATTTGTTCATCCATCTATTAAGTATATATGTACATACGAGTCTTCTGTATAATGTATTAGGTCGACCAGTAGCACTGATGATCTTTAGTAAAGTTAAATGGTACCGTCAAATAGGGTAATATGGGACAAAAATGCGTTTTCTAATCCTGGTGGTTTTCTCATAATAAATAGTAAATATTTATGACCCCATTTACCCCTCCCTCTCCCCCCCCCTGCCCAATGAGCCAGCATCAAAATTTTACATTTAAAGACAAACACTCAGCCTTCTTTTTTTCCTTTTTTGTGTAATTAAAATAAATAAAAATATCATCTCCATTAACCCCCCTATAAGCTCAAGTTGTATACGCGCCTGGCTAATATCGACCCACACACTTTTAATTTGACCTAAAAAGAATATTCACGCTTGGCTAACCTAGAATTAGTATTAAATAAGACATTTTAACAAAAACAAAAATTTTGGTTCTCTGATTGGTATGAACAACAGGTAAATTATTGTCTTTTTTTATTTCATGGCGATAAATGTCTTCAAAGAAGACGTACTTTTAAGAATGCTATTCAAAGTAAGCTAAATCGTCGATACAAACGAGAGTACCTACCACTATCACTTAGCATTCTGCTAATCTCGCAGGATGACGCAAGTGAAACAAACGGTCTTAAGGTGGGCTAATAAAAATACGCTAAATGATCGAAGTTATGAGCGCTTCAAATAAGTATATCCATGTGGTGACATCGTGTCGTTGAATATTTTTTCATAATTTATTGTAAAAATGCCATGTATATACATACATATTCTATTTGAAATTGTTCTGCTGTGAAAATGATTATTTATTATCAAGTTTTCGATTTGCTGTTTACACCATTGTTAATTTTTTTATTAATTTCTTTTTTTCAAACTATTCATCGAAATTTCGCGGTAAAATAACATAAATTATTATTTTATTTTTGCAAATATAGGTACAGTCAAATTCAAAACTCTCCCTAAAGTATTATTTCTTTGCATTTTATAAACATAATGTTTCATTAAGTACTCATGTTTTCGTAGAGTGCTGCCTCAGATATGTTTACATTTAAACTAGATGATCATAATCATTAACATAACACCAAGAAATTACAAATGTTACGAATTGAAAGCTTATAAGGGAAGAGGTATTTGTTAAAATTGTGGATAATAAGTAGTAATACACTAAATAGTTGTGTCGAAGTTTTTCCGAATTATTTCATAAAATTTAGATGTATTATTCGCTCACGAAGAAATTTTAGGGAGACGTGAATTTTGTGTTTCACTGTACATTGGCGGATACTCCTATAAGCCCCACTATTTAAGTTTTTAAAAATAATTATATGTATAGCTTGCGTCCTTGTATCTTTACTTACTTCAATTCTCATACATATACTGCTGGTTTTTTTTTTACAATTTCCTTTTTGTACAAGTTGCTCCCTTTTAGCTCACTTTTTCGGATATGTAAATTTTCTATATTGCAATTTTTTTAAAGCAAACTCTTATATAAATTTAAGTTCACAAAGCATTGTCCTGATTTAGAAACACAAAATAGGGTCAGTACCATTTTTTTTGTTTATAAAATCATTATTTTTAAAGAAAAAAGTTCCAAAATGTACATTTTTTTAAAAAAAAATAGTCTTACGTCACAATAGTTTCGCCCAACAAAAAAATGGGATTCTGTTTTGGCCTAATAAAAGCGATTTTGCGTTCACCGATTGTACAATTTGGGTTTCCGGGCGCTATCAATTAACATGCCAAATAATCAATTGTAACATATTTGTTTGATTGTAATTACATATATATTTACAGCCCGTGTGTTGTTTTTGCAAAAACATATTATCCCCAAAATCTGATGTTGTCCAATCATCATATAGGTATGTTATCAATCGAATTGAAATCGGGTCGCTGCCCTTAGCCGACGTTTCTCGCATGGGACATCTTCAGAACTGCTACTTTCTATGGTCTGCACCTGAAACTGAAAAACTAGAGATGGTTTGATATTAGGACAATGGTTATATGGTTTAATGAAGCGCGGTAGTTACACTTCAGTGGATTGTGATGGTAGCGAAAAGCAGTGATTTACAGGTGTTGTGTAGAAGATATCCGTTATCACAGTTGAGGTTATTAGGATGTTTACGGAATTGAATGGATTTTTAGGTTTTTAAAATTTATAATAATGAGGATTTCGTGGGTTTAGACAGAGTTGAATTAGATTTAGTAGCGAGCTTTTGGCCTAATCTCAGAGCTCAGCAAGTCCAGCCCATTACGCGCAAGGCTCATGTTTTGAAACACGACGAGTGTTTAGGCGAAGATTACACCAAAACTATCACTTAATGATATTTTATACTGATCCATTTGAAAATTGTATATACAGTGTGTTTGCCGGGGGCATTTATATTAGAAAATTGAGTTACTTTGTTATGTCACGTTATGTCCGTCAGAATTATAAACGTGATCACAAAAGCAACGCCCTCAAAACCTAGGTTCTTTCACCTTTGGTAATATAACTATTATGTAAAAATAAACACTTTTTCGCTTATTTTTTTATTTAATGTTATTTGAGGGAGCATCATCGAGACCGTTTATAATAAATAGATGTCAGAGGAAGGGGTCGGAAAGTTTCAAATTGCATAACACGATTTGCTATTACATATAACTGTTTTAAGGCCCATTTCAGTATTTGAAAATGTAAAATAAACATTTTATGCCGAACAAATTAAATAGAATATATTCAATCAACATTTAAAATGGCCGCCCATTTTCTTAAGTTTCTGTAAATGGTCATCCAACTACTCATTGGTTAATTTAGTTTTGCAATAACTTAAGAAATGGTAGGTATAAAATCACTTAAAACGGTGGTAACCGCAAAAAATGGGTGTGTTACGTCCATGAAAAGAAATAGCAGAAATAGGTAGTTACGTCAGATGTGTTCTCTATGACTGACTTCATTTTTTTTTTTATAATTTGGAATTGTTTAAATATCTTCTAAAGAATAAGGAAAAGTTATTTTTGCTGTAAATACAGGTTATTGTATGTTTCTTATTTTTTAATCTCTGAAAATGTCTCCAATTCCTTCACCAGGGTAAGCATTAATTTAAGTTTGGGCTTTTTTAGGCTCAGCTTACTTTTTTTTATTTCTGCCTTGCACCTGCTTTTTTTGTAATTTTTCTAACCATTGGCGATAACTAATAAAGCTTACAATAAACGAAAAAAAAGAATGTGGAATATATAATTGTGGACTACAGTGAATTTTATGAGCTCTTAACCTGCAAAGCAGAAATTTTGTATTAATATTGGTAAGTGAATTTGAAGTTTTTATTTCTGTAGATTCATATTTAGTTCCTTTTTCAGAAATTTATTTGTAAAAAACATCACAGCTGAAATTTATTAATTTGTTTTATATCAAGTTCTTAAGGTATCTTAACTTGCTTCCAATCGTTTGCATAACCTCACTGAGAAATAGTGGGACATGTAGCTATATGTTAAAAATTGCAGGTTTTTTTTTTGGTAATCTAGATCTAGTTCTATATCGTGTCAATAGTAAGATAAGATAAGGGCGTCAGACTATATATAAACCTTGAAATTTTATATCAAATAGTAGATATGTAATGACTACTTCAATAAGCTACAATGTTCCCTTTAAAAGTAATCCAAATACTTCTCCTGATATACCTTCCCTTCCTTTAACAATTGAAAGTGACTTATACAAACGAAGGGCCCAATCTAAAGAATCGGATTTAAATAGGGACTATTCCGACTATGATACATTAGACAATGAAGAATCTACCTCAAAGAGTTCTTTATATCTAGATGTGTCTAATTACATAGTGAAAAGTGAATTGGAACAAAAGTTAACATTATATAAATTAAATGCTGCTCATGAATACCAACAAAAATATGGGTTGGTTTTATTCCTAAGTGTATTAAGGATTAAGAAGAAGGATAAAGTGGTTTAATCATGTGTTCTTGTTTCAGTGTTACTGCAGGAATGTCTTTGGAAAATATGATATGCTCCCGTTGTGGGGATGGCTTTGAACCGCATGAGAAGATTGTTAACTCAACTGGCGAATTGTGGCATCAAACATGTTTCGTGTGAGTTTATCTGGATTTGTAATATTTATTTCTTTGTAATCACAAGGAAGTGCTCTTGTATTTGGATAAGATATCTATATTTGCATATTGGATAAACAGAAATTAAATTGAATAAGTTTTCTTGTAAAAAGTGATTTTCCAATAACGTCTTTGTTCAGATCGACTGTTCCGATCAGTTGGTTGATCGTTACCTTTGCATAGTAAAGGCTTTCTACAAAAAAAAATTATCAAGTATTGCATTAGAAAACGGTTCAGAACTGAGGGTCTGAATAGTCAATATTTTAATTCCCTATACTTACAATTATTCAATTGTTACTTTAAACTTTATCATTTTACTATTCGTGTGTGAATATTTTTTAATAAAATTAGACATGTGTTATCTATGTATTATCTGCTTTTAAATTATTTAACATATTTTTATTTTTTATTACTTTCGGTTTTAGCGGCAAGTGAAAAGTGGTACCGACAATTATGATTCATGAGGTTTCAACAAGAAAAAATCATTTTACGAGAAAGCTTGCAAAGCATACTTTGTTCCGAAATCCTAGTGAACGTATAAAACAAAAGATTGTAACTTTTATAATTTCTCGGTTAATGGTTATGTTCAGATTGAAAAATTTAAATTCTTATTTTTGGTAACCAAGGCAACAAAAACTAACAAGTTATATATTTTCGGATTCGGAAAATTACGTAGAATCTGAATATTGCAAAATTTGCAGGGTTTGCATTTAAAATTTTAAATTGGACTGTATTCCCGATATAACCGGAAGTCATACAAAAATATAACATAAGTTAAATAATCGAAAAGTTATAGTAAATAAATATAATTAAAAATATTTATAAATAGAAAAGTTATGGGTTGGGATACCCCAAAGATATCGTATAGGTAGATAAGTAATCACGACGATTTGTTTGTCTCCAACATACCTCATTCAATATATCAAAATCAAAACAAACTACCACAACTGTGTTCACATGTGGAACTGCATTCAGACACAGTCAGATATCTACATAATAGACTGCACCTAAGCTACATAATTATGGTTTAGAAAGATATTAATAAATTTGTTAGCTAGGTTCAGTTGTCGTTATCAGACTCCATATCTAATGGCAGAGATCTATGCATAACAGTTTACAAATTGGCTAAAAATACAGTGGTGAACTGGTTATGTACATCGAAGATATTTTAATTTTATTGATTGTCAAATAAAGTAGCTAATTTATGAATTATAAACAACGAAGTAATAACGTCAAATATGGAGTTATAGTTCTTGATATTTTTATTTTACGAATAGCATTTGTAAACTTGTTTCTTTGGCATTATTTTTGATCATGAATATATGCAGCACTGTTGAGTAGTGGATAATATTTACATTACGTATTCAAAGTTATATGTATACGAATAGGGTATGTTGGACACAAACAAATGATTGTGGAAAACATCAGAATGATGTATTTACCTATATAATATCTTTGAGATATGCCGGTATATGCATGAGAAACTAACTTTAATTGAAATTGACGACCGTTTCCAGCGTTCTGTACGCTACTGACCGAAGATTTAATTATATTCTTATAATTCTCATACAGAGTGATTCACGGAACCCGTCCATTAAAAGTTTTTGACTTTGCAATGGTATCTCGATTTTGAAACTTTGGAGTTAAGCATAGTTGGCTATGATCTCTTTAGAAAAATAATTTTATCTATATCGCATTTTGGATTATATGGAAAGTCATGGCCAACTTTGGTATTTTAAATAGAAACCTATATGTTTTAGTGCATTTTTAGGTTCTACTAGGAACTTTAAAGCCAATTTTATAAAACATCTACTTACCTATCGGTTACCGTTTCCGAGTTATTTTGGTTTTTGTGAAAAAAAAACTCAAAAAATATGATGCTGTAAATGAGTATAACGGCTATGCAGTAAAAGATTGTCAGGACGACACGCTTGCAGGATGTTAAAGCCGTATGCGTACATTTTATGTTTTGACAGAATGCGCTGTATTGATGCATATGTTAGCCTAGTTTCTCAGCAGCAGCACGTATGGAACTATGAGGTGCGGATATTTTTTCATACTGTATTTAGTTTTTTATATGCTTTTAAAATTAAAAATGTTTTTCACTGCCTATTAATTAAAAACTACGTTTTCTGAAAATCGCTAATTCTAAAAGAAGCGTTAGAAATAGGTATAAGAACACCTATAGCTTTTCGATAGAGGATTCAATTCTACATCACATGGTGTAAAATATACAGGATGTTCCATTTGAAAAAAAATACTTTTAGTAGTAAGAAGTTACCCCAAATCAACCCTAGATTATGGGTCACCCTGTATAATTTTGTTTACTTTTTATTGCCTGGTTAAATAGTAGGGAACTTATACCCTCCGCAGTCAACATAAAAACTCTCTATCTTTTACTGTACAGCCGTTATACGCATTTACAGCATTTTTTTGAGCTTTTTTTCACAAAAACTCAAAATAACTCGGAAACGGTAACCGATAGGTAAGTAGATGTTTTATAAAATTGGGTTTAAAATGCTTAGTAGAACCTAAAAATGCACTAAAAAATATAGGTTTCTATTTAAAATATCAAAGTTGGCCATGACTTTCCATGTAACCGGAAGTGCGACATAGATGAAATTATTTTTCCTAAAGAGATTATAGCCGACTATGCTTAAACCCAAAGTTTCAAAATTCGAGATATCATTGCAAAGTCAAAAACTTTTAATGGACGGCTTCCGTGAATCACTCTATATATCCCTTGTCACAATTTCTGTTTAAAATGAAAATAATCTTTTTAACGAATTCATTACGGAATATCTGTTTACATTACTTTACATCGTTTATTTTTCTTACTTAGCTGCGCCCAGTGCTTCCAAGAATTTAGAGATGGAATATTTTATGAATTCGAGGGTCGTAAATATTGCGAACATGATTTCCATGTTCTCTTTGCGCCGTGCTGTGGGAAGTGCGGCGAATTTATCATCGGGCGTGTCATTAAAGCCATGAACTCTAACTGGCACGCAAAATGCTTCTTATGCGACATGTGCAAGAAGGAGCTTGCCGACACTGGATTCATCAGGAATGCCGGTCGAGCGTTATGCCATGAATGCAATGCCAAAGTGAAAGCTGACAAACTTGGCAAATATGTTTGCCATAAATGCCAGTATGTAAAACAATCGCTGTTACATGTTTTTTTTTTTTTTAATTATTATTGTTTTAATGCCTTCTTAGTGGTATTATCGATGAACAGCCTTTGAAATTTCGCGGGGAAGTTTATCATCCATACCATTTCAATTGTACCAATTGTGGCGTAGAATTGGATTCCAATGCTAGGGAGGTCAAAAGTAGACCAGGATATGCTGCCAATGATATGAATGAACTGTATTGTTTACGTTGCCATGATAAAATGGGTATTCCTATTTGTGGCGCCTGCAGACGCCCAATAGAAGAACGCGTCGTTACTGCACTTGGTAAACATTGGCACGTGGAGGTAAGTATATCAGCAGAAACCAGACGGACGCGTATTTCTATTGCGTCACCGAGACGCACGCGCAGTGTTGTACAAATAATGCAAATGCAATCGCAAGCAGCGCACTTTCAATAGTGAGACAGAGCAGTCACGCGCTTTGATTTCAAGTGTATACTTGCATCTAACAATAAGTCTGTGTCTAATATTTTCATTCTATCTTTCATTCATTTCTATCATTTTTTGATACGACATTGAGTTAAAATTAGAAGCATTTGGATACTTCTATTGTTATTTACTTTATTATTTAGTTTCTGGTGAATAGGCGTTCATCTTTATTTTTTCTAAACACAAGAAAGTTTTTTAGTTCATTTTTATTAATGTTATCGTTTTTATTAGAGTTTTAGTCCAGTATACTTCGTTTTCTTTTATCGAGTACACGTTACTACATTCTAAAATTTCTATCACGTTAAAAGTATTGTTTTATTTATTGAAAATTCTTCTTTGTTGCTATCCCGAAATTATTATTATTATTAATGTCCTCATCAAAAAATCATGAATTCTTGAATTATTAAAGATAACGATTGCTTCAGAATAATTAGTGACACAAAAATTTACTCTAATACATGTTTAGTTACCTTGAAATTTTCGCAAAAATCAAGATGGCTAAGTCATCCTAAAATTGAAAAGCACCAGAATCCATGTACATCAACTGATAGCTTTTAATAGCGATCTTTGCGAATCACTAGTTGCTGCAAATATTCCATTTAACAAGCTTGATAATCCTATTTATAGGCAATTTCTTGTGAAATATACAGGTAAACATATTCCCGACGAATCAACTTTACGTAAAAATATCTTCCAAAAATATATACCAAAATAAGGAACAAAATTCGAGAAAATGTAGCAGACAATTGTTTTTGGATTAGCACAGATGAGACGTATTAGGCAGAAGTATAGTTCATGTTATTATCGGTGTTTTACACTGTGATCAGCCAGCTAGACCCTATTTGATCCCAACCAAAATACTAAAAGATAAGTTTGGAAATATACTTCAATTTATCACCACTAAGAAAAGCTTTTTGAAACTGCCAGCAAGTGTCAGTATCTACGAAGAAGAATATCTATCACTTCCATTCCATCATAAGTAGGTGGGGTGGTGTTTTTATTCCGAGAACGCGGAGAAGGTTGCAAATGTTATAAATAGTTTAGAAGAGAATGCGCAAAGTGCTAAACTGGCTTGCAAGACCCAACAATGCAAAATAATTTCATTTTCAAATTTTGGGGATATTCCATAATGTCAAAATTTTAACAAAAATCGTAATATCTTAGAAACAGTTAAATATATGTATAAGAAACCCTAGTAGCAATCGTTATAGAATTTTATGATGAGTTAAAAAAATGTGATAATATGTAGGGTGTTCCGGTTAACCGGAAGTACAAAAAGGCGGTAATATTTTTGAAAGACAGTAAGCGCCAAATTGTTGCAAACCCCAAATTTTTAAAACTGAGGAATTTCGTTAAGCAAGAAAACTTCTAACTAGCCACTTGGAAAACCCTATATATGGTGGTTTGGAGATGTCACCCATTTAAGAACATTTATGTAAATTTCATTCATCAATTTATAGTTAAATTTATCCTTTGAATAGTTTTCTGATTCCTTCATATTTAACATAATTTACTTTTATGTAATATTTTATCTGATTGTCCATTTTTTCAATTAAATACCATATATTATGTTTAATACGCACACTTCGTTGTACGGCACTTCTTCTTCTAGCGTCTGTAACTAAACACTACCAATACTGCCTAGTTTTTCGTTGGATTATTATACTACGTCCTACTCAATGTGTTGCGAGCGCAATAGGAATAGCCGTCTATCCGAGCTCTATATATCTGTAATAATCGCCATTTAATATGTATTTTCTTAATTATTTTTCTAGCATTTTGTGTGTGCCAAATGCGAAAAGCCATTCTTCGGACATCGACACTATGAAAAGAAAGGCCTCGCGTATTGCGAAACACATTACCACCAACTGTTTGGAAATTTGTGTTATGTTTGCAACCAAGTCATTGCAGGAGATGGTAAACTGCCGGTATGTCAGCATAAGAAGATGTAAAATCATGTGTTTTTTTTTCTTTCAGTTTTTACGGCTATGAACAAAGCTTGGTGTGTACATCACTTTGCTTGCTCTGTCTGCGACCAGAAGATGAATCAGAAAACAAAGTTCTATGAATATGACTTGAAGCCTGTGTGCAAGAAGTGCTACGAAAAGTTTCCTCAGGAACTCCGCAGACGATTGAGGAAACAGCATGAAGCATCACCTAGAAAACCACCCACATAAAAGTTACGTGTTGCGGAATATGCTGCCGTTAAAATACTTCTAGGCATTAATATGCCGTATTAGTGCCTTTTAAAACCCTCTTGAAGTGCTTCTTCCATTTTACTACTAGTTGTACCATATTTATCCTATTAATATAATGAAATAACAAAATCAATATGTATACACCGGCAAATTTAAAGAAACAGATTGCAAATTTAGTTTATTTCTTAGTTTTATTAATTTACAGTCTACATTTTGGGAATTCTCTATATGATTGAAGTTATTATGTCAGAATTTACAAGATGTCTATTGTGCTTTACATTTGAAATATGTATTATCTACCAATAATTGCAGTAACATCTTTGGCACACTAGCGAATATTGAAGAGGTTAACTGATTAGTGTAATTTGTTGAAAATTGATTTTCTTTTATTTTATTGATAAATTATGGTCAGTTCGTTTGTATTATAAAAAAAAACAGTTAATAATAGCCAACTAAGCGCCGACTGATATAGCTAGAACCTTAAAGCCTCTCTAAATGATAGAAGATGATGGAACTTACAATGACGGTGGCCAAATGTTCGGTCAGTCAAAGTCAACCATTTATCGTTAGGTAAGTTGTTGGGGGTAAACTGGGGAATTTAAGAGAAGAAGAAGTTAAAGTAGGAAATGCTTAAAAAATAGTTGTGTATTACAGATTTATAACGTTGCAAACAAGACGGTAACTCAAACAAAAATAGTACTGCAAGAAATGCTCGTGGAACCGACATAAGCGGACATTAAAAGTACCAGGGAAAGCCTCAAAACTACAGATATCTTAGGCTGTAGCGGAATTAAAATTTGGTCGAGAACATCAGAATTGGAATGGTGACCTGATGTAAACTTTTGCTTCACGAATGAAAATCGTTTCTGTATAAATTCAGTTAATAGTAGTCAAAGATACAATGTAGGTACAATGGCCGACAAAGCTAATGTCATCGTCCACAGCGCAGTGATTATCAAAACTACATTTGCAAACTACCGGATTTTCATGATAGCCTGGTATTTTACACGTAGGTATAGTGATCCCAAAATAAGAAGTACACATGTCATCATATCCGTTGCGTTCATATCCAGAGCGCTGGAATTGCCGGAAGAGTCTATTATGCTAGCTTTAGGGGGTGTATAAGTTTTGAGTTCAGAGACAGGAACAACGGATCTGTCAAAATTCAAAATAGCACCTATCTTTGAATTTGTGAAATTTTCTCTTGTGTATTTCATAATTTCTATTTTTGCTTCCTGCGTACAATGCTCCTTTTTCATTCATATTTAAGAACTAATTGCATTCTATTTTCACAAAACCACGAAATATAAAACCGAAGATGCAGGTTCCTGTCACTTTGACAGATGTATTTACTGTAATTTCTATTGTAAAAAATTCACCCCCGCCACTCATGACTTTAGTTCCTCTATTCTACGTCGACATTACGATGACGAGATATGTACTTCTCATTTTGGGTTCGCTCTACCTGAATAAATTGATTACCTGCATAAGCCGATGCTAGCCGTACGCACGCCTCTCCAAGTGATGAAGTTTCGTTAATCACAACGACATTAATTTTGTCGGGCAGTGTACATTTGAGATATTTTGCGAGACCGTGTGGTGCCTATATACTTGAGAAATTTTCACCCTAATCCAGCACAATTCTCGTCCACGCGTCGCCCACTGTATAACTGACTTCTTAAACCAAATGGGTATAATAACAATGAATTGGCCAGCGCACTCTCTAGAATTGAATCCGATCGAACAGATCTCAGATATGTTAGGTAGAAGATTTAGTCCAAGAATGTCTATTTCTCCAAATTACAGAGGGGGGTTGCATTGACTGAGGAAGGGGTTAAATTACTTCAGCAAAGGTCTGACTAGAAGTGTAGGAAAACATCTGATTTATGAAAGAGAGAGGGAGGAGCATTAATTGGCTATAGAAGAAAGTGCATGAAATGACTAAGCAAGTTCAAAGTGTGACAATACAATTGTTCTGTTTGAAATTCATATTTTCTTTCAGTTAATATTCTTTTGCATAATCTCTGTATATAAAAAGAAAATCATTTACGCAATCTACCTTTATATGAAAAGATTGCCTAAAAAATATTAGCAATTTGTTCATTATGAAGGAAGCACAATTGATTTTATATCTCTGTTCTTTTTAAATTTGCCGCTGTGTATATCTTATTCTGTTTATCGCTGTCACTATATAAGTGAGAAATTTATCAGCATTAATAAATGTGAAATATTTTATATACTTTTATGTACCTACTAAATACTAACTCATATTATATTGTGTTCATTTAACTATATATTACTTCTTAAGGGGGTGTTCCAGTGTGACTAGTACTATTTCATAACATTCATAGCTAGTGTCCAGGCCCATAGTTCTTTGCGTTGGACTATTTTTATGCTGTCAGATACGCGCTGTTCCGATTATTGTATTTGTTTATTAGCTAGAGTGGGAACGTAAAATTAATTTCTAGCAATTAACTACGATGTCCAAAGCACTTATAATCGATAAAATTGGCAAAAAAATCTTCGTTTAAAGTTGATATTGTAAAATAAATTTTCATTCCTGAATGGTTAGTATGTTTAGAAAAGAAGGTAGTTGATGGTAATAATTTAATAAACAACGCCTAGTGCCATTTACTAAGCTTTTCGAGGCTTCTCGTTGGCCGAACCTTTATGATACGATTAGAATTCCTTCCTATGGCTAGACCACAATATTTTGTGAGCTGGCTTATAATTTTATCAGTTAAGTTACCACCGAATTTATCACCAATACCAGCTGTTCGTTCTTTGCGTTGGATAATCTCATGCCCACTCTAATCATCTATATCTAAAATACCTTTGAAAGTTTTGTTGTCTGCATTGCCGATATATTTAGAATATTTCACTCCGTACTTCTGAAATAATATAGAGGCATTTCAGAAAATAATACCCGTTTACATACAATTAACGGAAAAAATGAAGGAAAGTAAATAACGATTTACCCATTTTTCAATGTAATGACCGCCGTTGTTGACACATTTGTTACATATTGAAACCAGTTTGTTTATACCTTCCGCATACCTTTAGCGCCAAAATATAAGGGATTTTCTATCTAATGCGCCATTGTAAACACTCATAAAACTCACACAACGCACCGGAAGAACTTTTTTGTTCGCGAAGCTACAATATGGGGTTTAACGGATGAGGTAGAATCGTCGGGAATATCCCGACACATCGCAAGGCAGTGTATCGAACGAGCTAGCTCTGGATTCTCTAGATAAGTATATATGCTGCACTGAGAGTTTAATGGGAGCTATCGCGTTAAGACTTCGGCATATTCCCGCTTAGTCATCGAAGCCTCGCCTAAGGCGAATTCGATTGAGATTGGTCACGAGTGGTCAGTCGTGGTCTCACAGACCGCTCGAATTCGTTTGGGAAACTGCTGACGCCATGTAGTTCCCGGTCACGTTTGGTCTGTCATATCTGAGGCCGCGCTCGGAGATCGGTCACAAGTGCGGTATGAGCGTCTAACCTCCCGTAGATTCCACTGAATCGTCGTCTGTCGGGCTCAGTCCTTTTTTGTCATAATTTGTTTTTGAATCGCAGGTAGATAGATTATTTACACAGGAACGAGTTAGTACGAAAAACACTTGTAAAAACAAATCATTCCAATAATTCTTTTTCTAACTTTTTATACAGTATATATTCACTTTATACAAGTACGTGCAGATTAACATCTGCACTTACTGCTTGTAAAACGCAACACTTTCTGCTTATAAAACGCAATAATTTTGTTACACGACGTATATATGATTATTATAATAGAAGCCTAGGAGATATAAATGTAGTTTTTAATTTACAAATAAGTAATAATTCTTTGCTTTATAAATTCTCATTTGTTTTATAATGTTCACAAACCAGAGATAAAATATACATGTATATGGGATAAAACGATAGCGCGTATTATCTGCCAACATCATTGTCATAAAGTATGGTTAACAGTTGTACGTAGCGCGGTGGACGAGACTTCAATACAGACCTCGGGAAATCGCATCTGTTATACGTCAACGAGGGCTTGATGACGTGTGCGAAATGTATCGCAGCTCCAATAAGCTAGTTTGCGTTAAACCCTACTACAATATTACTGTTGATATCTGCGCCACTTAGCTTTTAATTGAAGCAATAGCGTCATCTGTATGACTATACGGTACTATTTTCAGGAATACCCTCAAACTAAGCATCTCGGCATCTCGTCAGTTTCCACCTGCCCCAGTAATTCATTATTAGAGAGAAGCATCGCATATGGGATGACTCATCGGTTCTTATAAATTACGTAGTGTATAAAAACAGATTTTCTGAATGGTGAGGAGGGCTATTCCATGTCCAATGGCCTCTCTCTGATTGTAATGACCAGATTGTTTGTAGACCTATCGTCGGGGGAGGCTATTATGCCAGCTGTATACGTGTATACCGTTTAAATTCAGCTGCATCAGCACTCATCATATTTTGAAGTTTTGAAATGCAAAACTCAATTTAACGTCCGCCACTATTAATAACTTTAGTTCGTTGTATTCTCCGTTAACATTATGATGACGCGATATGCATTTCTATTACTCGCATTTTACACACTTATTCACGCACCCTCGAAAGATGCACAATGAAAAGAAAAATCGATTTGTTGGCCAGTCGCCTTAGAATACCCCTTTAAATATATGTGTAGGCGTTAATATTTATCATATTAATTTATTATATTGTTTACATTTGAATGTAATATTTTAAAAAATTTCCTGGCTTATCCGTTTTCATCGGAAAGTCATGTAAGACAAAATCAGGTAAGTGTGTAACCGGGGCAAGTGTGTAGTTTGGCAACATTTATTTTTAAAATTAAATACAGAGGTCCTCTGTTATAATACTAATATACTAAAGTTCATATTAATTTTCTGCGCACATATAAACACTCCATCTTAGTTAGCGTTGGACAATTCAAAAGTAGACGTGTATACTACATTAAGCATTTGTACATTTTCCTATTTACAAATAAAAGTTCACATCTCCTAACTTGTTTGCATAACCTGTAAATTTATCATACCTTATTAAAAAGGCATCACTATAGCATTTCACCCTTGGCCGAATTAAAGGATAATGCTATTAATATATAAAATGCGGAACGGTTACACACTTGCTTCATTTTGCTGCGTAAATGTGTAGTATTGACAGTGTTTAAAATATTTTCTTTTTTTATTAAACCGTTGATAATTAATAAAAGGCGTATCTATTGAAGGCTTACAACTGGGCATATAATACGTACTTCTATACGTAAAATTTATCAAAATATCTTATTCATGTAACAGTGTTACATTTTCTTCACACTATGCAAGTTTTACTACACACTTACCTGAGTTTACCTTATACCAACAATATACGAATACGTCTTTATCTCTACTTTTTGAACTATCACATGTAATGTCACATGGTATTGACTGTTGGCTTTATTGGATATTAATATTTGCAGAACTTTAAATACTATACAGTGTTGAAATTGTTTAAATACATATGATAATTATATTAGTGGTGACGATTTGAAATGTATATTAACTTCGTGCTTTTAACTAAATGGTGCTGTAATGAGAACTTCGTTCGTATTACATACTTATAAATTATTAATAAAGATATTTACTAAATACTTGTTGTTATTTCACCTGTTGTGTAAGTATCTTGAGGGGGTAAGGGACGAGCCCAGCAGCAGGGTAAAGGCAACTCAGTCCTAGGCACAGCTCCTCTCCTGTCGATCGCAGTGCGGGTTACTTTACCCCACCCTATTTGAAGTACCACTGTGCAAGCAAACACTGCGGTCTAGATCAGTGAAGGTCGATAAAAAAAAAACCCTGACCAAGCTGTCGTGTCGTGGCTAATGGTCTGCACCAGGAAAACGGCGCCGCCGGTCTGTGAATCTCTTTTCACATATGACTGTTATACCCTGTCCCGAAAGGGATGGGGAGCGCGGACTTAACAAGACAAGACTAAGAAGAGAACATAAAAAAAAAACCTAAATTCGAAGGTAACGGACTAGACCGATGGGATGCGTGGCTGGATAGAAGGCTAGTCTGCACTAGTCCAATCTCCCCAATCCAGTGATGTTATGCGACCCGTGTCGATAGACGGATAACAAAAGGTGTCACGAACGGAGTGACTTCCCAAAGTAATCAGCCTTCCACCTGTGCACTACCCTTTCCCTCCTCCTCGTGGGAACCATATGAACCGGAGTAATGGTAAACCAATCCAGAGCGATCAGGAGAGGATATCGGAAACCTCTTCTACTGGAACTCTGAAAAGTAATGTAACTGTTTTCGATTCGTATACTACACACAAGACAGTAATAATAATGAACATTTTGTTGTAAGGGTACAACATCGGAGACTGCAGCGATGCAGAAAATGAAGAAGGATGCAATGTATTCTCCACTAACGTGGCCGCGTTCGGGGTCCTTGGCAAGTACCAACACCGGGCATTTTACACGCTCGGGATAATTAACGTTAAGGTGGTGAAAGATTTCGACGGCGAAATTAAGGGTGATCCAGGCGAACATTTAACACAGGCAGCTTCGGCAACACTTGTAAAATACAAAGAAAAACATGTAAAATATAAAAATTATGGAATTAATATATTTATTATTTTATTTCCATAATAAGGGAGTTATTTCTAAAAAATACATCATAATAGTATTTTAACTCTGGAAAGCTCGCGTCTCGATAACAGTATAGGACATCGTGTGCTAAATGGTCTGTAAGGCGCCAGCGAGCTTCGCAGGGTAATGCAAAAAAAAGAACAAGCCATTTGCTTAGGTAAACAAAAAAAAACAAAGAAAATAAAAATTGTTTTACCCATTCTTTGTAAGAAATACGTCCGATTATGCTTAGGATGTCCATTATACAGGTTGTCGCACCGAACTGTCATTAGAATTTTTCGAATTTCTAGAAGGATTTTGATTTTGAAACTTGCAGAGTAGTCGTAGCCGATGATGATCTATTAAAAAAAATATTTTCAGCCTTATAGCACTTTTGGAATACATGATGTAGGTATCAACTTTAACACAAACCTATGAAAAATAATCCCAGTACTTAAACCAAATTCAAATTTCCCGCAATTATTTTTGGTAATTTCAACTTAAAGGCATTCAAATAACTACTAATGTAATACAAAATCGTAGGTAATTTCGGGCTTTAATGTTGAAGTTACCAAAAATAATTGAGGGAAATTTGAATTTGGTTTACAGGGATGCGAGCAATGGACCCATAAAAATTGCACCATTCTGTTTAAAACAAGAAAGTTGATATTGACACTCTGTATACCAAAAGTGCTAAACGGCTGCACAGATCATAGTCGACCATGACTACTCTACAAGTTTCAAATTCGGATTTCTGCTAAAAGCTGTAATGATCCAGTTCGGTGGGACAGCCTGTATTTTACTCGACGATCTTCGCTTAAATAATTCATGTGCTCTGTCTTGTCTTATATTTTCATCGATATAACTCACAAACACGCCTGAATAATTTTGCGTTAGTTAGGTGGGGGAATGTAACCAAGTGACCCATGTACGTGCAATTTAAAAACTAAATATATGCAATTCTGAAGGAAATACGTTAGTATTTATATTTAGGTAGATAAGTATTCCTGATAAGAACTTAATAATGTATTCTTCTTGTAATACATTACGGTAAGCTGAGCTAAACTAATTCAAAACTTTGTAAGGAGGAGAAGAGAGGAGGTTAGAGGAGGGTAGTTGGCCAGAGATTGGCCCCACCATTCAATATTGTCTCGAGCCGCCACTGTTACTAACGCTCTATAATATATAATATGTTATTTATATAAAATCAACTTATTCAAAACGCACAAATTTTAGATTTTTAAACTTTGTCTCTGTCTTTATTCCTTCTAAATAATACATTGTAATATATTTTTACTCATTCATACGATATATTTTTTAAAATATGCATATAAGTAGCACAGAACTATAAAGTTATTTAAAAAAGAAATCACCGGAAACATGCTAATACGATTTTTGGATATTCAATTTCAAGTGACAAGGCATATTCGATAGATATTCGCCTGCTTATTAGTCACCATTTAGTCACGTTTGTATGGCGGGAGCAAGGAACACCGATTGTAATGTTACGCATCCGTAGCAGCCCGTAATGCATATCATATGGTGAAGCATGTCCGCAGTAGTGGCGTGATAATAGCGTTGTTTTGTCGTCATTTACGAAACAAGAATGAGTGAGTACTGTGACTGTTAGTGCATATGAAAGAAAGAGACAACAGTTATCTAAAATTCAATAAAGAGGGAAATCAAAATATAGTAACAGGTAAAGTGCATTTTAATAAATACATACTATCTCGTGATAAATTTACGATACTCAAATTAAAGAATTACTTTCAATAAAATCTTGATGGTTAACCGAAACATTTATTTCTTGTTCCATAACGAAAACCTGTGGCTATTATAAGTATTCTATGTAATAATTATCAATTGTTATATTCTCCGAATTACACAGGTTATTGAATATAGAAAATAACTTAATTCTAAGTGCAATCATGTGACTAATCTGGACTAGTCTATCTAATTTACTTAAATAAATAAAAGGTTACCAATATTTTCAATCGGTTAGGACTTCCCTATATATTTAAAGACTGTATGACAATGCAATG
Source organism: Protaetia brevitarsis (assembly GCA_004143645.1). NCBI lineage: Eukaryota > Metazoa > Arthropoda > Insecta > Coleoptera > Scarabaeidae > Protaetia > Protaetia brevitarsis. Next base: position 1,652,854 of record RXPK01000158.1, read on the forward strand.
CACGATCTAATTATGTGCAATTATAATATTTTAGGCAATAATATTTTTATTAAATTCATTAATTAAATTAATCATTGTATATTGAAAAAAATCAAAATAACTGCAGCCTGTTTTTATGAAGCTTTCAACCAAGCAATTATTTTCATAATTAAGAAGGCCGGTCTATATCCTTGAAATTTGAAAAAGTAGTAAGTTATATAATTAAATAATTAATTTCGCATTTAGATATGTAGTTTAATATTTTATAAATGCCAGACTACTTGTGGCCAATTATATTCATTAATGGGCATTAATCATATTAAATCTTTCTACAGCTTTGACCTAGACACAAGAAGTTGCTAATTGAAATTTGCATTTCTATCAATACCTATTAGCTGGTCTGGTGTGTCTCATTGTCAGTCAATTTACTATTTTTTTTTTTTTTGAGGGAGATATTTGTTTTCTCTATTAATTTTTGCGTAGATTATTTTTTTTAATTATGTGTGTACAGCTTGTCATTGGCAACGGTATGAGCTTATTGCAAGGTTCTATTAAGGTTTCTAGTTGATACAGGACAAGGTTTTCATAAGCTTGTCTGTAAAAGCATGTGATAAGGCTAGAATGACGATGTTGAGCCAAGCTTCAGAAAACGCGTATACAAACCTCCATAAAAGTTTGCGACAACCAAAACAAAATAAGAATTGGGTATATGAAGGCGCACTCGCTGTTTTAAACTAAAACTGAAACAGCTCAAACACAACACAAACACACACGATACAACAAACAAATCAAACAATCGCAGTCGATGACAGAACAGCGGGACGGCGGTTAAACCAAAAAAATCAATACTCAAGGAACGATTCACTACGAAAATACACGAGGCCACCGCAAATGATACAATAACCTTATCACAACGTTTTCATTGAGAAGGGTCTGTAAATCTTGTTGCCGTAAATAATACAATAACGTTGTCATAACATTTTATTGTCAAGCGTGTCGTCGAGAATTGAAAGTCGACCAAATGAAAAGCTTGTCGTAAGCTTACATGTTATTTGGGAGAGATTCAAAGCCAAAACTAGTATGCAAATGGTTCCAAATGAATCACTAGTTTTGGAGCTGGTATATATGAAGAAACCTTGAATCATAAAGAATATGTGGTATTGAGGCAATACATCACCGCATACCGAACGAAAATGCTAGCAATAGAAATATGTGCCTGTAGAGCGTTGCAAAACAACCCAGGAGTCGACGGTTTAATGTCCTATCACATCTCTAAGGACACTAGCATTGTATCAAATAACCTGGAAACTAGCTTGGGATGCCCTGCAAACCCTAAGAATCCTGGCCAAATACAACGAAGTTACTTTGGTGTGAGTGCTGAGTCGTAAGGGCATAACAGGCAACGAACTTTTAAATGAACTGTGAGAAAGGGATCTGGAATAATGTCCACTGGACCTAAATCCGGTCTAGGAATAACTAAAGTTGCGATATGTGGTGCAGTGACTGACTGGATCGAAGAATAATACCAGGTTCGCTGTAATGGCGTAGAAGGACAAATACATAGTAAGTGGATGTTGAGGCAACTTCTCGGCAACTAGCTGGAGCTACCTAAGAAACTACATTCCTAGAATAGGCGTCTATAAAGATGAACTCATATGTAGACTATGCAACGAGGAGAAGAAGACAGCCTACCGCGTTATTTTTGAATGCGTTGCGAACCTTTGAGCAATGTATTGTAATTATGCCTGCTAATTAGAGCGGGTCGAGTAGTCCCGTCCGACCGTAATATGTTCCGGGACGGCGTTTCCCGTATCGCAAAAGGAGGAGCTGTGCCAGTGGTCAGTTGAAATTTTATAAACTGTTTTTTGTCAATTTTATCAAATACGGTCTAATGACTGTGACTAGACCGTATTTGATAAAATGAAAGAAACAAATTTGGAACAGGGCGAGATGCTCTTTTTTATTTTTTGCCGGAGGTGAGAGGCAGAGGGCAGATAAAATTTTTAAATTATCTTACTTTGCGACGCGTGGGGATGAGGAGATTAATCTTTTTGAACTATTTTTTCTGCAACATGGAGGAGAGGGGCAAAGAGCAGATATTTCTATTAATAATTTTATTTGTAGCACGGAAAGGGATAGGGGCATCGAATATGTTTTTTTTAAATTACGCTTTGTCAACCTTTTATATATATCATTGTTAAGTAACTGCGAAATTAAAGATATCTGTATCTGACGTAATGAAGACACGATTACTGTTATTTTTCTAAACTGCATCTAGTTCGTATTTTTCAAGAAATTTATATTTTACGTAGCACAAAATTCTTAAATTACTGTTTAGAAAAAAAAAAGTAGAAACATATCTAATTTCTTATTTTCGCTTCAAACTTTGAAGTGAGAATAAATAGAGTACCGACTTTGAAGTTCAAAGGCGATATTCTATAGCAGAGATCAACTATTTTATTTGTTATATTTATACAATGCACAAGCATATTTATGGAAAAGAAAACATAAAACATCAAGAGATACAAAACTACTTGTTGCAAGTAGAAAAAGAGATAGGAGATATGTATTTTTCAATAAATACATCTTTCGTAAAATATAATACGTTAGCGCTAATTCTCTATAGAATATGAGTTGAAAGAATTCCGCGTTACTGCTGGACTTTTCGTTGTATAAAGTATCCCCAATCAAGTGGTTATATACCTATACGAAGATATCTAACAAAAAAGTTATGCACCGTAAAAGTATCACTGTTTAATGACTGTATTTAACCTAAAACAGTTTACAAAGTTTTAACTGTCCTTGACACCGCTCCCCGTGTTGGAAACAAATATAAAAAAAATCATCTGTCCCCTACTTCTCCAACTCCATGTTGCAAATACAATAATTCAAAATTTTGAAATTCGAGGTTTGGAAATCCCAACTTCTCGACTGCCGATGACTATCGATACGGGAAATACCGTTCCCAAGCAAATTGCAGTCGGACGAAATGACTCGTATCAGTAGGGTATAATTACACTATATTTTTTAAAGGTTGAAATTGGTAACCGTTGTTGAGACCGTATTTGACCGTAGATAAATACGGTCAATAAACAGTCACCGAATGTCTGACCGTAATTTTCAAATACGGTCATAAGAGGTACCCTGGCCGTATTTAATGTGGAATTCCGATCACGATCATGAATTATTTTCATACATTTTGAATTACGGTTATGGTCATGCAACTCCAATTTTTCATTTGATTTTTAGATAAAATTTTGTGAAGGCAGCAATTAAATATTTATACAATAATATAGCTCCATTGCACAATAAACCAAGAAATAATACGAAGAATATAATCTGAATGTATGTGCACACCTGAGAAATGGAGGGAAATATAGGTATCTTTTCTTCCAACGCGTTGTGATCGTACTCTGGCCAAATTATGCCGGCCAATAGCTCTGGTGGAAATATTGAAACGGATATGCGACGCGTCGCGACGGCTATAAAAGGAAATTGATTTATAAGTGGTTTTGCCACCGGTGTGAACTTGGCAAGCAACTTTATTAAAAAAAAAATAAACGTAGTACGGACAACGCTTGAACTTGCTTGCTGAATTTTTTTTAACCCTTTCTATTTTTTTAACCTTTGAGGTACAAACGGAACCGAAGGTGGTACAAACGGGTACAAACGATGCTCTTTCGAATGGCGTTGTCCGTTTTTTAAATATCTTGGTACTTGCTTGCTGAATTTTTTTTTACCCTTTCTATTTTTTTAACCTTTGAGGTACAAAACGAAACCGAAGGTGGTATCAAACGGGTACAAACGATGCTCTTTCGAAATGGCGTTGTTCCGTTTTTAAACTATCTTACTTGCTTGCTGAAATTTTTTTAACACTTTCTATTTTTTTAAACTTGAGGTACAAACGAAACGAAGGTGGTACAAACGGGTACAACGATGCTCTTTCGAATGGCGTTGTCCGTTTTTAAATATCTTGTACTTGCTTGCTGAATTTTTTTTTAACCCTTTTTATTTTTTTAACCTTTGAGGTACAAACGAAACTGAAGGTGGTACAAACGGGTACAAACGAAGTACAATCGAACCGTACTACGTTTATTTTTTTTTAATAAAGTTGCTTGCCAAGTTCACACCGGTGGTTTTGCCTCTGTATATTCTGGTTCAGATAGAGTGTTTTCTCCTAAGTAGGGCATAAATGTCCTGCTCGACTGGCAACACTCATCAGGAAATGTATCGTTTGACAGTAAATACCTGGGGAATAGAAGCAAATAAGGGTAGTTCCTATACCAAAAGCAGAGGACACTCTGATTTCCTTGGCAAAATCATTTTGTTCTAAATATCGCAACCGCGATATAAGAGCTAGCTTTACCATTGTATCCACTTCACATGCGTATACATCCTGTGCTGGGACTCCGTAGAATCGCTAAGTTATAGCGATCGCTATGATAGCGAAGCGAAGATATTGTTCGTTATAGGATATTAGTACTCCGGTTAGCGTTCGTTATCTTGTTCGGCAAAGATCGGAATTCGCTTCCTTATATCGTTAAATTTTAGTAATTTAATATTTATGTAGTTTGAGACATTGCCAAAATGAATGCATGACAAATGTATTTCTACAGCTGTTATTAGCATAAATATGGCATGCATAAACTTCCATTTGGGATGTTACCTACAAATAATATATATAATTAAACAGGCCTGTGCAGATGCAATACCTTAATGGAAGTAAACCGTGGGAAACGCCCTGGTGGATATTAACACTTAATTTTTTTTGGACAGAGATCTTTCGATAAGAAAGATATTTTACATAACCTAGAATAATAAAAGCATTTCATATTTCAGGGACCTAAATGCAAAATTCGACAAGTCCACAGGAAGAAAGATTAAGATACAGTAAAAAAAAAACTCATAATACTCGATCAAACATATGAAGTATGTATTTGTTATATCATAAGTGATTACTGATTTTAGAAAAACAGTGCATAAGGACACTTGAAAGGATAATTAATAAGTAGGACACTTTTGCTTTGTAACTGATATTGCAACTTGTCGTGTTTTGCTTCTAGGCTTCCGGTCGGTTGTTATCTTTACTTTATAAAGTAGCTTAGCAGAGTGAAAATCATAAGCTTAATTAACAAAATTTTGCAACATATATTCCACTCTACTTGTTTTTAAAATATTTTTTTCTTCAATAATTAAAAAAAATTCCCAAAATCTGATATTTAACACTGATACTTTACAAAACCTTTATACAACATTTTACCTAGTACAGTATAGAATCCTTTAATAGTAAAATCTATAAAATGGAAGTTTTAGTAAATCTTTTCTACAAAAAAACAACAATTTGGGGCGGCTGAAAATAAATAAATTAACAAGTTATTGTGGTTCTTATGTAAGTGCAAATATACAGTATATACTGTGAGTATAGTCTCACTTATAAAAATAAATAGTCATTCTTAGAAATAGCACAGATGATAAATTAAAATGTAATAAACATCATTGCTTTCGGATTTTTTTGTTTCTTAATTTCAAAATTCTTGAAAAACATTAAAAGGACTGTATTTTTACCACTTGCTACTTTCGTTTTAAGTTTGTCGTATATTAATCAGCCCCAGTCGATAACGTTATAGCACATATATTAAATTATAGATTATTTTATGCCATAACCAACAATAAACTAAATTTTTTGAATTTTATGACTGTACTTGTCCGATCGTTCTTCTTCGGGGCGTACGAAGTTATCCGAAGGTCGTAACGACAACAAATTTGTACACGCTACAATAGCGAATGATATCTCGGCATAGCGAATTTTATCTGCTCACCGGAGTACCAAACTTTCGAATTCGTTATGGTTTGGTGATGGTGGGGTGCGGGGACTTATCATAACGATTCTACGGAGTCCCACTACTGGATAGATATGCCGAATCTCGCTCCCATAAATAATGCGACATATAAAGAGATTATTGGACAATAAAAAGTTCACTGTGGGTGTATTCTTAGATCAAGAAGAAACTTTTGGTAAACCATCTCTCAATACATTGTAGGGGGTCTAGCTTGAGTGTTAGCGGAGTGCCGACACTTGTAGGGAAGTCACACGATTTTTCTCTGAGGAGTCGTGCACTGAACATGTGTGGATTCTACGCTATTGCATATGTGTTGTATACATGACTACATCACTGTCTTTATTGATGGCTGGTTTGAGAGGGCGCTGTGATGCATAAGAATGTGATTGTTTTATGATCTGTCGTTTAGCACTGCATTCAGTTTTTTCGGACGAAATCAAATATCAGGTTCATATTTTATTTATGAAAAGCAAAATAATTACAATTCATCCTAAACCCCGTGCTCCACCTAAAGGTATTACACGAAGCTACCTATTCTAAGTACTATATGAATTCCATAACAACTGAAATGTTCCTACTCTAACTAACTAAATAATTTCCCTATGATTAGTAATAATAATAACAAAGATATAATAAGTTGTTATTATGTTTGCGCTCGTGGAGCGACTTTAATTATCTTCCAGCATTCGCCAAGGAGTAAGGAAAAACTATGGAAAACCCAGTGGCGGCTGGTACTAAAGGGCACAAGGGTACGTGCCCACCTAACCACCTAGAAAGAAAGCAGCTTGTGATTCAGTGCATTATTTTATTTTTTATTACCATTTCGACTATGAATCGGACGGCTCCGTTTATCTTCGCCATATGCGCTTATACGGTCGCTTTGGGGCACGCAATTTCGTATCTCCAGTTAAAGTCTTGCATTTATTGCGGCTGCATCATTTTCAACGCGTACCGCGCATGTACGATTTCAAAGACTTGAAGTGACGATTATTATTTATGATGGATGTTAATTGTGTGCAAAATCTTTTAAAAACCCGCTATCATTTGAGGGAAAACTTTTAATTAAGAAGAAAGGAAGGCCTTATTCCTGATCTTCAAATAAACTACACTTCCACAAATAAAACTCGAACTTACAATAGAGTATTCAATAAAAATATATATGAAAAATATGAGTGGATGTGCGGATGTTCACTAACAAATAAACTATTTTGTTTTATATGCATGTGGAATAAACAAAGGTTAAATGATTTAAAGCATATCGCAGAGAGGGCAAAGAAACACCAAAACTCCGTTTCTCACATGAATGTATGAGTAGATTTTAATGTTCTAGGCAAAGTGGACATACCTGAATAGTTAAACAGTGCTTATTTGCGATATAAAATTAAGTACAACGAAGATATGGAAAAAAATCGTCATATTTTGCGTCGGTTAATTATGTGTATAAAAAACTGTGAAATCTTATCCTATGTTGGACAGCGTAAAATTGAAAAGTGAACTTTCGGTAATTTATGAGCGCGATGACATGTGTGACGTAGGTGTAGGTGGTGTTTTGCCACTTTTAGTGTTCATAACAGACAACAACCGAAAAAAAGTTTTGACGGAAACATGCAAACTGTTGGATATTATTTGTACAACCCCCATGTCGACAGCAGAATGTGGACGATGTTTTTCCACCTTCAAATGCATTAAGACTTTTCTGAGAAGTACAATGTCAGAAGATCGACTGAATTTTTACAACAAAGTCATAGACGTCTTTTGCATCATGAAAAATAGGAGAATGGATTTTATGTACAAAAAATAGGCAAGTTCTTATTTTGTGCCCACCCTCTTTCATAACTCACGAGCCGCCACTGGGAAAACCGTTACTCTGGGCCAGTGACTATATATAAGCAGACTGATCAAGTCCATATAAAAGCGAAATAGCTCTAAAAATTGTCGATAGGTGCCGATAACATCCAAAAATTACCATATAATGCAGTTGGATAATTCTCGGATAAAGGTGTGGGTCAGCGCTATCTAGGAATAAATTTACCAAACCAAGCCGGGTATAGGTATCTTTTATTGTGGGTGAATATCCGTATAAAAATCCATTTCCATTTTTCTAATTTTCAAATGTATTTATAATACATACAATAGTTTGATAAGTGTTATAATAATAAATATTACTCATGTAATTACGATTAGTAATATGAACTGTTAAAATTCAACTTTTCAAACCTACGATTACGACAGTGCTCGTAACGAGAGGGAAAATCTCTTTTTAGAGGGAATTTTGAAAATTAGAGGAAAAAACTTTTGTTTCAGAGGGAATTATTGAATTTATTGATGATTTTTTTATTTATTTGCTTTAGTTTAATTAATTTGTTATTGTATCGTGCATTTATTTTAATTTATTGACAAAAAGTTAATAAATTTGTATTTACCGCCTAAAAAATCAGGAACTGCAATATCAAAACGGGAATTCTACTTGTCGGCGACGGGAATTATCAATCAAAATACATACGAACACTGGATTACGATTCAAAGCAAAGACCGATTGTCGATAAGTAATGAGTAGTTGGTCAGAACAAAATAACCTCCCAATGTAATCGTTTCTTCTTTGGTATTGTAATTGAAATCGAATATACAAATATAACTATAATATACATAGGTATGATATGCAGTACGCAGAGCATTACGGGTATATGCCAATAGAAATATTCTTTCATAATTCATCACCTACATATGAGTTGTACATAATGAGACATTTTGTACTAATAAAGCGTGTAAAAATTCTTTTATTTTTCTGGTAACATCTGTTTAGAATTCTATATTCTCTGCAGGTAACAATAATAATTTATAGCATATTATAATCCTGTTAGAGGATTAGAAACGTTTTCTTCAAATGATATTGTAAAAATTCCACCCATATGTTCTCTTAACGCTATCGATTCAATAGGCCTTTGTATTACTAGATTTTTTTGGGTGGATATTTACGTGTTTATTTTGCTTTATTGCCGGTATTTTCTTATCATCTAAAGAACATGCCGCGCCGTCACCTAAACCAGGTACTATGTAAAAGTCTATTTATGTTCCTGTCTTTCTTTTTGCAATTTCTACAAAAAAGCTGGATTACATGTTTTGATTTTAAAATTTTAAGCTTCGGCTTAATATTAATTTAAAAAATGAACAAAAGAGCCTATAATGATATTAAAACTGTTTTTATAAAAATTATTGTTACAAAAATTTTGTAGTTTTAATTATTCTTATGGGGATTTTGGCATAGGCTTGCCTCCTTCAACTGAATAAGAATTAGCTATTAAAGTGCTCGTTTTGCAATATTCTCACTTTAATACTTACATATATTATTAAATAACTACCCTCTTGGCAAAATTTAAATTCCAACAATTATTTTTAGTACTTCAACAGAAAGACTTCAAAATAATAGTAATCTAATACAACCATTGGTAATTTCCTGTTTCAATGTTGAATTTACTAAGAATAATTGATCATATACTCATTTTTGTACAGGTAAGAAACAAAATACTATTTTAGATTTTTAATACTAATAAGAAACGATAAAAATATATACAGCGTTTATAAAGTTTGAAAAAAATGATTTTCTACACAGAAAACAGAAATATAAAATAAAAAAAAATATTTAAATCGCGAATTTAAACATAAAAATGGGGTTAATAATCAGCAAAATATATATATATACTTCACTATAGTATAAAAAAGTGTCATATCAATTTTATTATAAACCTCAGATAATTAAAAATTATTTTTCAAAAAATGCTATTTACAAGAATCACACCTGTATATACGAAAATTTTAAATCGTAACAACATTTTTTTTGTTTGCTATAATTGAAAACCTAAAAAATATAAATGGCATATCATTTTACATAGTTCGACTAGCATACAAAATGCAGCGCAAATTTGAAGTAAAATAATTTTAGGAATTTAAATTCCTTGTTGGGTAAACATCCGGCAGCTTTGCGATCTACACTTGCGCCTCACTAATCCCCTTAACATTTTTTACACATCTGTGATTGTTTACTTTTATTTATGACTTTTACTACTAATACGAATACCGTATACTCATGATCGATTTTGTCCCACCTTACTACATTAAAATCTGGTCACTTTACAATATAGGAAATGCAAACGTAGGCAACTTTTCATTATTGCGTTTGTTTTTCCCACAATTTAAATATTGGCTTTTGTTGCTTGCCATGCCTTTCACGTGGCAACAAACTACCATTAATACGGGCTAAATCCAAAAAAAAATCATTTTATGTTATATGCTACCGCGCTATCTGTGAACTAAATGCCCTCTACTCATGTGTGCTGCTCATCTCATCATCTGTAAACGCGGTTCAGAGCTAAGATAGGCATTTCGCTTCCCCCGCCAGTTTTGGATGTAGAAACACTAGTGACATCTGGATTTGCCATCCAAAGGGCCACTTTTAAGCGCAACATTTTTCCCATAAGCTTAATCAGTCTACTTATATATAGTCAATGCTCTGGGCGCAGAACCTGTTAAGTAGTGCCAGACCTTGTTACCGGCACCCAGCAAATTTGAGCAAATTGTTATTATTCTTCTGAGTTTGGAGCCTCCATGCCCCCTCAATTCCGACAGTCACACCGTCTTCAGGTAGCTGCTTCGTTATTCGCATATCATGAATTTGAAATTGAAACGGCAGAAAACTGGACCAATAATGATCTAAAAACAAATAAAACAACAGCAGTACGTATTCTAATATTTAACAATAACTTAATCCTAATTATTCTAACCAATAGTAATTCAATTACAGATGTATATTCTAAATATTTATTTATACATTCCAACTTGTGCTAATAGCTATAATTTCAACACTGATTCATACCACTAAAAAGTATGAAATATTTTTTATAAGTACGTACTTCCCTAGTAACTATCTAAATATCATACCATAACGTATCTAATTCTATAACAGCATTACTAAAAAATTCTATCGTTCGACCGACTCGTTATCTCTAATATCGGTTTCGCGGCGCGGCCAATTAACCCCTGTACGTTGCCGCCACTCATCAGTGACTGGACATTGAAATAAACCATGCTCCGCTGTATCTAACCCACCACATTCATAAGCGAATCATTAACCCTCCCAATTCTACATAAAAAAGTGCGCCTCTCATTTAAAGTAATATCCAACCTACCCTGCCAATCACTGTTCATCACATCATGTTTATTATCCCTAAACACTTTTTTACCTACGCTAGCCGAAATTAACCCATACTACTCGATTTATTGCAACTAATCCCGCCTGAAAATTATTACAATGATCCCCTAATTTAAACCTTTGATTATATATTTCAATACTCCTATTGTAAACAACAAAAGCCGCTCCTGTACCACTATCACACTGTGACCTATCCGTAAAAATTTCTAAACCCTCTCCAAAAGTACCTATAAACTTGTTATAAGTAATAATTTTTAATTCCGCGGGATGAATTCGGCCCCCTATATCTACTCGCCTTTCTAAATCGTCCGGTTCTAATCTAATTCCCGTTGCCATTTATACCCATAAACCCTATTTTATTCGCGTCCCTATGAAATTTAAATTCCCTCAAACGTAAACGGTAGTATACCCGAAATAACGCACGCGGCATTGCCAAAATAGATGAATAGGCGTTTGCAGTAGTGTTGTGAGTATCCGAATTAAAATATTCGTTGATTCCGATTATTGAAATATTCGGATGATTCCGATTCTTAAAATCCGATTCGGAATCGGATGATTCGTAACCTGGTGATTCCGATTATTACATTCCGATTCGGAATCGGATGATTTCGAATCGGATGATTTCGAATCGGATGATTTCGAATGGGATGATTTCAAATCGGATGATTCTGAATCGGATTATTTCGAAATGGATGATTCTAAGTCGGATTTAGACTCTGTAAAATTTGTACAACGATTTTATATCGAATGAATCAACCGAAACTTTTGGGTAGGTGTCCATATAGGTACGTATTCGTATAAATTGTGTGATTTTGGAAATACTCAACTTTCCGGTTTTGACTTGATCATCCGACATTTATTATCTGAACTAACGGACGGTGTTTGTTGTTCATATACGTTGTGCACATTTAAATCACACAGTCACATTCACTCAATATATTAGTAAGCACAAATAGTAAACTTTTGTTGCAGATAACTTTAATAGAGATTTAGTTACGTATAAAATAAACATGAAATATGATCCCGTATTCCACCGTGTTTATTGAAATGCATTTGAAATCATCCGAATACGTGCAATTTATACGAGTGCGCGTGGTCGAATATGGAATCGGAATATTATTCCGATTATTGAAATCATCCGAATACGCGCAACTTATACGAGTATGTCTGATGGAATACGGAATCGGAATATTATTCCGAATATCATGGCCTTCCGATTCGGGTATTCCGATTATTGAAATCATCCGAATATTTACAACACTAGTTTGCAGTAGTGTTGTAAATATTCGGATGATTTCAATAATCGGAAGGCCGTGATATCCGGAATAATATTCCGATTCCATATTCTGCCAGACATACTCGTATAAATTGCATGTATTCGAATGGTTTCAATAATCGAAATAATTCACACGAAGCGCGGTGAAATACGGGATCATATTTCGTGTTTATTTTATACATAACTAAATCTCTATTAAACTTATTTACAACGAAAATTTACTATTTTTTTCTTAATAACAAATTCTGTGATTTAAGTGTCAACAACGTCTATGAACAATAAACATCGCTCCTCAGTCCGAAAAACGAGTTTTGGATGATCGAATCAAATCCGGAAAGTTAAGAATTTCCAAAATCACACAATTTATACGAATACATATACAGAGACCTAAGTACCAGAAGTTTCGGTAGATTCATTTTGTATAAAATCGTTGCACAAATTTTGCGGATTTGGAATCATCCGAGTCGCAATCATCCGATTCAGAGTCATCCGATTCGAATCGGAATCACCCGATTCCGAATCGGATTCATCCGAGTATTTCAATAATCGGAATCAACGAATATTTCAGTTCGGATACTCACAACATCAACACTAGTTCACAGTGCGAACTAGTGGCGGCCCGTGACAATATTGAGATATCTTGCTCTCCCCCGTTTTTTTATATTAATTTTACAAAGTTTTGAATTAGTTTTGTTCAGCTGGCAGTAATTTATTACCTCGTTTATTGCTAACAAGAATAACACCCACACAAAAAAATTAATGTAGGCAAATTAGAAGACATTTTAAAATGAAAAATACATTAAGTTCTTATCGGGAATACTTATCTGCTTAAATATAAATACTAACGTATTTCCTTCGAACTTATTTAGTTTTTACACTGCACGTACATACATGAGTCACTTGTTTACATTTTCCCACCTAACTAACGCAAAACTATTCAGTGCTGGGACTCGCGTAAGATCGCTAAAGTTATAGCGATCGCTATAATAGCGAAGCGAAGATATTGTTTGTTATAGGATATTAGTACTCCGGTTAGCGTTCGTTATCTTGCTCGGCAAAGATCGGAATTCGCTTCATTATATCGTTAAATTTTAGTAATTTTATATTTATGTAGTTTGAGACGTTGCAAAATGAATGCTGACAAATGTATTTCTACAGCTCTTAGCATAAATATGGCATAAACTTCCATTTGGGATGTTGGCGGATGGCAATACTTAATGGAAATAAACCGTGGGAAACACCATGGTGGATATTACACATAATTTTTTTTTTTTTTGACAGAGATCTTCGATAAGAAGCAGATATTTTACATAACCTAGAATAATAAAAGCATTTCATATTTCAGGGACCTAAAATGCAAAATTCGACAAGTCCACAGGAAGAAAGATTAAGATACAGTAAAAAGAAACTCATATACCTAATACTCGATCAGACATATGAAATGTGTATTTGTTATATCATCAGTGATTACTGATTTTAGAAGAACAGTGCATAGGACACTTAAAAGGATAATTAATAAATAGACAATTTTGCTTTGTAACTGATATTGCAACGTGTCGTGTTTTGCTTCTAGGCACCTGATTTATGCTCTAGTGCTTATTTCTTCCGGTTTTGTTATCTTTACTTTATAAAGTAGCTTAGCAGAGTGAAAATCATAAGCTTCATTAACACAATTTTGCAACATATTCTACTCTACTTGTTTTTAAAATATTTTTTTTTTTTCAATAATGAAAAAAAATCGCAAGATGGTATTTAACACTGATACTTTACAAAACCTTTATAAAATATTTTACCTAGTACAGTAGGTATAGAATCCTTTAATAGTCAAATCTATAATAAGTGAAGTTTTAGTAAATCTTTTCTACAAAAAAACAGCAATTTTGGGCGGCTGAAAATATATAAATTAACAAGTTATTGTGGTCCTTATGTAATGTGCAAATATACAGTATATAGCTATAGTATCATTTATAAAAATAAATATTCATTTTTAGGAATAGCACAGATGATAAATTAAAATGTAATAAACATAATTGTTTTCGGCTTTTTTTTGTTTCTTAATTATAAAATTCTTGAAAAACATTAAAAAGTACTGTATTTTTACCACTTGCTACTTCCGTTTTAAGTTTGTTGTATTTTAATCAGCCCACAGCCGATAACGGTTATAGCACATATATAAAATGTAGATTATTTTATACCATAACCAATAACCTAAATAATTTTTTGAATTTTATGAATTTTATGACTGTTCGATGATTGTCCAATCTTTCTCTTCGGGGTGTACGAAGTTATCCGAAGATCGTAACGACAACAATTTTTACATGCTACAATAGCGAGTGATATCTCGGCATAGCGAATTTTATCTGCTGACCGGAGTACCAACCAAACCTTTGGAATTCGTTATGGTTTGGTCATGGTGGGGTGCGGGGACTTCATCATAACGATTCTACGGAGTCCCAGTATAGGTGCTTTTGTAAGTTTATATCGACGAAAGCAACACAATACAGAGCACATTGACTTATTTAAGCGTAGATCGTCGAGTAAAATATAATGGATATTCTAAGCATAAGCGGACGTATTTCTTACGAAGAATGACAAACACCATGTTTATTTTCTTTGTTTGTTTACTTATACAAATGGCTTGTTTTTTTCTTAAAACACGGTTATGATATATTTTTCAGGAATAACATCTTTATTACTTATACTTTATTTCATTTTTATAATTTTTACCGAAGGAAGATATGAATGAAACTTTCTTAAGTAGTACTATAATTAATAAATATTCTTAAACACAATTTTTATTGCGGGGAAGTGTCTAAACCGAAATCCATATGCGACGATCATCTACATATGTTTCTACTTTCAATAGCTGATCTTCGATGGCCGTCTGACTCACGCGCTTCCTTTAGATTTCCCTACCGTCATGGCGAGAGACACCTTGTCCTACAGTGCCAAGCACTGGTCTAGGATAAGTCCTAGATATTTAACATCTGTCCTCCAAAGGGAGTGTTACAGCACATCGGTATAGAATTTAATTTTACTGCTAACAATATAAAAATATACAGGGTGTTGTATTTGAAAAAATGAAATTTTGCGGTTTTCAAAATTTTTTGATGTCCTTATTAATTTTTAGTCACCCTATAATCCTAGTACAATGAGAACTTTTTATACGTTTTGGTGAAACGATGTAAGTACTTGATAGTTTCAAAGTGGAAGACCTCTGGTATTTAAAGCAAGCGAAAATTAATCAATTACATACAATAGTGTACATGTCAAAAATTTTCACAAAAATTGTAACATTTCAGGAACAGTTGAAGATAGATTTATGGAAACCTAGTTGTAATCGTCATAGAATTTTATCCTACTTTCAAAAATGTAGTAATATAAGGCTGTCCTATTTAAAATAACAAAGTTTCTGGCTATTTCCATTTAACCAAAAGTGTAAGAAACTTGAAAATATTTTAAAAAGAAGGTAAACACCAAACTATTGCTAATTCCAAATTTTTAAAACTGAAACTTTTCGTTAAGCCCGAAAACTTCTAGCCACTTCGGTGGAAAATCCTGTATACTTGAGTGAGCATTATATTCACCTTAGCATTTGGTGTAATTATAATTTATTTTTTCCCATAAGCTATTCCAGAACGATTCATCAAATATCACTTCTCCTCTTCTCAGATTTTACAAAGATAACAACAAA
Organism: Protaetia brevitarsis; assembly: GCA_004143645.1. Taxonomy (NCBI): domain Eukaryota; kingdom Metazoa; phylum Arthropoda; class Insecta; order Coleoptera; family Scarabaeidae; genus Protaetia; species Protaetia brevitarsis. The sequence continues at coordinate 1,668,849 of RXPK01000158.1, forward strand.
ATTCGTGATTTTGTGACATCCTGAACAGTTCATTTATTTTAATGGAATGAGATTATATTATGAACATTAAGCAAAAAGAGAAAAAGGTAAAGGTAGTAATAATAATAGTATTACTATTATTAAGGTCACAAAAACAAAAAAATAAATTGATTAATTGCTGACGACGCGCAACGTGCAGCATAACCTATGTTCTGACTCACTTTGATCTGTAACTACACTAGCACAGAAATATTTTGTACTATAAAGTATCTTTATTTTGCACCTACTTCTAAAAAGAATTTTCTTGATTGCTGCAATCATATTTCGCAAATTTCTAACTTTTAAATTAACATCTTTATATACGCAAGACATACGATATTTCTATGAATGATTTTTTTTCTTTATAAACGCTCTTATATCAGAACTGCTGCTTTGTTATTTTTTATTGCGTTGAGTTCTATATGATTGATTGACAATAGTTCTGTTTCGGACACGGTATATGCACCTTAACTCTACTTTTAAATGTGCGTCTTTCAACGAACTATATACAATACCCCTCTTTATTCGAAACACTTCGAAAAAAGCTTTCTCCATTTTTCTTTCTCTTTTGCAAAATAAATTTTAATGAAAATAGGTCAAGTTTAGTTTATTATTTTCAGATACGTTGCAACAATAGACGCTGGTTAATGTTAAGTAGCCTCCTACAGACGAAAATATAATATAAATGAATTAGGAATCATTGCTCAAGGTTATAAGGTCAAATAATTTAACGTAGCAAGCGGTGATGTCCTCGTCAAAAGTGACACGATGGCAACAAAAATAATAAAATATATAAATGTACTACTTCATATACATTTTTTTGCTAAACTTTCATGTGGACTTTTTAGTATTAGTATTATTACATATATTTCAATAAAATAATAAGTGATAAGATTTGTAATAGTAACAAAGTACACGCGACAATTCAGTTTATTCAACGACCTTATTTTTATATCTACGTTCCCCTACACAGCGTTATGTTTTGTTCAAAAATAAACAATTTGACAATGACGTTACGTATATTATATAAACAATGTAGATAATCTATATAAGCTCTACAGATATATCGTGCTAGCAAACCTACAGCTTGGATGGGTCGACCTTTATATGCGAAAAGAAGGTATTATGGTAACAGATAAGTCTACGTTTAAATTTAAATTAATAAGTCATTCTTTGTGAACAACACATTACATTTCTCTAAAGATAAACGTGACTTTAAAAAGTAATTGAACGGATTTGCCCGTCCACATCTTTAGATAGGGACGCAATGTGAATATTACCGCTTATATGGAATGACTGCATATATAGCAATAGGCGGCGGCGTTTAGTAGTGACTACGGAGAGTTTTTATGCATAAGTTTATGTCCCTATTGAAATGTGTACCCGTTTCGAACCAGTATGTATACATATAGGTCTGTTTTCGTTCCAACTTTGCACAGTTCCATTACGGTTCAAAGCAAACGCTCACGTGCGTAGTAAAAAGTTTCCCACTACACGACAAGGTCATGATCTGTGCTGGTCTACTGCTCTGAACGGTAATAGAACCGTCTGAAGTGCGAACGAAAACAGACCTTATTATGATTTGTGTAAAGTGTGTGTGAGGTGGGTGCGTTATATGCACTAAAAATTTTTAGTGAAATTCCTGTACGATTTTGCAGCAATTTTGTGCCCCTAAACCTTCCAGGTATTTTACTTTTAGAAGTAACATTTCTAACTATAGTAATTTTCCGAAGGTTTTCTCATGTATTCATAGTAAAATTTCGAAATGTGGGTAACTTTTTCAAGATCTTTTCGTGTAGTCTGCAATACTCACAAGTAGAATTTCTAAAGTAGTGATAATTTCCATAGAAGTTGTACTTGTTTAAAAGTTCAGTATTTCTGTTTCTTTTTCTTTCCTAACAAAAAGGAAAATATCGACAAAATTAGTGATGGGCATAATCGAATGACGAAAAAAGTCATCAATCGATTATGATGTTTGAATTATGAATGATCATTCGATTATGAGTGATAATCGATTATAAATGATTTATATGAATGATAATCGATTATGAACGGATTTGTATGTATGAATTTTATTGAAGTGATCGTATTCGATGGTTGTAATAAGCATATATAGAAGCATTGGGAGAAATAATGCATAGAAAAGGCAATGAGAACCTCAAAAAAGGGTCATTATATTAAGAATTGGAAAAAAATATATAAAAGTGAATTTCTAAAACCATTTTCTTCCAATAAATGATAATCGAATGATTATTCGATTATCGAAATCATTCGATTATACCCACCACTGGTCGAAATGAAAATATCCTGCTAGGGTATATTTAATTAGAATTTAATACATAAAAGGCAAACAAAATAAAGATTTTCTAAAGCTTACTCAGAAACCACTGCACGACATTGTCTCTCCACATTGGCAGTTAATTCACAAAAATCAAAGGCCACCGTATGTAATGGGGAAACTGTTGTGAAACATTTATTAATAAGAAATATTTATCTGGCAAGTAATAGATAAATATTTGAAAACTATGCTATGTAGAAAACTTATATCGAATATGGAAATTCAGTGTAGTGAAATAGGAGAACCGCCATCTTCACGGCAATTTCTGTAGTTGTAGAATACGTTTAACGTATTTGTTACTAAATTTGTTACTAGAGGACAGAAAACTTTACTATTTAGAACATCAGGACGTGATGATTTACAGGAAACAATTTTGACGTAAATCTACTACTACTTTATCTGAAACTGTACCGACTTTGTATAAATAAATAATTTCTTTAAGAAAATCATAGTACTTGATATCATATATCCAAAAAATATTTTTTTTCTGTTAAGATAATTTATTTGAATAAAAGATATTATTCCTAACTCTAATTTTCCAAATTGTAAGAAATGTTAAGTTATGTTTTCGTCGATATAAAACCACAAAAACACCTGAATAGTTTTGCGTTAGTTAAGTGGATAAAAGTAAACAAGTGGCCCATGTACGTGCAGTTTAAAGACTAAACATATACAATTGCGAAGGAAATACATTAGTATTTGAAGGGTGCACGGGAATAACGATCAAAGTCCGTATTCATACATTAAGAGATAAATGAATTTTAAAGTTTGACACTTAAAGGTGTAAAACGAAACTACATTATAGCAACTTTGATTTCTACGGACTACGACCGTTTTTGAAATAGTTTGAACGCGCATTATTATAATACTCAGAATTTCCTACAAATTGGCACCCTTATCTCATGATCGTTATTCCCGTGTACCCTTCATTTATATTTAGGTAAGTATTTCCGATAAGAACTAAATGTATTTTTCACTTTAAAATTGCTTCTTTTGTCTACATTAAATTTTTTGTGTCAGTATTATTTTAGTTAGCAATAAACGAGGTAATAAATTAATGCAAGCTGAGCTAAACTGATTCAAAACTTTGTACGTTCACATATATTAAAAACTGCCAATTGCTCTTTTCCGAGCCGAGTGAATTCAGAACGAGTTCTGTTTAAATTGTAACAGTGTAAAGGACAAGGTTATGGTGGTGAAAAGGAACGATGAAATGCAACTGGTAAAAATATAAGAATAATTTTTTTTGAGTGTTCGCGAAATACTATTTCAAGGTGTTTCTATAGTCTTAAAGAATAAATTTGAAAAATTATTTAGACATAGTTTTAAAATTGTCGCAATATAGAGGGCAAGGTTGTGATGATGTAGCTAATAAGAACGGTACTTTAAGCTAGACTGTGAAGAAAACAAACAAATGCCGATTTTATATATTGTGCAACTTGTAACTTGCGTAAAATGTGCATGAATTGTAGAAATACTACAACTTTGCCGAAAACACTATATTGCTTTGGACAGAGTCCTAAGAGATTGGATATTCTAAAAGAACTACCACATTTTCATCATTTACATGAAAAAAAAAACAATCCTATCCGATGATCGTCTAGATATGAATCGATAGTTGCATTGAAATACAGATCTGTACCTCAGAGGCAAACTATGTTAAGTCCAAATATGGCGAAATTGAGTTAAGTATGTTAAGTTAATATACATACAATGAGGTTTCATTGCTATCTTTTTTGTTTTTCTGTCTTGTTGCATTAAAAAGTTAGACACGTTTGAACTATGTTAAGTCACACCTTAACCTTAACATAACAAAAACTTTAAACGCGTCTACCGTAAAATGCCAATTTTGGACTTAACATACTTTGCCTCTAAATACAGAGATATATTATGCTTCTTTAGATATTATAATAAATCAGATATAAAATATATTTAACGTCGTAAAAAAAAATGTGAAAGCATATTTCTCCAAAAACTATTTTACACCCAGAAGACGACGAATTTTATCAAAAAGCAGCGATTTTGATCAACCACTATTCAAAGCATATTTTGTATGCATCTTTTCTCAATTTCTATTCTCTGTGCCTGTAATTCAATTTCGAATACATTCAAAATTATTAATTTTAGAACGTAAGTGTTTTAAGTTTAGCTTCCTCCGAAGTAATTACAGTACTTTGGTTATTTCTGACTCTTCTTTGACAGTGGCAAGTGCGGAAAGATTATTTTCCAAATAATCAAAAACTGTTTAACAAACACAAAGGGGTAAGAAAGACTTCTTGGGCTTGCGGTCATATCAATCGAAAATAAAAAAAAAAAACATGAGTGATAGACATTGATGAACTAAACGTGTGGAGGAATTTATATTTTAAAGGAAGTTAAGAAAATAGATTAAAAAATACAATTTATACGTTTTTTTATCTGATTTTATTGCAAATATTTCTGAATAGCTTATAGTAATAAAAAACACGATTCTAGTAAAATAATGTTTGATTAAGTGATACATATATTTATACAAGTGTTTTACGATAATTGAGTTTACATTCTTTCCTTTTTGTCAAACAAGTCTTTATTTATATTTTGATAGTATAAAATATTCTTCCAGGGATAAATATGTTGTGGTTCCTTCTTAAATAACGAAACAAATGAAAATGCAAGTGTTTTATTGTAGACCTTCAAATTTCTGACACGAACACACAACTTTTAATTAGGATTCAAGAGTTATGACTATATCGTTCTGTGCAATACAAAGGCTGTTCCTTTTTATTCGACTACTTCATTTCTATCATTCGACCCTGCACTAGCTTGTTAACGGATGATGCCCGGGGGTGCAAAAGAGTTTCAGACGGAAACTAAATAATATCGAGTTGTCTATAATAAATAAATGTGAAATATGAAGAATAAATGTTTTACTAGTATAATGCAGTTCAGACCAAAATCACATTATTTTAAAAAGCGTACATAAAATGAATTAAGTGAGTTATTGTGATAAATAGCGATGAAGTTTAAAATGAGTATCCAACAAATAAATTAATTTAATGTGACCTGGGAACCACTGCACAATGACAGTAGTTCTTATCCATGTACTTTCTTAATTCTTGTCCCGTTGTAAAAAATAGATTTATTCGGAAATCCAAAGAAACTGCGACCATTGTTAACATCAGAATTTATCTTGCAAGAGCGAACAGCTCAATAGCATGATGCCCATTGGCGTTTTCTTTCACGGTTATTTCACTTAAACCTCACAGTATAATGTATAACAAAGTAAGTAAATGTTATGGCCCCTAACCTTACCTTTTGCACAATGCTCCTTATCAAGGTTCATTAAATATTTTTGAAACTGCAGGGGTAATTTAAAACTAATGAAATACGTAAAATAAATAAATAAAACAAGTAAATCATGCAGATTAAACGGATGAGTAAACTAATTTATATAGATATAAAGGTAAACAATAACCAACTGCCGTTTGGAAAGCTGTTGTTTGAAGTGAAGCTAGGCTTAGAAATTTGGACTCCGATGACTCATTTATTGGCCGAACTGTTTAAACTGTGTAGCTGATGTCATAAATGTGTGCATAAAATGTATTCTTGTTGGTATATTTATGATATAAACCCATGTGATACTTAATAAAGTTTAATTTCAATTATTCGTCCTTTTCGATTATTCGGCACCCTAATGACCGATGATGGTCACGGGCAATCGAGGTTTTACTGTATATGTCATGAAATTTTCATTACTTCTCCAGCTACGCTCTAACTAACTGGCAGCGGGCGCCTCCACCACTTTGAAGATTTTACACTTTTACAACAACGGAAATAAGAAATATGCTGAAATATGAAACAGTTTTCAATAATCGCATAGTTGTACAAATGTGTAAAATTGTATATTTTAAATGTATACACTGGTTTATATAAATATGGATGTATGTATCTGTGTATCTTGTACTGCGGCAAAGTTTAAAAATCGAACCAAATGGAATTCGATCCTAATGCTGACTCACTACTTTATCATTATCGCATTTGCTCTCTAAGGGAATTATGGACGCAAACATTCCCGACCAGATTACCGTTTCACACGCAATATCAACCGTAATATGTACTATAAAAACGTAAATTATCAAAAGTTAAAATGTGTAAACACGAACTTCAGTTAGTGTATATTCGTTGACTTTAATTCTTGCAGGTTGAATAATGAATATAGGCATCGCTTTGTTTGTTTTCATAACGTTAGCTGCCACTACTATACGCTCTCAAGACGAAAGTGAAGAAGATAAGCAGGAAAGAATTTCTACTGAATTAAAGCTTGCGGATTGGGGCTTAGCCGATTACCATGAGGCGATTGTTAGAGCAAGGAAGAAAGTCCTACTGTACGCTTCCAAATATGATGACGAGGTAAGTAATATTTATTGAAATTACTGTCGTTAGATTATCAGTAAATTTAATTTATTAAAAAAATCGCCTTTTGTGGGGTGCCATATTTTATTTTTAAATTGTATGAAATATCGTAAGATGTACTCGTCACTTGTAACTCGTACGTTTGTTATTGTATTATGATTATGAACCATTATATGTTAATATGTTTCGAGTATTGAATTCAAATAAAAGTAAATTATTTACCCATCGATTGTAAATTCGTCGAATTCATTACAGTTAGAAACATTGAAATGTTAATTTTGTTCCGAAATATGTATAAACGCTACTAGTTTCAACTGTAGGTATGCTATATTTCACATAAAAAATATCTGGTATGTAAAGGTATTCCCAGGAAGACTGAATCTTTGTTTATAGCTCTATTTTTCATTTTAAAAGAAAAATTTTCTACAAAGCTTTTATAGAATTCAATGTTCCATAACCTGAAGATATTTTCGATTATACAAGATTACTTTAATAATAGTCTTCTTCTGTTATATATTATTTGATTTTTCAATTCCATGCGAAAAATAACATAATTTATAAACGACTACATGTGTATCTTTAATAATAACATGGTTATTTAGTCCTCGAAAGGAAACATCTATACAACCTTTTGTCGAAGATGGCGTGGTCCATATTTCAAGTAATTACTGTCTACAGTAGTACAGTAACTAAGGTGGATTACACTATGAAAATTCTTTAACAAAGGTCTTTGATAAATGATATTGACAAAGAACTTTTATAGTCTAATGGGTTAACTTTTTTTTAAAAGACATTTTCTTAACTTTAACGTAAATCAGCTAGATTTTTTTTATCAATAGCACAAAGATGTATATCTTTCTTTTATATCCAATTATTCCTCTGGGCGTAGGTACCTCTTCCAATCCATTGCTGCTTCATGTAAAATATATTGATAGTATTATTTGAAATTGATTTTTTAGGTATACGGTAGGACTATTTAAAAATTTAACAAATGTTTAAATATTCAATCATTCATTCATTCATTTCATTAAGTTAGGGTGGACACCTAATGTCCGGGTACTTGAGCTAGGTGCTCATTGTACCATCCCTATTAAGTCTCTTATTTGCACTCGAGCAGCTTGGTGTTCTCTATAAAACCCAGTATCTTGCCCAGTGGAAACTTGAGAACCTTCGAAGGCTGCAATAGATCTCGCCCGAAATATTTCTGCCTGAGTACCTTCAATTCCTCACATGTGCAGATTACATGTAAACTCGTTTTCTCCTGTAGTTCGCATCTTCTGCGCCACGGTTCGCTTACTCGGCCTGTGTTGTGTAGATGCTTTTTCAGTGAACAGTGTCCAGTTACCAGCCCAGTAATGGTTTTAGCTTCTTTCTTACTGCGCCTGAGTAGGTTATCAGACAATCTAGCATTCCCATCCCCTATCAGCGCTTTGTTATGGAGTTGACCTTCAGTCGACCTCCATTTCTTTGTACTTTCTTTATCTAACCAGGTCCAGATCTCCCTTCTTGCGGAATCCTTAGTAATCCCACATACGGGCTCTGGATCCATGAAGTGTCTTTTAGAGCTCTCCTTGGCTAGTTTGTCGGCTATTACATTGCCCTTTATACCCTCATTTCCCGGCACCCAAATCAAAGACACCGTGTTGTCCGTGTGAAATGTTTAAATAGTAATTTAATAAATCTTTTACGTTTCGGATCTTTTTTTATTAAAATAATGTCTTTATTATTCTGTTTACAAAAATGAAATTATTGCACCATATGTTTTAACTTTTTTCAACCAAAAATGCAACCAAACATATAGTCGAACTTATTCTCAGTTTAGGGGCCAAATTCAGGTATTGTAAAAAAAGAAATACCAATAATAGAAATTGTAGTAAATATCGAAACAAATTTAAAAACTTAATAACAAAAACAAATACAATGTGCAAAATAGAATGTCAAGATTGTAAAGGTGCCTATATCGGACAATCCAAACAGTACATTGAAAATAGAATTTATGCACATAAATATAGTACCTACATATTACTAATAAATATAATGTAACGGCACTGCCCAACAGATAGATAATAACTACAAATTTAATTTGGAAGAAACAGAAATATTAAATATTGAATAATAATTATCATAAAAGTATATTCAAACAATATATAAAAAACCGTAATAATGCCATTAATGATAAAAGCAATATTAAAGTAGCTTAAGTAATATTTATAACAATCTAGTAATCAACAAAAAAGCAAAAATAAACTATTAAATCAAGTGCCTGCACACCTGTATAATTGTAATATCATTTTGTTGAATGTAACAGGTTTAAATTTTATAAATCTTAAAAAAATATATTAAATTAAAAAATACTATTTAAACATTTACTAATACAAATATACTGATATTAATTTTTCTTTGAAAAATTTCTCCCAGAAATTTGTTACAGTAAATCCGTTTTTTCTATTTATATTATATTTAAACATTTGTTAATTTTTTAAATATTCCTGCCGTATACAAAAAAAAAAAAACAATTTCAAATAGTGCTATTAAAGAATAAATGGTAAATAAAAAAAAAAATTCTTCATATAAGTTAAACGAATATATTGTATAAATTGAAGGAATAATTTTAAGTTCAAAGCAGGCCTTGTTATATCAATCAAATCAAACGAATAAGGAAAAACGAGTAATTACAAACGAATATTATCAAACAAAAAATATAAAATCAATGCAGTCCTATTGCAATACCTCGCCTAGAGAAAAGTATATTTAAATTTTATTTATCTTTAGTATTTTTTGCTATTATGAAGTATAATAAATTAAATTGCCTATCAGCTTATATTTAAGTTATTGATTTACTGTGTTTCTTAACATGGTTTAATACTATTACTGAAATTAATGTTATCTTTAGAGAGCATCAAAGCAACTTAAATTGTTGGTTTTATATAAAAGCGCATTATTAAAAGAAAAATGAGTCCAAAATCATTAGAAAAAGTGCAATGCTGCTACAGGTTGTGTTTTATTAGATAATACTTATTTCTAAAGATTGGCGTCTTCTTCCTTTGTTTGAATTTGATATGTGACTTAGGTTAGATATTAACACATAATTTCTTCAATTTGTATAAGTTTATTAAATTATTAATAAAATCTCATATGATACAAATGCGAAAGTTTATTTGCCAAATTATCGATAAAATTACACTATATAATAAACACAAAACAAAACAATATAATAACTGCTTTTTAAAAAACATCTTATGTAAGGTATAAGTATTTTTTAAGCGTCATTTAGGGAATGACAGCGTTTATCCAAAAATGAAGCAAAAAATAAACTATACCTAATATTACCATTTGAAAAAAAAACCGTGACATCATAACTTTTTGAATGTCATTGCAAAAACGACACTATATTTATGAAATGATAACTATTTTAAAACATTAATTAATCAACAATGATAACACCCGTTAAAACCTATAGAAAAATGAACTTTTGCTTTGCACTCATTCACTTTGCATTTAGCCGTTTCTTCTACGGTCCACCCCTTTTTCCTCCTTCTCCTTCTTTCAATACTCTTCTGAAATGTCTGTGTTCTGGCATCCTACTTATATGTCCCTATATATGTTGCTGCGCCCTTATTTCACGATTCCTCTTTTCCTTTCTCTATCCGCTCTCTTCTGTTTTCGTTCTACCAAATATATTCCTTAACACTTTTTCCCACATACCACCATTTTCATTTCGTTCTTTTTCGTATTTTGGCAATTATCTCAGTTCGACCCGTTTTTTTTTCTTTTGTTAACTTAACCGCAGTAAGCTTCAATTTTATAATATTTTTACGAGAATTTTTAAAAATGAAATCTATAGTCATAGACACCTGTTTATGTTATTATTAGCATGACATAATCCGAATTCTGGAATTTATTTTAAATTTCAATTAAATATGTCCCACCAAAGACTGTATCTTTGATTACTGCTCAATTTTTGATTTTAGGAAAAAGTCTTTTATACAAAAGTTTGACACAATTCAATGCTGCATAACCTAAAAATATATTTGACTATTTCAGTTCTACGTAGAAAGATATGATTTTATATAAGCTACTATATGTCTATCTGTAATAGAAACGTTGTTATTTACGCTTTTGTAAAAAAAAGGCCTGCTGCAAGCTTTCCATTAAAGCGGTGTAGTTTGTATATGCTTTTTTTTAGATAAAAATCGCTATAATTATATACAGATGTCCACTATAGTCCTAATTATTTGCTTACTTTAGCTCATGGTAACTTGATTTTTTAAATAGCACTCTATATATATCTTTGCTTATGCTAAATTAACCCTTACGCAAAGCCATTTCAATTCATACTAAACATTTGTGACGACGACTCATGCAGGATAATTATTTTTAAATAATTTTTTAAATAATCTAATAAATTTTCAAATCAGCTCAATATCTAAACGCGATATAATTAAATGAAGCCGCAAAATAGTAAGTATGAGATCATGAAATACAAAACTAATAACACTATTTTTTTAATAGAAAGTGATTTAATGTCATTCTTCATGTAATACGTTTTCCGTGATTTCTTTTTTTTTTGCTACCTAAAGAACCTTGTGTACGAGAAAGAACCATCTACTTATCCATAGAATTATTGAAAGAACTACCCCAAAACTTAGAGGATAGAAATGCGCTTAAAAGAATGATATATTTTTGAACATCTGCTATAAATTTTGATAATTAGGGATGCTTGCTACGTGTAAATACTTTTAATTAAGGATGTATTTTGTTGGGGTTAAATGTTCATTTGCTTTTTATTAAAATAAAAGGCAAACACTAAACCTTAATTTAATGTTTTATGAATAAAGTACATACTATTTAAGTAATTAAGTAAATATATAAGAAAATAAATAAACAATCACTGAGATGTAACAAAGACATAGTATTACATACAAAATTATTTGTTGACAGTTCTGACATTTAACTATTATGCTCGTGAAATAATTCTCACGGCCTGCCCTATTAAAAATAGGTATTATTATTTTTGCTAATTATCATTAAATATCATTCTTTTCGCAAAAAATATGTCATTAGTGTTATATTTTATTATCTGATACTCAAACATTACTTTGGGCTAAAGTTAAGCAAATATTCAGTACTATGGTGGACACCTGTATATAATTATAATGATTTTTGTTTCACGGTTGTATTAAGCTAAATATTCATGTATGGTATTTAAAATATGAATATCTAAAGCAAACGCAAATATAAACTACGCCGCTTTAACCAAAAGGTTGCAGCAAAGTCATTTTTTTCAATGCGTAAATAACAACGTTTTGTTGTTACAGATAGACATATAGTAGCCTATATAAAGTCATGTTATTTTTCTGCGTAGAATTTAAGCATAGAATAATATACAGGGGGTTCCATCTAAAATAACGGAATAAGTATGCCTTGTATAATCAGAAATGTTTTTGGGTTATGTAGCATCGAATTGTGTAAAACTTTCGTATAAAATACTTTTTGCTAAAATCAAAAATAGAATTGTAATCAAAGACCCAGTCTTCGGTGAGATACTTCCATAAAGTTTATGTTCCAAAAGATGGCTATTGGCTTATGATAATTATATTTTCAGGTAGAAGCAATAATTCAGTATGGCGATTATTTGCAAGAGCAAACCGCCAATTTTCTAAAAATTCCTGAAGACGACATTCCTTATGAGTATCAAAGAAACTATACCTTTTTTCTAAAACCCGGCGATTTTCTCATGAATAACACCGAGCTGCAGAAGGTAAATGTTAAAACGGATAACAATATTATAAGGGGCTATTAGAAATATGCAAATCTAACCTGCTTGTGTATTTTCAGATAGTAACATTTGCAAAAGAAAGCGACCATATTTCCAGAAATATTCGACTTGAAAATCCAAACAAACCGGAACTAAATATCGGGAAACAAACGTTTTTAGATCTTTTGGCAACATCCAAAAATATGTCTCTGCTCCAAGAATTATGGTCCAACTGGCAAAGTAAAATTTCCCATTCTTTTGATAAATATGAGCAGATATTGGCGCTAGTTAATGAAGCGGCAAAAAAGAATGGTAAATTTTCTATTATGATGTTCTAATAATATAACGTTGAAATTATTAATTCCTGAATAATGTTTTTAGAGATGTACGATGCTAAAGCCTATTGGGAAATGTTAACCGAATACGAAAATGGATATCAAAAAGCTGAAGATTTATGGGCTGGCATAGAACCTATTTATAAACAATTACACGAGTTCGTTTTGGCTAGAATTAACAACTATTATGAATCTAATTTTACAGATATACCAGTGTATTTAACAGGTAAGCTACGAGATGTTATCAATATGACTTTGATGAATCAAAAACTTATCTACAGGTTCTAACTTTGGCGAAGATTGGACTAACTTAGCTGATATTATAATACCTCATCAACAGATGTATAAAGATGCCGAATCTACATTTAAAACGCTGGTAAGTGTAATAGGAATCCGCATTAGTTTTATTTAATGGATTATTCTTTATTTTAGTCAATAGAGAAGGTATACAACTTAGCTAATACATGTAATAAGAACATACATTTCAAAATGTACATCTGTCTAAAAATAGTTTTAAGTATGAGTTTTGCGAACCGATTTTACTTACGTATAGTGCTTCGAAATATTCCGAGTAAGCAATTTCTGTTTAGGCGTAAGATATTGCGCGATTCAATTAACATTTTCAGGATTTTTACATGTCCGAACGTAACGTGGAATATCTATATGAATGCGCACGAGATAATTTTAAAAGCAGGCTTGAAAAGCTTAGATTTTCCATCGTTACCAAGAAGAGAGTTAAGACAGTCCTTCATGGAAGAAGCAATTGTAAGTTTAGGTTCAATTATCGCCATTCAAAACCTTCCAAATTACGGTTTTACACCAGAAAGCGATTACATCAACGTTGCAAACGCCACAGAATACGGTTTAGCAGCCAAGCTCCTCGTTGCACTGCGTGTGTTACCTAAATTAGCCTACTACATGGCTGCAGATACCTGGAGAATGGAAGAATTGGGTACCCCATCGGGGGATATAATAAGTAGTTGGTGGGAAAAAAGGTTATAACTTGAAAAAAAGATTATTCAATAAATAATCACATTGCTCCTTCCTTTTACAGAAACAAATACCAAGGTGTTGAAGGTGTTAGCAATAAAGAATCCGACTTCTTAGGTGACCCTTATATAACCGCAAATAAGCCTTACTTGTCGTAAGTCGCACATGAATCACGTACTGTCAAATCTTATTAAACGAAATACTTTTTAGAAAATTCCTTGGTGCAGTGTTACTGTTTGAACTGTTGAATTACCATCAGCTGTATCCGTTCACACACAATGATAATTTAGCCGAAAGACTACGTGATGAAATTGATTTGAGGTGTGTTTCTCTTTTCTAATCACTATAGTTAGGACTAACATAGTATAGATGCTCATGTTAATAATATTTTAAAACTGTACATTTGGAAGCTAATGTAGATATAGCAGAGATATAAATTTCCATAGCATTAAACAGGGAATTTATTGTTAGGGAATGTTATTTTTTAAACAATTTTTAGAATTATTCGTACTACAAAACGCCTTCTTCCGAAGTAATGTGGTTTGAATATAGTTGCTTAATGTATAGAATAAGTAGATGCATGAAACATAAGAAAATGGCACAAAAATGTTAAAAATGAAAAAACAATACGATGTTTATAAGTACAAAAAAACAGTTTATCATCTATAGGCGTTTACGAAAAGTGGATTATAAGGTATCTACCGACTTTCTATCCTGCTCTAACACTTTGTAAATACATGATTTCCTTTCACTTTCGGTGCATCGGTATATATCCGATCCAATTTTCGTAAACCCATTATGTGTCACAAGGTGCAAAATACATCAAAGCTTCTTCAAAGGTAACTTATACAGGGTCAGACAAATGTGTTGGAACACCTGATTTCTGGTTATATATATTTATATATAGCAAAGGTTACACTGCGAACCTAAAAGATTTATTGTGTCTTCTGTTCTTGCTGTTTTACAGCTGTCCTTCCAATCCTATTACTTTTAGAAAGTGTAGGATATCAGAAGGCCCCAAGTGAGGTAAGTCTCCCTCTGCGATTGCTACGCAAAATTTGAGGAGACGGATGCCATCCTGTTCCCCAATCTGTTCAGTCGTTTTGCTCCTCCCTTTGTTCCTTCCCTTGTGAGGTACTCTCACTTTGGAAGTGGAAGGCTTCTTATGGAGGTCTCCTCCAATTCCAGTTTATTAGCGGTGTTGTCTTGCTAATAAACGTCCTTCCTCCATGGTTGATCCCACGAGTAGCTAGGGAAGAAAAGGTCCACCTCCACAGACCCCACATGCAGAGGTAAGGTAAATAAAATAGGGTGCGCCAGGTGCCCAAAGGTTTGACTAGTAGACTGGTCTTCTATTCAGTTCCGCATCCTATCAGCCTAGTCCGCCACCTTAGGATTTAGGTTTTTGTTGGGGTTGCCTCCTTTCAGTCCGTGCAGTCCCCATCCCTTTCGTTGTTGCAAACTGCAGTTCAGTTATCCTGAAGAAGCTGTGAGTATGAACAGCGAAACGTTGAACGAAAGTTTTGACACACGGCGAAACTCGCAAGAAGCTGTTAGTTATAGTTACACCGGCCGTGAAAGCCTACGCAGTGTTAAGATAACCTCTTCCGTTTATCATCAACTGTTACTAAATTTATTATATTAGTCCATCATCTGTTTTTCTTTTCCATTGTTTTTTTATGACCGTCCTAGCAACAACAGCAGCGGCGCGGCGCTGTCTGTTCCGGCAGTAGCATTCGGAAGAAATACCTTTACAAGAGTTTATCTACTATTAGGTTGCACCAAAGTGAAGATGTACTTCCTCTCTATGGGCATCCTCTGGCCGTTTTTACCTTACAAATAAGAACGAAATTAGAATATTTTTATAGAAATTTGTACTCGCGAATAATTAAGTAGGTATGCATTTCTGAATCAAAATATTACAGGTGAAAATCTATGGTTTCTGGCGGTAAAGGTAGTCTTTTGAAGGAGACTGCAGACGACAATTGCACTTGCGGTAGTAGCAAACTGCAATACTTTGTGTAGTGTTATTGCACGTACTTAGGAAGTCTATCTAAACACTATACTAGTATTTCCTAACTTCATACTAGCGGCGGCTCGTGCATTTGTCATTGAGGTGGCTGCTACAAGTTCTTACTATGCTATAGAGCGCTATATCCCATCAAACAAAGTTATACATATAGTAATGATCCGTAATGTTACTTTGTTACTTACAGTAAAAGATATAATTATCGGTTTGAATATGAAAAGTTTACTTAAATATTTGGTATTGAAAAGTAACTAATATGTGCAATCGACTACATTAAAAATCTTCACACAAATCTACACTGCTTCACGCTGAACCTTCCACAAAACTATTGCTGTCACGAGACGATATGAGAGAGATAGCAAGTTTAGGTAGATTCACATAGATTTGGGTGCTGACACTTCTTTTAGCTGATTGTGTGTACCTATTCAGCGAGTAGCCATGAACGATTTTGGCAATACTTCTAGAAATTTGTCATAATTTGGCTCAGAGAAAGCGTCACTTCTTGTTTTCTGATCTATTCATCGGTTGATATATAGTTAAATTCATTGCATATCTGCGGTGCTATATTCATTGGCACTTAACTCTTAACATAGTGTACATTATCTATGCCTTTCTTTAATTTTTTTTTTTTTAATTTTCAGAAATGCGATTCAAGATATTCCACTTAAAGCTCCTTTGGACGTTTTATCTTACAATTACGCCATTTCTGACATAAGTTCTATCGGTCTTATAGAATTTTTTCAACCAGTAGAAGAATATTTAAACAACGCGCCATTGGAACCTTACCCTACCATTACCAGAATACGGAAAGTAGATCCGCCACCCGAAGACGCTACTAATAAAATCTTCACAACAACTGAAAGCCATATAAATGCAACAACTGTGGAAATTGAAGTGCCCGCTATACAGAACGATCAAAATGTGCCAACGGTTACTCGGGAAAATTCCAAAAGTGGCATAGAGCCTACAGTCTCACCTAAGTCACCTATGGCGGCCCATGCAGCCGGAATATATGTGCTCATAACAATAGGTGCCTGTTTCTTAATACTAATGGGAATTTTGGTGGTCAAAAAATTAATGTTAAAAAGACGTCCAAGGACTAATAATCGTAGATTTGAAACGTAAAAACGTGATATTAAATGAGCAATTTTATTTTCGACAGAAACCATGTTGTTACCACTTATTTATTTGTAAAGTATTGGTTTTTCCTCGAAACAAAGATAATACCATGTATGTATTTATAAGAATTAATTTATTTTTCTGTTGACTTTTAAGGATGTTTTTTAAGTAATGTATATTTTGTATAAATAAATATATAACAAATTTTGTGTTTTATGATTTCTAATAATTAAATTATAAAAAAGAAAAGAAAACTGAAAAACTGCTTACTTTTACAATTATGTGATATTGATATAAAAGATGTTCAAAGGAAAGCAACATCTTTATTTCTTTAAGGAAAAATAAAAGGAAGGCATAAAAGTACCAAAACTGCTTAGTTCAATGCAACACAGATCACTAGGTAAACGTAGAGAATTAGAGATAAGATCGGTACTTATGTTAAATCAGATATGTGTACTAGAGTTGCCACCTTTTGTATGTGTTGGGCGAGGACAAACTGGCGGGGAGATATCAGACTAAAATTACTAAATTAGTGGCATAATCAAATGATCAATCATTCCTCATTTATTCAGTATTGGGGCCTTTTTTTAGAACACAACATTAATTTTTTGTATGTACCCTATTCGTATAACTAATATAATCATTTTTTTTTGGTTTGACATAAATGAGCTCTTGCGACGATTTTTCTTGTCAAAGGAGGACAAGAGGATAGTCTCAAAACGAGGACAATCCTCGCGAAACTCTATGGATAATATGGATATCCATAACCTCCCTTAGACGTCATAGACATTTGGCTGCGTTCAGGGAGTTACGGCGCTGCCAGCGCTGATCTCCACTAGATCGAACGGCGTTCTGAACGCGACCGCTAGTGGACGCGCTGGAGCTAGCGGTCGCCATCTTTTCTAGCGAAAAATGTTTTCGCTGGAAAATATAGCGACTGCTAAGATCATCCAGTGGAAGGTGGAGATACCCGACAAACATTCAAATATGAAGTTGTAGAGCGTGTGAACTACATGAAATCGTCAAGTAATTGTGGTAATACTAGTTTTTTTTTATTGTTTTTTTGATTAAAGTGGTGATGGATAAAGTGAAATGCAAACTATATAAGTCGCAGATAAGTTAATATAAATATTATAAGTGCATAAACTACGGCTTTGTAGGTAGCTCAAGTCAAATCATTTTATTTTATGACCATAGTAAAATTACAAATGAACGACATAAACGATATATCAATAGTTTACAAATTCATATAAAAATTCACGATTAATGCTTTTTGTTGCTGGACTTTATTTGAATATTTACCGATGAAGTTATATATATTTATCTATCATATATGCACACAACATAGCATGGATTAATTATTACAAATAAGATAAGAGTGAAGGAGGATATTAGCGATCTTTTTAAAATATAAGTTACTTTATACAAAATAAATTAAACTTATTTAAGTTTTAATTACAGTGGTTGCTTTTATTTCCCACAGTTTTGTGATTAATATAATTGCTGTGTACAATTTCTTATCCTTTTATGTGTAACAAGGTATTTTTGTCTAAAATTAAAAATCATCATAGCCTAATTCTGAAAACGCCGTTATCAAACGCATTAAACAAGTAAGCAAAGCGCATGCCCTAGCAAAAGCTGTTCTGTGTAAACCCTGTAAACCCTTCAGAGAGTTCCAGCGGTTATCGTTTCCAGCGCCGTAACTCCCTGAACGTAGCCAGTTATTGGAAATCAAAGTATGTCACAAAGTACAATAAATATACTAAAAAAACTTTTCTTAATTTTTAATAGAACCCATAATATAGCCAAAAATCAGGTGTTCCCACACATTTGCCTGACCCTGTATAACTACATTTCGATTTATTTCAAACCCTTATCAAGGTATTACAAGAGTTATTTTTTTCGTTTTTGTTCTATATTTAATAAGCGACGTAAATTAGTGTATAATTGACCCTTTCTGGTCCCAAAAGCTGACTGACGAAAAAATCGTCCCGTGTACGAGATACAACTCTTGAGTTGTATAATAATAATAATTCATACCTTGGCATCCCCAACTGCTTTTGCCAATTACAGGAGTATCGGCCCAGCCATGGGTTATTATTACGCCTGCGCCCATGGAGCGACTTAAGATATTCGTCTCAGCATTCGCCAAAGAGTGAGAAAAACCACGAAAACCTCACCCTGAGAGCAGTCCATCGGGCTCGAACCGAGGACTCCGCGACTGATAGCCAATTAAACGTCAAAGCCACTAGATCATCAGCCGGGGTATAGTTCGTACATGACGCTTACATCGCTTCGAGTGACAATCGACCCGTGTGCGTTGAAGCTTCCCATTTCCAATCGCTCACAATGCAATCGACAGCTTGCAACTTTTTACCTGGTATACAGGGTGTATCAGATTATTACAGCTGCTACATATTATTATATTTAATATGTAGCAGCTGTAATAATATACGATCAAAAAGTCTTAATGCACAGGGGGTCTATGTGTAAGCATTAACGAGAAAAAAATATTTTGTAAATACCGTGGGCTAGAGCCGCACCTGTGCCCAACCTAAATGCTGTCCCGAGTATACCCCCACAGGCCCCACATGCCACTCATATATATAATACTACATGCCACTATCATTCAGCCATTACCGCTGTTAGTTTTGTGTGGATCGCCGCTTGGAATGCATGTGTATAAAAATACAGCGCTACACAACGCAGGAATTGACAGATATCGTGTTAATTTACGGAGAGACGGGAGGAAATATAAATGACACAATAGATTCATTTTCGCGCGACATCATAGTAAAAAGGCGTGTTTGCAAATTTTCTGTATCTACATTTATTTCTGTGTAATTCGATTCAATTTATTTTGCGTTATATGATTAAATAAATCCAAAAGAAATAACTCAGATTCATGTTGTACCGTTTATTAACAACTAACTCTCAATTCGACAAAACAAAAGAAATTTACATTTTTTGTAACTAGTGAAGTCGCATATCCGGAGAAACTCGAACGTCTTATCAGGATATTAAAAATAATACTTTGTAGACTTAAGTAGAATGCTCTTAACAAAAAAGGAATGTTTATTTTATAAAAAGAAGAAATTTAAAATGCCTTAGTTTTGCTATTTTTACAAGGGCACACTGGCCGATTGGCCTTTATTTATTCAGAATGACGTTAAATGAATTTACGGCATACCATTAAGAATAATACTAAATGAGTGCAATGTATTTATACATAATACCACGTTTAGCGGGTGCTTAACATGACGTTTCGTTGCATCCGGCCCGGACTAAAGAATTTTTGGCTCTAGATTTTACTTTTTTTTATTTTTAATGATGAAATCTGGTTTCGGCGGTTTTGTGCTTTATATGTCGTGTAGTTAACACCTAAGCAAAATTTACTTTTTTATTTGGTACACCCTATATATTAACTTCTACAAATTAGTTAATTGAGCGAAAGGGGTGTTAATATTTAAAATGCAATAATACAATTAGAAGTATATACGATCTGTTAAAATTTAATTGTTAATTTATTTTAGAACAATGAGATTAAAATTGTGAACGGTGAATGAAATTAAGTGAAACATAATTATTCCCTACTTAGAAAAGTTAAATTTCTCGTAATACAGCCCATTATCAAATTTACATAATTTCTCAGTACCTGCCGCAGCAGGCAGTGGATAATTGGGTAGTCCCCGGTAATGTTATTAGTCGAATCGTTATATATAATCTATGGACAAATTGTAATTCTTGAAACAATCGGTATATAAACTCTAGAGTGAAAAAATCTTGGTAATTTTTAAACAGATTCTGAATTTAAGTAATGTTTAGAAATAATATTTGAAAAGGAGTACCGACCAGAACTTCGTTAAGGAATAAACTAAGTTGTATGGGTAATACGGTCTTTAAAATAAAACTGCTTAATCACCTCAATATTTCGTCATATATTTTATGACTTCATCAGGAGGAACATCTACAATATTACAAAGAATATGAACCTCTGCTGTGACTCGGTTCGTGCTCCCCAGCTGGGCTTTCGTTCGCTCTGACGGCTCTCGATCTCCGCCGCGACGGGATGGCGCCACCCTAGCGAAAAGGGTCCCAACAAGCAATAAAGTAGGACGGAGCGATTCTTTTCCGTCCAGAACAGGACGATGGGATTCAGAGCCCCATTGGCTAATCCCGGTAGAGATAGAAGACCCCGTAGAATATGAACCAATAGTAATGAAAGATGTAAAAATAATATTTACAAAATTCAAATATAATAATCAAATTATACGTATTTTTAAATTTAAAATTTTATTTTAGGTCTAGACCACAATTTTAATTATGATAATACTAAAATTCTTGATGTTGAAAATAATTACAAAAGGGGTTATTTCTAGAAATGGTTCATATTAACAGTAATCAAAATGCAATTAATTTCAAAACAGACACAAATCAACTTAACCATATTTATTGCAACATTTTACATAATATCTAGTAACATTACCTTATTTACAAAAATGTTTTTTTGACTTTTTAAAAAATTCTAAATTTAAAATAGGTATAATTTGATTATTATATTTGAATTTTGTAAGTATTATTTTTACATCTTTCATTACTATTGGTTCATATTCTTTGTAATATTGTAGATGTTCCTCCTGATGAAGTCATAAAATATATGACGAAATATTGAGGTGATTTAGCAGTTTTATTTTAAAGACCGTATTACCCATACAGCTTAGTTTATTGTTTAGAAATAATATAATATTTATTTTTTCTGACTACATTTTTGTAATTAAACACATGATAAGACATTTATTAAAATTTTATTGGCTATATAATTAGAATTGAATAGAACAAAATTCATATAAAAATACAAATACTTTGTCAAACAATAAATTATATTCGTTGCGAATTATATAAATAATAAAAACTTGAAATACTATACAACACAGGTTAAATATCGTTCCAAGTCCTTACTCAAACAAAATAATTTAAAACTTGAACTAATTACACGTTGCACTACACAAATATCATTTATTCGCTGACGATAAAATACTGCCAAAATCGGTGCTGAGGGACTCATCTATCGAATGCGGGCGATCTAATATTATTTGTCCGGAACTTTTTGATGTTCCGGGGGCGGTGAATATGTCTTCGCCACTATCCTCTTCGTCGTCTTCTTCTTCTAAGCAAAAAAATAATAATAATTAAAACACAATATTAATCATTATTGATGTACTTGGTTAAAACAAAATAATCCTCATATATTTTTCATAATATATGCGGCGCAATTTTTGTTCCGCAATGACATACTTCCGTATGCGCGTAAGCATACCGTGCTTAGAATCATCATAATACTAGCTGCGGCGTGAATCGATCAACAAAATCAACGGTCAGTGGGCCAAGATACCGCTAGCCCTACTTCAATGTAATTTTTACGTATAGTCCGACAACCCCATCTTCCGCTAGCTCTCCGTGGAGACCAAGAAACCGTCTGAAGCCTGAGCCAATTTGGAAGTGATTCACCGCCCGCGATTTGTCTGCATAAATAAATACAAAGCCTGTTTCGTTGCATCAAATTATGGGAATAACAACGTTCGTTTTGTACTTAAATGTTGCACGTATATTTATCGGTATTTTTACAAAAAATAAAAGCTTTTTAATGATAATATGAAATATGATTTTACGAGGAGCCACCACTGCGCATTACCATTTTGTTCTTGTTCTACCGTTTATAAACCTTATTTAATAATGAAACTTTTATAGTCGTTTCATAAATTCCGAAGAAAAGAATCACAAACTCTTTATAAAAAGACAAGAACTCGTTTAGCTACACACCAGAAAAAATGTATCGAAAAATATGCGGTATTCTGAAAGAGTAGATATAAAAATCTCTTGTTTTACTGAATTCGTCAAAGTGTTTAACTTAATTTCACACAAAATTCTCATTTCTTCTGTTATTTTTAATCAATCAACACATAAGAATGTTGTTTTTTTTTTAAATCTGATTTTTATATAGTTTGGAGTTTATTTATTGGTTTTAGAATGGTTTTAGTAACAGCAATGCGTACATCTTGTGCGATGTTCATCATATCGGCGGATATAATAATTGTGTGTCTCACTCTCACTAACAATTAGCAATGTAATAAATAAAGGTGAAATTTGAATCCCGCATCATTTTTTATCAATTAATCGTTGCCTGCCCTTGTAGTTAATTGATAAACAACAAATATGCTTGTTTACAAGAATTGAATGATTTACTAGATATAAATCAATTCAAATCGTTCCAGAAGGGCGTGTCAAGGTGCTTGGTGCATGATTCGTGAATATTTGAAAACATGTATGTACCCAAAGCAAAATAACATGACTACAACGTCGTGTAAATGTTATCCTGTAACGCGAAATGTTTCAAAAACATGTACACCTATAGTAACATGTCTACGACTAACACTGCGTAGGCTTTCACGGCCGATGTAGCTATAACTAACAGCTTCTTGCGGACTGCGGTTCGAGCAAAAGTGTTGACACACGGCGAAACCCGCAAGAAGCTGTTAGTTATATTTCTACGACTGTTTAATGTCCGCCTAAGCGATGTTACGAAGCAATATTTCTTAGTGCTGTTAATACGTGTTGGAGTAATCCCACTAAACAAGAGACGTACATAAAACATAACAAAAAAAATCTTAGGCGTAAAATTTGCAACATATACCTTGTAACTTACTGCAATTACAGAAAATGGTATACTTAGACTTAGAATGTTTACAGTTACGTTTCTACAATGTATTCAAACGTAACGTTTCTTTCGAGACGCTTCTGAGGGCGGACATGTTGCATGTTTGTATGGTTAACAAAAACGTTTCTGCACGTTGCACTTAACGTTTCAAAGTAATAATTGTTTCACCTCTGAAACGTTTTTGTTAACGAATTTTGTTTAGTGGGATATTATTTTAACATGGCGGTTAATGCTGAAGTGTAGCTCTTCCGTACTATTTCTCATCATCAAAAAGCTTTTATTTTCAATAAAAGTATCAATAAATAAACGTATATGCACACACATTTAAGTACAAAACGAGCGTTGCGATTAAATTTTTTGTGTCGATATTGTTTTAGTTAGCAATAAACTAGGTAATAAAATACTGCAAGCTGACCTAAACTAATTCAAAACTCTAAAATTAATAAATTAATGGGGGAGAGGGCTAGTTGGCTCGAGATTGGCCCCACCATTCAATATTGTCACGAGCCGCCACTTGTGTGAAGAGCATTTCTTCTCGGCACTTCCTTGGAACCCCAGAAGCATGTAACGAGAAGGCACATTTTGACGACGGAAGTAGAGAGGCAAAGTTTTCCCATGAAAATGAGTTGAGACGGAAACTATTTTTTTCGTTAAATAGAATAATAGTAATATATAATAATACCGAATATCATCAGGGTTTGTGAGAGGTTTCAGCGGCTACGGAATTTGGTAGAAGAGTTTGCCTATCTAACGCCGGCTATACTACTGGATTCAGACGATCCTCAATGTAATCTAGACTACGCATCTGCCGAAATTGACGAACAGGACTTCAAGCAGGAACGTGTTTGACTAAGAGTTTTCATAGCTCCTACCAGCGGCGGCTCCTCTTAAAGAACCACCATGGCCCCACCATTTCAAATAACAAATTAAACATTAAAAAGCTTTTATTTTCTGTAAAAATAGCGATTAATGTAGTTATTTATGCACACAAGCGGTGAACTGAGACCACGTCTAGATTGGCACCATTTCAGACATTTGTAGGTCTCCACGCGAAGCTAGCGGAAGAGGGGGTGGTCGCAGTATACACAAAAATTACATTGAATACGTCAGTGCTGGGCACTGTGGGGAAGGGTCTCCCACTATCACGGTAAACAAGCGTGTGAGTCAAACGGCCGTCGAAGATCGGCTATTGAAAGTAGAAACATATGTTTAGACACTTCCCCACAATATTGGGTTTAAGAATATTTACTATTTATTAATTGTAGTAAGGTGTAGTATTATTCTAGGATAACATCGCAAATTAATAACTATAGTATTTCAAATCAAAATGAACTACCATTCATATCTTTCTTAGGGTAAAAATTATGAAAATGAAATAATAAATATAATAAGGGAGTTATTCCTAAAAAATCCATCATCAGCCATTTGCTTAGGTAAACAAACAAAGAAAACAGTGGCGGCTGGTACTAAAGGGCACAAGGGCACGTACCCACCCAACCACCAAGATAAACACAGAAAGAAATTCGCATGTAATTCAGTGCATTATTTTATTTTATTATTTTTACGTATTTTTATAACGATGGTATCAAAGGTTCCTTCCGCACCACAGACACTAGCGCATATGCGAACACTCAAAACTATGTTCTGGGGCACTATTTCCGATATACCTATTTCGAGTATGAATCGGACGGCTCCGTTTATCTTCGCCATATGCGCTTATACGGTCGCTTTGGGGCACGCAATTTCGTGTCTCCAGTTAACGTCTTGCATTCATTGTGACTGCATCCTTTTCAACGCGTACCGCGCATGTGTGATTTCAAAGGCTTGAGGTGACGTTTATTATTAATGCTGGAAGTTAATTGAGTGCAAAGTCTTTAAAAAAAACCCGCTCTCATTTGAGAAAAAAACTTTAATTAAGAAGAAAGGACCTTCAAATAAACTACACTTCCACAAGTAAAATTCGACCTTACAAATAGAGTTTTTAATAAAAATATATATGAAAAATATGAGTGGATATAATTTTAGAAGTTGTTAGGATGCGGCGTTAGTAAGTGACAACGTTAATTCCATTTCGCTTCTCAAAATATTTTTTCTATGAATATCATCAGTATTGAAATGTTTACAAAAGAATTAGATTATGCAAATAACCTACAGCTGTTACAAATCTATTATAAATAGAAATTGTTCGTAAAGAATCATTTTATTATGTCGTAAAAAATATTGTACCAATGTGCCCAACTGCCTTCTTCTTAATTTCATAAAATACAGAACAAATATTAATCTTACCTAATAGTAGACTTTGTAATCGATGTGCTCTCGACCACTTCCTGTAAAATAGGTAACCGGCTCCAAGTAATATCAGAATACAACCTATTAACAATATCACCCCCATGGCACTTATCTGAAATACGAAAAAGTAATTACACGAACACATTAATATAATGGTTAAATAGTACTTAAGCTACCGTGTTATCGCTATTGTTTGGGCGAGACCAATCCCTCAGTATAACCATCTTTATGGATTTTTGGTGTAAAGTTTTCAACTTCATCAAATCTCGAGAGAAACATATATAAACACCTTCATCATCTGGTGAAACTTCCTTAAAAAAAGAGAGAAAAAATAGTTGAAATGATGACTGAGACTATTGGTGGAAGAAAATGTTTACCCATTTTTGGTAAATTTTAAGAATCGAACTTGTTCGTTTGTAAAATGTTTCTAATTGTCAATGTCTTTTTTTGAAATAAGTTGTAACAGGTTTCGACAATGTTTTCCTTACTAACTAATTTTTGTAACTTTATGATTTCCTTACGTTTTTATAGATCCTACCTTTTTAATTTAATTTCCATTTTGTCACTACCCAAGTAGCATAAATATTCCTACAAGGTGCAAATGGTATTATCATAGAATATTCTGTAAGAATATACGCAGAATATTATAATTTGAATTTTGAAACATTTTAAAGAAAACAAAACCGAAAACAAATAAAGATTAATAAGTGTCATGTAGTTGCGTCTTAAAATGTGAAAACACTGACAGGTAACAAACATGAGCAATTCTCCCATTCTAACCATATAAATCGCCATGATCGGATGGCCTTTAACCAATTATGCCACAAAAGAGGCCGACACTTTTGTTGCAAAAGCTTCAGTTTCTTATTCAGACGAAGTTTCGCACTGGGATACATATCAATTACTTGAAGGCTGATTACAGTTACTATTACTCAAAACCTGGCAAAACGAGACAGAAGAGAGCATAGTCTCTGAGACCAATAAGTCTGATGTCATTTATGCTAAAGACACTTGAAAATCTACTAGACAGACATCTAAAGGATGATTATATTATTATAACGGCCATACATCAAGCAGGAAAATCTACACCTCATGGAAAAACGTGAGAGTTAAGGTCTAATATGATGTACTGGACATATACATAATGATGGTCTGACTCATGATTACTTATGCATCTCTGATGATATGGTAGACAAAGCTGCAGCAGCAAACTGCTATAACTCTTCTTAGCAAGAAACAGAGGGTTACGTGTTTAGGAATAACGGGAACAATGAAGACTACTCCTACCTCCTAGCAGCAATGGAATGCCTCCCTAGACCTTTCTCCGCTGCATTTGATGACAATAGGCGAGGCAAGAATGAAGTATCTCAGATTGTAAGGTGAGTACCAAGTGGCAAATACTCTACTCTATGGAACACTATAATATTGTCCATCACGGAAAAGGCAACCTTTTGGGAATAAGAACAGATCACATGATTTAGACATATCTTATTAACCGAAATTTCGAGGTGGAAATCACGGATCGGACAAGATGGAATCGATCGAACTACAGTTCGGAGAATTAATCTGGTTTACAGGCGGATCAAAAACCGAAAACGTGACTGGAGCTGGATTCTATAGCGGGGTGAGATATACAATGATCATCCTCCGCTAGAAAAATATGCCACGGACTTTTAAACAGAGGCATACGTAATATTGCATTGTGTAATTGAAACAATCAGAGGGCTTACGAAAATAAGCGGATCTATATTCCAACAGACAGCCAGGCGATGCTGAGGGCACTAAACACGGAAAAAAAATTGTTGGTTTTTTGACATTTTTTTTCCGGGAAGTGTACTCTAAGATACATTCGACTATCGAAGTAAACGAAAAAGCTGATGGGTTAGCAAGAACGAGATCATCGCCTTTATATATGTATATGCCCGGAGTAGCGTTGACATTGAAACATTAAAAATATTTAATACGCATATGTCTTCTCACGGTTCGGTATGGTATAATTTTTTTTGGCTCATCAATTAATTTTATAGAAGTCTTTCGCAACCAAAAACGTATAATTCGTTTTATGTTAAAAAAAAAACCTACAAAAAGCAATTGCAAACCGCTGTTTCAACAATTGCGTATACTTCCGTTACTGTGCTTGTATATACAGTCTAATTCAAATTAAATGCACACCATTGCTATCTATTATTATTGATTCTAGAAAGTAGGTTAAATTAGCAAAGTATTAGGGTTTTTAACGCTGATTAATATGCAATATACGAAAAAACAATTGAATGACGCATTTCCAAGAAATATTGATATTTATTTTTTTTTTAAATTGAACATCCTGTATATTGTTAAAGGAAATGGAAGATATTTTAATTTATGATACAAGTATCAATACAATATTGTCTTAAAACGAATAATAAAGAAGTTATGATGGTTTTTTATTTTGTAAAATGTGGAGCAGTATAAAGAATCAACTTTCAACAAAACAGATATACATACTTTGTGGTGGATGTTTATTTTAACATATTACATCTTAAAATAATGTCGTTGAAATTAAATTGAAAAGTAAAAAATAAATGCATAATTTATAAATACTGCTCAAAGGTATCACCTTCATTCTCAATACATTTTCGTTTTAAGATTGTCCTTCCATCCAATTGGCGGAAAACCTCCCTAATCTTATTTTGCAATTCGTTCACCTTGTTGTACCCGGTTCTGTATATCTGATCTTTTAAATTTCCCCAAAGAAAAAAGTCTAAAGGTGAAAGGTCAGGAGAGCGTGCTGGCCATCGAATTGGCTCATTTGTATCAATCCACTTATCGGCAAAGATGATGTCCAGATAGTTGTGAACTATGCGGCAGTTGTGTGCCGGAGCACCGTCCTGCTGATCATACAAATTTTGGCGCATTAGGTAATTAGCGTTATCAAGGAAATCCTCTAGAACGGTACGAATAAATTCCAGATATCTCTCTCCTGTCAATTGTACCATTGTAGAACACTGGACCAACGACTGTCGAACCAATTAATCCGCACCAGATATTCAAACTAAATCGAACTTGTGCAGCATGGGACGCATTATTAATAAATTTTCTTGCGACCAGTAGTGTTCATTCTTCTAATTAAACAGTCTTCTATTGGAGAAATTTGTTTCATCACTCCATAAAATACATTGTGCTCCATTCAAATTTTCATCACAAAAATTAATAAACCATTCACAGAAAGCCAACCTCCTGTTCGAATCTCCTGGTTGTAATGTTTGCGAGGTTCGGTACTTAAATGAGGTATACTTATGCTTTGTTTTTAAATTCTCTGAACTGACGCACAACTTAAACCCAATTTCTTAGTAGCTCTCTAATGGAAAGTTAGCGATGGGCTTCAAAATATGCCAACACTGTAATTTCTACCTCCTCGTTGATAATGATATTTTTCTTTGTTCTCTCCTAAATTTTACATATCTTTGGCATCAATTAAAAACCACCATACCTTCTTTATTATTCGCTTTAAGACAATAGTGTATTAAAACTTTTGCATCACAAATTAAAATATGTATCTTCCACTTCTTTTAATAATATACAGGGTGTTCAATTTTAAAAAATATAGGTAATAAATATATATTAGGTGAATGTTTTTATAGTTTTACTAATTATTTAAACGCTTAAGCACTAGACGTATATGTTTATAGTACTATATGTTGTACATGCTGTGTAAATTCTTGACAATGAGGTTGCTAATCTCAACTGAAACTCTATTATTGTTTTTGACGAAACTGATATCAATTGTGATGGATGGCAAATAAATAAATAAATAAATATGCATGCAAGTATTACATTTTTTATTTATTTTTTTTTTTGCTGGGGTAATAAACTCTTATGGACGCTGGCTTACATGACCGAAACGGATACTTTTTTAATAAACATTTACTACATACAAAAATTGTTTTCTTGCATGTTTCGTTCATTTAAAACAATTTTAAATGTAATGTTACATTGTCTTCCCAAATTTTAACTTTTAAACTAATAGAAATTAATTCAGCTTACAAAAACGTATTTAATTAATAATTTTATGACAAATTTAGATATCGATTGATACCTAAAGACCACCTTAAATGTATTTAATTTCCAATTCAATTATTTCGTTGTTATCCTAAAAAGGACTAATGTTTCGATGAAAATATTCCATAACATAAATAATTTCCTAGACAAACAGGCTCCTCATATATACCAAAAATAAACCTTTTTACCAGAAATTAATGGGAGTACCAGTAAAAATGGGAAAAGATTTTATATTCTTTAAAATCAGAAACAAGAAAAAATAGTTTTTTTGGTCCGTTATATGCAGTAACCCTCTTAACAGCGGCTTAGTTATGACTTTCGTAACATGTTTTGTGTTTGTTTTATGCACATAAAAAAATGTGTACATATTTAATCCTAAAAGTTTATATAAAATCTATTTTTAAAAGAATCTGCTTTGGTATTTGCTTTTATTTGATGTTTTATTATATTTTCAGAAATTGGATCATTATCTTTATTATCTTGTTTTATTCCCAGAATCTTATTTAGATAATATTCCAACTCATTTTATTTTAAAATTATATTATCTAGTTTCCCTGAAAAAAAAATTAACCTATTCCCTCTATTCCTTTTTAGTAAATATTTAAAAAAGAAAAGCCGAAGATTACAGCCGAAGTAAACAATATTTAATTATGTTTACAAAATCTTGTATTTTTACATCATGCTTTTCTCGTTAATCCGCCAATATAGCCAAAAAATGCGAGATTTATTTAATACACTGTTCTACCTGGAAATGGAATACACTGCTAGAAAATGACATAACTGGCGAATGAATATTGATGAAAACAATGGACAAACCAACATTTGAATTATTAATTAGCAAAATAAAACTCATAAATTACATCCCATCCCAGCAAACCCAACAAGACAGTTATCATAGTTGTTTATATTATTATATTAAAATCTTACCCTCACGTACAAGGTGCCGTTGAGTATATTATAATCGTATTTATTCTCATTGTATTCATTGCCGGGTCCTAAAACTATACCCTTCGTAGCCAGTTCCCAAAAAGCGAACGTGTGGTTTTTGTCTTTACTTTCGCATGGTATTTGCACTGTTTGTCCTTCAGGCACCTCTAAGATTTCCATCAAAGGAACGGCATCGCCATAAGTTACGAGCGCGATAAGTAAAACTGTCCCCAAAAACATCTGGAACTACTTCTGCACAATACTCGCAAAAAAAAGAGAATACACTGCGTCTATAAAGTTGATAGCACAATGACTTTAGTGTTATTGGGCGTCCGAGAAATTGTGTCAGCGTAAAGACGTCTTCTGGTATTTTTAGACAAAGTTTCTGACGAATAATTCACGTGGTAAATTCCATATGATGCACTTCTACAGCTTCAAATATAGTAGATAAACACATGAGCTCACTTACTTTGCACCCTTAGCGCACCACAAGCAAGCAATAGATGTACAAGCTACAACACATGCATTTATCATAGGTTTATTTCGCAATATTTCCAATAGAATTAATAATGAAAATCGAAAATACGTGTCATTCTGAATATACCAATAATAATCTGCATCGAAATTATATACCCAAGTACACGATTTTATCTCAAAAAAAAAATCAAAATCGTAATTGTGTAGATAGTCGCATACCTATCATATGTATGTATCTACGGGGAACATTATTCAACTAAAAAATATTTTATCTAGAACCAACAAATCTCGTTTAAAAAACGTTTACATAACAATATGATCAGTAATCGCCAAGTAAAGTTTTGCTAGCTATTAAAGTTGTTAAATTCCTAATAACAATTTAAAAAATTTCAAGAGTTAATTGGTTGCACAATATAGGCACATAAATGTTTGATAATTATTACATTATGTATGAGTATTATAGTTTAAAATTATGACTTCCGTCTCATAATTTTAATAGGTTCTGATCATAAACACCCACAACTCTATAAATTTTAAACAATGAACAAACAAGAGCGGGAAAATATTCGCGCCATTTTTTTCAACCACCTGCAGACAACCAACTCAAAAGAAAACAGCTTAAAACAATTTTTCCAAAGCTCATTTGTAGAAGAAATTAGCAAGAGCATTATTTCTCAATTCGTATGAAATTCTGAAATAGGGGATAAATTATAATAGTATACGTTTTTTTAAGTATATAACAAGGTTGGTAAATAACTGGCTAATTTTGCTACTTACATACCATATGATATGATAATACCCAATAAGCTACTTCAAATGATGTTATTGTACAACGATTAAGGTTGGCAAAAAAGTGGTGGGACAATGCATTTTCATTTCCTCATTTCTTGAAAAATGAGAAAATTTAATTATGTTTTAAGTTATGAAATAGATCTGTATTTCACACTAATCATAACAAAGAAATAGTAAAAGGATCTGTAATTGAATAACGGCGAAGAAGAAAAAATCGGTTGAAGAGTGTCATTATGATCGTTGCATTTTGTATATTATGTATGTGTAAGAGAAATTGAAAAATATTCACTCATTTGGGAGAAACTGAGGAAATTGCATTTTGTAAAACAGTGGGCCATCCTATAAAATTTATGATTTTATGCCCATCATAGAAGTGTAGCACTTTATTCGAAGATGGCGCCACAGAATTTTAAGAAAAATAATTTTATTAATGTAGATTTAATCCATTGCTGATAGCCTACGTTAACTGCATTTTCATTAATAACAATAATACCGAAAATTTCTGTAAATAAAATGAAAAAACTGAAAGATAAATTGTTACATTCCAGTTATGTATTCCCTGCGTTAGTCCAAATTATTTCCTTATAAAAATCACTCACAATTGAAAGATAATTCGTTATAAAAGTATTTATTTTTCCTCATAGCTACAATTGTACTGTACAAATAAAAATAAAACTGCGTCTATACAAATATTTTATAGTAAAGAAAGTAATAAGTATATAGTGTAGTTATACATATCAGAAAAATAATAATACAGAAATTGCTAAATTCAAGAATATTTCATTACGGGCAAGCAATAATCGAGTTATTTAATGATCATCAATCGAATGATGCCTTGTCCATCATTCAATTATGTCCACCACTACCTTTTTATCAGTTATCTCTTCAGTCTATGTGTTCCATCTCCTCAAGCAATTAATTCTCTATTTTATTTTCACCCTAACGACAAACCATAATGTCTCTCCAAAATACTAAATTGAATTTAAAAAAGTCAATGTGCAAAATACAGTACAGTTGGAGGCATGTGAGTGCACAATATTCTTCGTGATATGATTTTTATATCTTCTCTAGAGGAAAACATCTAGCTCAGCCTTTTTGGTGATTGTAGTATTGGCTATATGGATATTGAACGACTGCAGATTCACATGAATATATATTTTTCTTTGCAGACTACATTTTCTTATTTCTTAAAAGATGCATTTTTAGGTTATGTCACTGCACAAAACACGTCGATATCACGAAAAGATTGACCTTTTCTAGCAATAATAGCTATAATAATAATTGTCGCAACTAACTTATTTTGTTGAAATAATTTGACACCTTTCCATGTATTATTTTTGACAAAAATGTATGCGTTTGTACTCGCAATAATGCCTTTTAGATTAGACTTACACAACAGTCGATCCTCAGAGCGGCTGGCTCATTTCAAGTTTTTCCTTGAATTATTCAATTTCAGTAACAGAGATAATATAACCAACATGGACATTTGCCACATATTCTCATCAACCTGTTGATTCTCATCAATATATCCTACAACAGTGCTTTTCTATAAAACAAATAAATAATCAAGTAAATAGGCAAGCACAGATAAGTCTCGAGCACTCTCAATTCTCCTTACAAAAAAAAAAAATATTCTGATTCCATTTCACGCTCGTTTATGTTATGTTTATCTGTTTATGTTCAAAAATGACATACGAACTTTATATGCCTTGCATTTCATCGGCAATTCCCGGCGCCGCGTCGACACGAACATTTTCTGCTTTTAGGCGGCAAATACAAATTTATCAACTTTTTTAATAAATTGAAATAAGTGTACCGATACAAAAAAATAAAATACAAAAAAGAAACAGTAAAAAATAAGTTTTTTTTTTTAATTTCTATTGATTCAATAATATAATAGTAATATTTCATGTAATAATTCCCTCTAAAACAAAACTTTTTTCCTCTAGCTACCCTCTAAAAAGGAATTTCTCTCTCATATACACAAAATATAGCACCCGACTCGTGATTCACTCGACTTGACCACGTGATATATCCCATGTGTTACACAAATATACGAATGTATATATTATTTTTCGCCGAAAACAATTTTGAAAACAGGCCGCGCCATCTACTATTTTAAAAAGATTGTTAATCTCGCACCTCTTTGACCAGAAATTGAAATTTTTTATGTTGTACGCCCCTTAACTATAAGAAAGATAGGAAACTTGACAAACCACACATCAGATTGCACCATCTATTGCTGCCACATAAAACTAGCATGACCTAACCACTTAGCGGGAAATTCGATTATAGGCGTAGTTTATCTGTTACTCATTTTGAAATTCTTTTTAAATAAAGTAACTTCATTTTTTAAAGGCTGTTTTATTTGCACACATTCGAAATACACAGAAATCAACTAAAAGCTTAACACTATATACATAATATAAAACAACATATAAACGATATTTAACTAAACGAAATAGCACAAGTGTCCAATACCTACTGTAAAACTATGTACAAAAACTTATATAAAAAACGGAATGAAATAGTTCAGAGAACGCTTACATAAAAACACCAAACCACACGTTAAACGTAAATAGGATAAATACACCATAAACAAAGTTCGGAAATTCAAAGGAAAACAGAATAAGTAGCTCGCAACAATCGTCAACGACTATACGTTCACAACTCGCCATGTCAAAACGATCACGGATCCACACCAAGATAAAGATATAGATTTCTACTATGCACCACACTGATTATTTCTAATGTGGCAGCAATAGAGGGCGCGGCAATGTCAAGTTTCTATCCCCTGATTTTGTACATTGGCAATTTGAAATGCAATTTGACACACCTTTCAGAAACAGAAATAACATTTTAATCAGTTTAACTTAGTTTTGATTGCTCTTATTTTTGAAAACATCAACCAAGCGCACAATGAGTTTAATCAAACATTGGGGAGAAATTGAAAAAAAGACGAAGGATACATATATCCCAGACGTCACAGCAGATATTGAACGTTCTATGAATAAATTCTGTTTAGCGGAATTTGATGCCGGATATGATACCGATCAAAAATCTGAACAAATAATGTAAGTTAGAAATATTATAATGAATCATTCATAGAAGAATGAGTTTATTTTAAGTAGATTACAACCAATGGATCCTTTGATGTTATATGCAATTTCACTGCATAAATATACAAATGATATCACTGAAATGATCAGAGTGGCTGAGTTAGCAATAGAATCAAATTTGATACCTCCTGAAGATGCTATACCACCTTTACCAGAAATGGTTGAAGTGCCCTGTCGGCATACAAGGAATAATTTAAATTATATTCCTAAGCAATTTACGTATGTATTGATTATATTGTCGTAAATATTTTGTTGGTGCGTAAATTAATTTTTCAGTGCATTTTCATTAGGAAAAGAAATTGATGTACCTGAAATCAGTGAGGCAGTTGCAAAACAGATATTAATTAAATGTATTGCCACTATGACTGCTCATATCGGATATGAAAGTAATTATTTTCATTAATCTTAAGAGCAGTAGCTATATAATTAGAATGTGTTTATTATGTCATTTTCTAATATGTGGATGTACACTGTTAGTATGTACCGTGAATCGAACCGCAGCAACCGTGGTTGCGGTGACCTCCGTTTTTGCGTACCGTAAATCACCTGTTCCTGAAAATTGTAATTCAGGGAACTCGGTTACTGAAAATGGTATGAGTTGCGGTTGCATATCGACCTTGCAGTTACCTCAAAGAATTATGAAGTTGTGTTTGTTGTGGTAAACAATCGTTATTTACAGGTATCTACAGGTACCTAATCTGTTATGGTTATTTGTGTTGTTTTATCTGTTCCGTGAATAACCGTATTTTCAGGGAACCCTATAACTACCAGATATTAACCGAAACCACGGTAGCGGTTGCTTCAAATCATTCGCGGTACATAGCCTGTGATAAATGTATAGAGATCTCTGAGAAGAGTGGATCTTTCATTACAGCTCTAGCCGAGTGTCCCAAAAGCACGAAATATGGGCAAAATATGCTATACATTATTCCATTTCTTAATTTTACACAAAAAAAAATAACAATTTTATATAAACTACTATGTGTCTATATTTAATAATGACATTGTTATTTAGTCTTCCTTAAAATATTGATGCGATGCAAAGCTTCATTTATAAGATGGCATAGTTTATGTTTGTTTCAGATATCCATATTTTAAACACTGTAACTGCACACTTAATCTAATACTAAATGATATAATTATATACAGCTGCCTATGGTAGGGGCGAACATTTGTACACTAACATGATTTTGATTTTTTGTTATATTAATATTTATAATTGAAGAAATTTTGTCTTAACTTCTAGGCAGGGCCTCATATATCAAATTCACAACAAATGAAGAAAGACAAATCATTACAAAGAAATGTTTTGCTGCAACAGTGTATTAGGTTATTCAAAATAATAGATATTAAGTATTAGAAGATCTTAACAGCAACAACGATTCAAATAATAATGAATCATGACATAAGCAAAATATTTAACTAATAACAAGCTATTGATACATTAATAGTAATATAATGCTTGTAATGAGCCATGGTAAAGTTCTATAATGGGTAAATAATTGAAGATAGTGACAATAAGGCAGTTTAACTTAATACGCGAATCGATTAACACGATTTAAAACAATTTTGAATATAATATGTGCAAAACCATGGTCTATAAGTAGTTGCATATTTTGTATTTGTTTACTGATTTAATATATATTTTAAGTAGTTATATTTTATTATGTGAACGGTCGTCGGTGCTAGTAGGATTTTTTTTTGCGGTAATACTGGACAGTGTTATAATTTTAGATGTCTAGCAAAAGTGTTGCAGCAAAATTGTATCGACTTCATGTTTTGTTTATGAACATTTGTTTTTAATGATTTATGGCCTCCATTTGAAGTAATTTGATGGGGCTTACTTAGTAGTTAAGATAAAATGATTTATCGAATTATTCATAACAATCTATACAGATGTCCCACCGAACTGGAACATTTTTTTGAACTTCTAGTAGAAATTTGATTTTGAAACTTTTAGTGTAGACATGGCCTACTATAATCTATTTAAAGAAAATATTTTCAACTTTATAGCACTTTCGCTGTACAGGGTGTTGATCAACTTTCTTATTTTAAATGGAATGGTATAATTTTTATCGGTCTAATGAATTTGGCGAGTCATTTGCAACTAGTTTGTATGAAGGTTCCCTATCCCTAAACTCGACCGTTTTTGAGATATTTTCATGTTCGTTGATTTTTTGACATTTGCACTCTTTCAAATAAAATCAAATATTTCATAAGCAGATATTTAGTGGTTCTACTAAAGCCGATGTAAATACAAGCTGCTATAAGGTGTTATAGCAGTAATCACTGAATCACACACATGGTGTTAAAAACGCGCCTCCAATGTGGATACCTTTTAAGCTAATGTAATGTACACTGGTGCATTTACATAAATAAAAATACTATTACAACTGACACAACTTGTATTGATTGATAAATATTTATAATAACAATCCATTGTTTTCTTTAGTTACTAATTACCTACAAACATGTATCTACATACCTAACAGCTAACAAAACTTTGTTTTTTCAAATGGAACATGGTATTTTTTACTACAGCATTGAATGCAGCGCAAAATTCTATATCGATTGATATTAGGGTTTCGTACATCTTTTCTTAATAGTTTTTGAAGTATTAGCATTTCTTGCAAAAAATGCTAAAAATATGCCTAAATTCCAAGTTTCAAACAAATAAAATGAGTTTTTTTCCTACAAAACACTCTGTACATTATTTGCCTAACCTATCTAAATATTTATGTTTCAGATATCTAACGTTCACTAGTTTCTTACTAATGGTAATGTCTTTTAGTCATAGAGCACGTACATTAATTATTAGATATAAGTAGGCCATGAGATGTGCTAACAAACAAGTGATATCCATTGTTGGTAATTTACCAAATTGCGCAGTGATAAACCTATGCAGTATTAACATGTCATATCTTTTATAGTAAGTCCCTAATGCTGTCAACTCCACACATTTTCTTTTAACAGAGTAAAATATTGTAAATCGAAAGAAATAAGAAAAATAGTGAAAGTGACATATACAAATAACATTTCAGACTTATTCTACATTCATGAAGAGTGTACCAATGATTAAATACCTACACTTATTTGCAATGAATAAAAACCTCAAAAAAATACAAAGGGAAATTAAAGCAGATTAAATACACCCATAATATTTCAAATATTGTTCACTTACTAGACCAGGTATTTTCTTTGTAGAGGAGCCGTCTGACATGGAGTCTTCGAAAACAATGCAGCTTTTTAGCTCTTTGTATTAAACTAGGTATTGAGCGATACAGACAGATAACAAATCAGGAACGAACTATTAAAAGTCTTCGAAAATGTCCAATATAAATGTTCTTTCGGAATAATAGTTTCTTAGTTTTTTTTTTTAATTTGACTTATTTTCGATATATTTAATAACCAGGCAAAAATATTAACATCTAATTGCTGTCGCATAACAATTATGGCTTATTAATATTTTTTAATTACAATTACATAAAATTTGCTAATAATTGGAAAACTTCTAATGGTAAATATCTCAGGTATGGAAACCAAACAATGCAAAAAAAGATAACGCATCATTCTAAAAAAATATATATAGAGTGTTTTTAGGAAAAACAATATTTTTATTGATACTTGCGAAATAAGTATATGTTTAGGCAATAAATGCTAACATCTCAAAAACTATTAAAAATAGGTATACGAAACCCTAATGTCAATAGATGTAGAATTTTACGCTGCATTTAATGCTGTAGTAAAAAATACCATGTTCCATTTAAAATAAAAAACTTTTGTTGGTTTAAAGGTATCCACATTGGAGATGCGTTTTCGATCACCCTGTATGTGCTTTGGTCATTATTGCCATAACACTTTCTACCTACGTCTTTGTACTTACATCGACATTAGTAGAACCGCTAAATATCTGATACCTCATCAGCTATTTAATTTCACTTGAAACAGTCCAAATTACTAATATCAAAAGCGGCTGAGTTTAGAGATACGGAACGTTCATGTAAACTAATTGCAAATGACTCGATACATTCATTGTACCGATAAAAATTGTGCCATTCCATTTAAAATAAGAAAGTTGATATCAACACCCTGTATACTGAAAGTGCTATAAAGTTGAAAATATTTTCCTTAAATAGATCACAGTGGGCCATGACTACAATACAAGTTTCAAAATCAAATTCCTGCTAAAATTCAAACAATCTATGACCAGTTTTGGTGGACAGCCTGTATAACATTAATACTTCATGTGGGTAAGAAAGGTTTAATGAGGAGTAATTCAGTCTAAACAAAAATATATTGCCATTAAAAAGGAAAAAAACAGTTGCCTTATTCTGAAATTAAGCGAACATTCAAGTCTAACATGTACAGCAATATACATCAATCAAAATGTCATTGCTGCATTCGACAAATGCGCATTTACAGAATTTAAAATATGCATAGCAGACACAAACGAAAGAGCCAATCACGTTACATTAGAAGAAAATTCGCATTGCGGCAGTTTTAAGACTAAATAAAGATTATTATTGAAGGTAAACATATAGTAGTTTATATAAAATCCTGTTACCGTTTGTATATAGAATGGACAAATTAATTAATATACTATACAGTATATATTTTAGGAAAATGGATAAGTGTCCGTATATTTAGTTTTGAAACACTCTGTATAGCCAACAATGTTTTAATGGTATGCGATATTTAATTTTACAAAACTTTACAGAAAAAATTATGTTATTATAATTTTATTATTAATTATATTATATTATTTCTAAAATAAGAAATAGAGCTGTAATCGAAGTTGTACCAAATGCATTTTCACACAACTTGATCTATATATCAATCTTTTTGTCTCGCACGTGTGTAAGGTTTAATGCATTTTATTCATCTCCAAAATATGCAACTTTTTCGCTATTCAACCAACGCTGTATCTCATATCAGTCACTCTGTATGTGTGTGCCTACTCTTATGGTACTCAAATTTATCATATTTTCTATATTTTTTAGCGACACATCAGAGTGTTTTAGATTTATTAACTGATGTACTGCAAACCTTCTTGTTAAAAATATCCCAACATTAAAAATAGCTAAGGAAGATGAAGATAATGGTCGATTAAGTGGTTTTCCAGTAAGAGTCTTCTGTGGTACATACATATATTTTCCTAAAAACTCTTTTTTTTCAGAATATTGCTGAGAGGGTATTAACAGAAATGGGTATGGGTGGAATTCGGGGTTTGAACGATTACTACCAATCGCGAATAGTAAAATACATTAATGTACTTAGAAAACGTTGTCAAGACTTGAATGATCATTATGCTAAATTATTAATACCAAAAAGTTCTTCTCCTAT
Organism: Protaetia brevitarsis; assembly: GCA_004143645.1. NCBI lineage: Eukaryota > Metazoa > Arthropoda > Insecta > Coleoptera > Scarabaeidae > Protaetia > Protaetia brevitarsis. Next base: position 1,709,531 of record RXPK01000158.1, read on the forward strand.
TGATAAAATAAATAAGTAAGTAATTAAAAAAAAGAAATATGAAATCGTTTTACCTAATCTTTGTTTACAGGACAGGCAGAATAGGTGAACAAGAAGATATTGAACCGGACAACCTGGAGGTCCACTTTTCTACATTAGGCGGTGAAGTAGGACTATCTTCTCTAGAAACGGGCTATCAACTTCTTAGCAGTTTAGAGGCTGAAACTCAGTATGTGTAAAAGTTTAAAGTTTATGATCTACATTTAATATTAATTTAGTTTGCAGAACTTGGGTGAAAGAGAAGAAGATATTACCACTGTCAATACATCTCCAGGCGTAGTTTCTATTCCAGAAACAGAAACTGCACCTAATTTGTCACCTTATCCAAAAAAGAAAAGAACAAAATAGCATCTTGTGTTTTACTTGACTTTTTGATGTCAAACTTATTTAATTAAATAATTATACTCTAAAATGCAGTGTCTCTATAAATTACTTCACCTTCTACAAAACATTGTCACGCGCTAGAGACCAGCGATGAACAAGATAGATGTGACCAGTGAATGGCGTTTTACAACGCTCAGACGCACTCGTGTTTTATCGGTTCTTCGAAAATCGGTAGCAGTACGAAGTTCGACGCGAATGAACTCGAGTATGTCTAATTGTTATAAAACGGGATTCCCTTCCCCATCTTGCCCACCACTACTAGAAACAGAAAATTGTTGCGCATGACATAATCCCTGCATGCATAAGAAATCCTATTTAAAAATAATAAATACAAGTAAATTAATGCATACGAATAGACAAAATAGTATAAAAAGACATGTGTTGCAATGACCGCTGTAATTTTTCAATGGTCGTACATTGAATTTGTACTCGTATTGCAGATGCAGACGTCATTATAACAATATTTTTTTAATATACTATTTTCTAATATTTTTGCGTTTCTTTTCAATCATTCTTTTTTCTGGCGAGAAAACATTAAAGGTGGCGACAATAAGCGAAAGAGTCTTAACTCTTCCATGGTTTAATTTGCGCGAACATTAACACAAAATTGGGCTCCATGACAGCTGTTATTTTCTGTTCTAAAAATACAAAACCGTATTTTAGGAAACCATTCGCCGCATTATTTAAAACTAATTATCAAAATGAATGTGCACAATGTTGAGTTTAAGGAAAATGGTTCTCCAAAATTATAAAAAAGCTTATAGCAAAAGCTCCTGAGACATGCGATTACATAATACTAAATCTTTGGATATTTCGTCTGTTACATATATCTCTTATAGTTACTAATAATAATAATGGTCATCACTAGTGAGGAGCGTTATTCAGACGCATAACCTGGCTGGGATACGAGGAGTATTTATAAAGAGCATATATCAATATATACAATTCCTAGTCCCATGGTACAAAGTTTGTTTACCAGTTTTGTTTGCTACTTGTATATACGTCGTATGCCTCTACCTTTACAGTAGTGTTGGGAACGAAACTTTCATCATCATTCACGGTATTACGGTAGATCGTCCGCTTTATAATGCGACTTCAAGCAGTCTACTTCACTCATTGCGTGAATGAAGGGCTTGTGCACGAAGTAAATCTTTCACCTTGCTTTCATCTTGCTTTCACGAGAATAAACTATAAAAACTAAATTGTAACCTATTATAAAAGCTACGCCGTGAACGGAGCTGCTTGCTCCTGCCTTTCACGAAATATATCCATTCATATCGTGAAAGCAACCTTGCGCCTTTGTTTCATTCGTTATGTGGCTTCGCACTGCAATATTTGCTTATAACTATACAGGCGAATGAAACCGCGTTCATACATACTCTACTACTTTATAGCCCGTAGAAACAGCCGATATCTCATAGTGAACAAGCAAGCAGAAATTAAATTTGCCGACTGGAGCCATAAGAATCAGATATATATATTTTCACAATTCTTGGAACGAAAACACGTGCAGCGGAAACACATAGACGCACCGATGAAATTACTATTTTACATCGTATTAAATAGTAATCCGCACGCCTTTATGAACAAAGAGCCTATAGGTACTGGGAGTAAACAACCATTTTTGTACCTAAAACCTGAATTTTCTTTGGTCAGTAGTTATCACAATGTATTTTCTTATGTGTGTCGCCACTGGCGGCTCGTGACAATTTTGGGTGATGGGGCTAATCTCGGGACAACTTCCGCTCTTCTTCACCCCTCCCCATTTTATTAACAAAAAATTTAATGTAGACAAATTTAGAAGCCGTTATAAAATAAAAAATTACACATAAGATAAAGGAGTATTTAAGTTAAAAAATGCAAAATTTTAAACTAAACAGTTATCTTTCTACGTGGCAAAATTTAAATTTTCCACAATTATTCTTAGTAACTTCAGCATTGTAACACGAAATTACCAATGGTTTTTTATTAGATTAATAGTTATTTTGATGTCTTTCTGTTGAAGTTGTGAGGAATTTAAATTTTGTTAAGTGGGTTGTTATTTCACGATTTACTACAAGTTTAACCACCGTACTTAGAATCATCATACTCACTACCGCGTGACTCGATCAACAAAATCAACGGGCAGTGGGCCAAAGATACCGCTAACAGATCAATATAATTTTTGCGTATAGTCTGACCACCCTCTCTACTGCTAGTTCTCCGCGGAGAACAGCAAACCGTCTGAAACCCGGAGCCAACTCGGAAGTGACACCCCGCTTGTCTGCATAAATAAATACAAAGCTTGTTTCGTCGCATCAAAATAATCATGGGAATAGCAACGTTCGTTCTGTACTTAAATGTGTGTACTAGTGTTGTAAATATTCGGATGATTTCAATAATCCAAATATCGGAATCGGAAGGCTATCCCATACAGCACCTTTCATTGCAATTACATATTAAATACGTAACAATATTGCATTTACATTACATTTTATTACGTATGAAATATAACGTGTTAAATATGTAATTAATGTAATATGTTTGATGTATTCAAGTGAAAATACATACATAATACATAGCAGGTATATTGCGCATATTATATAAATATATTAAAGATCAAACATGTAATTGATACATATTGGATAAAATGTATTAATCCGCCACCATTCGTTGGTGCTTGGTGCATTTAGCTGTGATTTAGCGTAGTCACCATAGTATCAAGTAGTATCCAGTAGCATCATTAACCTAAAAAAACTTGATATAATCGCCGGTGATCAGATATTAAAATAGGTATTATATATGTGAAAAATAATTTATGTGAGTCAAAGGTTAATTTTGGATTTGTAATGATTAGAATTTCCATATGATTGTAACTGTACAATATTAATGCGTATTTGATTATGAATGCCTTTTTTTTAGGTTAATTTTTCATATTCACATTTTTACAGATTTCATTTTATATTAATAATTTACATATCTCAAATTATTGTAGAGAGACTTTTTGAAATTGAAAGGTGGGACAAATCTACAGGATGCAATAAAAAACATTTTCAAAGCATTGATGAAGGATGACATATTAACATCATATAGTCATAGCATATAGTTGGAAAGGAGCTCAAGGGAAAAAAAACATTCCGAAATTTTAAAATCCTTAATTTAATTATATTAGGTAAGTTGTAAAATGTTCATAGTATTCTATGTACAGTATTATAAATACTTTTCTATATTTGTAGCTGTTGTTCGATTGCACGATATAAATTCAACTCAAGAAATGATTACAAAACTCATGATTAATTGGATTGCTCAAGTTCCTAAACGTCTTCACAGAATTGTGTGAGTAAATTATTATATTTATTTTTCTAAATATTAATATTATAAAAGTCGAATTATGACGTGCTTTTTTAAATGTAATTTTTCTAAAACAGTCCTTCATTGGATTCATTGTATTGTTTTTTTATCCAAATAATATTTAAACAAATGTTAAAAGATTTGAAAGATTCCTTGTGATAATATATTAATAGAAACGTCTTCCTTTTTTACCTTTTATATTTCTATAATTAATAATATTACATATATTAAACATCCGATTTCTTGATTGTTTCAGAGACAAAGAGAAAAACCAAACTAATCATACTGTTCAACATCAAGAGTGATGAAGTGATATTAAAATACTACTATAAAATATAACTATAATATGTGTACCATTAAAAATGTTATATCGAAATATATGTTTTATAAAAAAATATACATGTTATATATATTTTTTTATAAAATCTATTAAGTATATCAAAAATATATAAGTTAATAAGAAAATAATAAGTTTATATCTTGTGTAGTTTTGGATATATATTTTTTCCAGCAACCAACACAGAGAATCATACTATCTTTATTTTTAATCGGTGTTGAAAATAGATACTCTGTGTGATACTATGTTTGGATAGCCTGCAGGAAAACGCTCTGCATGTGTTTGAATAAATAACCTACATACAGAGTGTTCCACATTTGTTTTCCCACGTATTTACTCGGAACCTAATGGACACAAAAAGTTGCAATAAAATCCATTAATTGGAACTGGGGCGATATTGTACGTAAAATTCTGCCATTATAACACCCTTCGTATAAATAGCCTGTTACTTGCTGGAAAAATTGGGGTACAATTTAAAAAAAACAAAGTGAAAGAGAGGGAAAGCGGCTATTTATACGGGGAGAGTTCTAATGACAGAAGTTTATGTACTATATCGTCCCATTTCCACTAGATTTTACTGCAACTCTTTATCTCCATTAGTTTCCGAGTAAATACGTGGGAAAGCAAAAGTGGGACATTCTGTATACATTTTAGATACGTATTTGCAATATTAGAGATACGTATCAAATATATAATTTACGTATTGAACACGTATCTGGTATGTAAGGTAAATTACGTTCCAGATACGTACCAATCGCGGACATTTATCGGTATTAAATACGTATTTAATACATAATCGATATGAACAGCTATGTATCTGCTTGTAGCAATATTTCAAGTTTTATGTATCTGCTATGTATTTGAAGTGTAAAATGCTGTACGGGATGATATTCGGAATAATATTCCAATTCCATATTTCACCCGACATACTTAGTTGTTATAGATATATATATATATAGATATTCGGATGATTTCAATAAAACCGAATCGGAATAATATTAATATCTAAAAAAAAAAGGGTTGTCTGCCTTTTCAATAAACATCATATATAGAAGGAGTAATTACTAAAAAAAGGTCATTCAATATACAGGGTGTATCAAATAAAAAAGTAAATTTTGCTTGGGTGTTAACTACACGACATATAAAGCACAAACCCACCGAAACCGGATTTCATCATTAAAGAATAAAAAAAAGTAAAATTTAGAGCCAAAAATTCTTTAGTCCGGGCCTGATGCAAGGAAACGTCATGTTAAGCACCCGCTAAACGTGGTATTATGTACATTATTAATACATTGCACTCATTTAGTATTATTCTTAATGGTATGCCGTAAGTTCATTTAACGTCATTCTGAATAAATAAAGGCCCTTGTAAAAATAGCAAAACTGAGGCATTTTAAATATCTTCTTTTTATAAAATAAACATTCCTTTTTTGTTAAGAGCATACTACGTAAGTCTACAAAGTATTATTTTCAGTATCCTGATAAGACGTTCGAGTTTCGCCGGATATGTGACTTCAGTATAGTTACAAAAAACGTAAATATTTTTCTTTTGCTTTGTCGAATCGAGAGTTAGTTGTTAATAAACGGTACCACATGAATCTGAGTTATTTCTTTTGGATTTGTTTAATCAAATAACGCACAATGAATTGAATCGAATTACACAGAAATAAATGTAGATACAGAAAATTTGCAAACACGCCTTTTTACTATCTATCTATACATTCCTGCGCTTTTGCCGATGCATCAAGCTTCGATTTTCTTTATATGAAATCATGATGGTCCTGAAAAGGATCGTTTTTTCGAGACGGGAAGGATTTAAATAAAATGTTCGAAGTGGCTTGCATTCCAAGCAGCGATCCACAAAAAACTAACAGCGGTAATGGCTGAATGATAGTGGTATGTGGGGGTATACTCGGGACGTGCTTGGGACAGCATTTAGGTTGAGCACAGGTGCGGCTCTAGCCCACGGCATTTATAAAATATTTTTTTTCTCAGTTATAGTGCTTACAGATAGACCCCCTGTGCATTAAGACATTTTGATTGTATATGATTACAGCTGCTACATATTATTATATTTACCTCTATATCTGATACACCCTGTATATAAACATCGTGGGAGGAGTAATTGCAAAAAAAAACAGAATCATCCGATTCCGAATCGGAATCATCCGAATATTTCAATAATCGGAATCAACGAATATTTTAATTCGGAAACTCTCAACACTATATATATTGTGTAGGTATGTGTATTTATCGGTATTTTTACAGAAAAATAAAAGCTTTTTAATTGTTAATTTGATGATTTGCAACGGTAGGGCCATAGCTTCGTGGCTCATTATGACTAACCGCCACTCCTAGCACTAGGGCGCACAGAATGCGGTTGTTTTGTTCCACTAGGCAACAATTGGGTAAAATTCAATCAAATTAATCAATCGAAATTGAAATAAAAATTTTCAATCGTTAATTGAAGTAACTGATAAAAAAAAATATTTTCAATCGAAACAAATAATTAAAAATTGAAGTTGATTTAATTTTTAATGTGGCCGGATTGATTTCATTCAATCGTTATTTTTTAATTACTCACACTCAGAGTTCGATATTATAATCGATGAAATTTTGAATCAATTAAATTTCAGATTAAAATTATCAATCGACATTTAATCGAAATTAATTTTAATTATTAGTAGACAATGTTTGTTATGTAACATACTGAATATGCGCTTTAAAATTTAATTTAATAGCCTCGAGATATTTGACAAATTCTTTGCAATAAATTCTACCCTCCCCTGATTTAAATGTAGACTTTCTTTGCCTCGGTTTGCCAAAAAATACCACCTCTGCTTTGTACGCATTCAAATTTAATTTAGTATCTAAACTCCGATTTAAAATATTTGCTAAAGCCTGATTAGCCCAATTTTTTTACGTATCATACTGTCCTGCTTACAGCCAGTCATTCCGAAAGTCTACGACTGTAGATGATACGTTCTGCCATGTACGAACTTTGTTGGCTATTGCCGCATGCAAATTAAAATCCACCCAGTAAACCAAATTCAAATTTCCCGCAATTATTTTAAGTAACTGCAACTTAAAGGTATTCAAATAACTACTAATGTAATATAAAATCGTAGGTAATTTCGTGCTTTAATGTTGAAGTGATTGAAAATAATTGAGGGAAATTTGAATTTGGTTACTGGGCAGTTGTAACACATCCAATTAAATTAATTTCGATTAAATCTCCGACTGAATTTTTAATTGGAAATTTAATCGATTTTAATGCCCAACTCTGCTGGGTAAAGCCAGTGCGCACTGGTATATTTGTTTCGTATTCCAGTGGTCACTGAAACAAAGCCCACGATTTTATAGCCCACGTGTAAAAGAAAACTGGCGGATAATTTTCGGGAATTTATATTATTGAGCGCCTTATTCGCTGAATGAAACTTGATCATCATCTAATTAAGGTGAAATAAATATATTTGTGGACATAATAAAATAATAGGAAAAATAACTTATAATTAGTAATTCATATGGTATAATATATAATATAAAAAATTCCGAGAAACTAGGAAGTTTATTATTAATTTCACAAAATACTTTTTTCTAGTACTAAACTGATATATAAGTATATATTTCTTTCTCATAATTATTTTCTTTTTATATAAACTTATCTTGGTATGTTGGTGGATCTGACACCAATTGCACTTGCGCACGCAAATTATTCGCTAAAAAATGAAAATGTGATAGGTGATGGTCATTGCTTAATGTTAAACGTAAATTCTAAGCTGCAAAATTCTTTTTTAAAGTCTAATCCCTCATATATTTTTTGTTTGAAGTTTTAAAATACCTATTTTTTAAACGTGTTGTGTTTTAATAGTAGCAATCAAGTATAACCTTTATTAATTTTTAACGCGCAACATTGTGTAACCATGTTTAACCCACAGTAAGTGAAAACCTCATTTATATTTTTTAAACAGCTTGCTTATGGAGGTATTCTGCTAATCACAAACTAGTTATTTTAGTACTGTAAAGAATTATATTTGCTTTAGATAACTGTTATTATTTTACTAATGAAATGGCTAGTTAGAAACTCTCAGTGACTGTCAGCAATGAAAAACTGTTGTATATCTAAATTTCATTCCAGAGATCCAGAAGCATACGAAACGTGTCCATACAACAGTGCACATCGTATATTAAAGTATCGAATGGGTGTGCATCTTGCAAGGTGTCGAAAAGTTTATCATGAACAAAGTACCATGGCTGTATGTGTATTTAATTCAAACCACCGTGTGGCTGAAATAGAACTACAGGTACTCCGAAAGACTATACTTAATCTTTCTTTGAAATGAGGTTTTTTTATTTCAGTATCATTTACAAAATTGTCCTGATAAATATAATTTGGATAAACATGTATATATAACAGATGATATTGATCATCAAAAGTTCCCAGTACAAGTTGCTGAAGTACAAAATGAGGAAAATTGGGATGAAGTAAGTATACTTAGCTGATTTATGTAGAATTGCTGTTTCCAAAAACATATAAGTAAAATTTGTATTTGCTAAATTACTGATAATTGTCACAAATACTCATGCATTTAAAACTTAAAAAAAAAGTGAAAAACATTAAAAAAGTCCTATTTTTTTTAGTGTTTATGAATGTTTTAGCATCAAAAAGTTTCCTAGTTTTTAAAATTTATTGGAAAGAAAAATTATTTCTCTACATTTGAGCATAATATTAGTTTTAGTGATCATAAATGTTCCAACTTGTATGTATGTAATTTTTAATTACTGTATAGTTTACGAAGGAATATTGTTATTGTTATTAATTGGTATGATTGAAATTACCACCTTATGATAAACAATATAAATATATTAGCAAAAACTGATACATTGTTTAACACTACAAAATATTAAAATCATTAATGGTGGTAATAGAGTGAATTGTAAATTCAAATCTTATTTATGCTACCAAACATTGCGCTTCAACATGTGTTATGTGTATGATCTGGAACCTGTGTTGCCAATTCAATATATATATTTTCAGTATATCTGCATTTGAAAAAATCAGTAGTAATCAGTAGATTGGTAATGATAAAATAAATTCTGGAGACAAAGAAGAATATAATATGAATATATGTTCAAAAATGGCTGCTCTTTCTAGTTCGAGGACTTTTTTTAGTTGCCATTACCACCGCCATTAAAATGTTGAAGTATCTTTTGAAAAAACAAATATTTAACATAAATTAGAATTTGAAGTGTCAACATTATCTGCATAGCTAAGGAATATGCCGAGTTGTAGCATCTCTAGTTGTAAGATGCATTATGTGCATTGAAAAATATAGATATATATACAGCAAGTTAAAAAGCAGTAGTCATTAATATTTAAGTGTAATGTACAAATGTAATTAATGAGTGGCTTTGTTAGAAGAGAGCGTATTTTTGAATAAATATAACTTCGATTTTTTAGTCACCAATTCTTTATTTTAGGACACATACGATGTATCCGAAACCGCAAGTAAGCTCTCGAGCGTCATAGAATTTTTCAGTTAGTTTGTTACATAACAACATAACTTGAAAAATGGATTTTTTAAATGCATTACTTAATTTTCAATATAAAAAAAATAATTTATTACAAGCTTGTTTTAATTTTAGTAAATTATTTTATTTAATATTTATTTTTGCGGTATTCTTGCTGTTTGGGCTAATTTAAGTTTTTGTGCTTTTTAAAATGATGGCAATTTTATTGGTTTTAAAATAATTTTTGATAGTATTGTGAATTACATTGTGATATGAAGCAGTGTAATAAAATAGTAAAATATAATTAACTTACCATAGACAAAAGGAACAACTTAAAAATAAATATTAAGCAAAATTGTTTTGTAAATTAACAAAAAAAAAATGTGTTCTATTAGTAGGTACAAGATAAATTATCTACTAAGCAGGTGAATCACGAATTTCATAGTTTAAATTATGTATTTATGATACCTATGGTAACAAGCTATCGGTACTATTTGTTTTAAATTTTCATTTTTGGTTCAAAATGCCGTGTATGAGATATAGTAAGACCAATACATTTTATTTCTCTTTACTGTCCTTATAAAATCCTGATCTAACCCTGTAATACCAAGATATTGTTTCTCTTTAATTAGTTATAGTTCCGGTCCTAGTAGGATTATTAACATGTCAAAATGGAAAGTTATTTTGAAATAAGCAAAACAAATTAGTTTACGTTTGAAAAGAATAAAAGAAAATTGTTTTAGGAAGATGTCCCATCATATCAACCAGAAGTGTCTTGTGAGAAAAAGCCTGTTCTGCGTCAAACGAAGATAGAATCAGCAGCAACAAGGAAAAACTTTCGTGTAGAAGAACGTCATAGGATACAAAACTTAAAAGCAATGGAGCCATCCAATATAGAAAATGTAGGTAGTATCATATATTTACAGTAATTCTGAGGAAATTGACATCCGTATTAAATGAGAACACCACATGCTAATTGCCAATTACTAAATGTAAAAGATATGCGATTTCGTTGGTTTTAGATTCTTTAGATTTACATATATAGATATATTTAATAAACATTTCGCGGCTACTAATATCTACAATGTGTTCAATTCAGCAAAGAGTTAAGACAATAAAGGTTAGTTGTCATTTCCACCGAATCCGTATGCATTTCTATTTAAATCAAATTAACAAATAAAAGCATAAATATGGAGAACGAAGGTGACCCAACAATCCGTTCAAAGTATAATTGAAAAATAAGAACTCGGTAACATTCACTCTGCAATATTTTTACAAAAAAGAATTCTTTTGCAGTAAACAGCATAAATATACAAAAAGCCAAACATGCGATTTATTTACTAAATCAAACATTTAATCTGCAATGGTCCTGTTGATTCACTTGTTCCTAGCACATGCATACATGTAATTGTATACGCTTTTTTCGAACGGAAGAACTCGATTCATTTAACGTTTTCGTACAGCATTTCTATTCGAAAAATTTCATTTCTAATAAGAAGTAAAATAATCGATCTTCCCATTACACAAACACGCGAAATGTCCATCTCAACGGTCTGTGCCTCAACCCTCGAAGTTAACGTACCTCCGGTGAAACAAAAAAATGCATTTGAATAAACTCAAATTTCTGGTAACCAAGGAAACAAAAACTAATAAATTACCCAGAAAAAATCGAATATGGCAAAATCAACAGGTGTTGCGTTTAAAATTTTGACACAAAACCGGAAGTGATAAAAAATTATAAGATGGGTTAAACGATTCAAAAGTATTGTAAATAATACATTCCGAATTTTATTAAAAAATATTTATAAATAAAAAAGTTATTGACAGGGACCTATGGGCTAGGACATCTAAAAGTGTTCCGTTTCACCATGTGACTTGAACGTGACGTTTTTAGAAAAAAATTAATTTTGTAATAATTTTGAAAGTGTTTTGCCCTTATTATTATTATTTATTTTTTTGATATACAGAATGCTTATTTGAAAATGAATTTATTTCCTTCCTTATATATATTTGTTCTTTTTATATTTCCAATTTTTATTCTTGTAAGATAATTTCTTTGATATATTTACCCAAAATAATATACAAAGCAAAAACTTAATTTAAATTACACTAAAAACAAAGTAATGCATAAAATAAAAATTTTATGATGTCGTAAAATTATGCATGACAGGCCGCAAAATTACACACGGCGGGCCGCGCTTTTGCTACCCCTGATTTACATTGTCGTATACTAAAAAAAAAAATTGTATAAACGTTTGTCAACAGTTGCGTTTTATGCAAGTTATGATTATTTCATGAACTCTCCAGAATTGTTCGCTAAAATTTGTAGCGCAATTACTTCAGTTTTAAGTTACGTATATAAATCAAATACGTATAGGTACTAATAAATTGCTGGAATTTCACACATCTGCAGTTGCCGAATCTTTAACCACGGTATAAACCTTATCATACATATATACTGTGCTTTAACTGTCTGTAGGCGTATGTATTGTTGAATATAGATAGCTACTATACCGATCGCCGCCTACGTTTCTTCTTAATTAATCAATTATATCGTTCATATAACAAAATGCATATGTTGTATGCCGGTATTAGTAGAAGTCAGTTTTACAGGTCTATATATTCAAACGAAGCCGGGAATGGTATATTTAGCGATTGTGGAGTTTGTCAGCTGATATCGTTCACTCAGGCAACCAAATTTAAATTTATCACAATTATTTTTAGTAACTTCAACTTTGAATCACGAAATTACCTATAATTTTGTATTACATTAATACTTACTTTAATACCTTTATGTTGAAGTTACCAAAAATAATTGTGGGGTATTTAAATTTGGTTGCTTGGACACTCTTAACAAATAACAAATAGCCGCCATTTTGACATTCAAATGCACTGTCCTCTTCTGACTGGTGCAAATTAAAGAATAATAAGGAAGTATGGCCGGCGATAATTTTTCTGGCGACACAACATCAAAGGCGGCTTCAGAAAATGATCTTTCTTGTCTTATCTCTTCGCTATTCAATCTCATCTGTCTGACGTTGGTATCAAAAAGATCGCTAGGTTGGTCATAAACCAGATCATTATTTACTTGGATCATCATACACTTCTATCTGTGATCTGTCATAGAGCTCTTTGTCAGTGATGTTTGCTGCCGTTATCATCATTTTGGACATTAAACATAACCAAAAAACAAAACATTTAGATGTGCTGCGTAACTGCCTAATGCAGACAGTTTGATTTATTCCTACGCGATAAATCTGTTGTATATATGTGATATGTGCCCAATGCCTATTATCAGTTGTAATAGTCTAATATAGAACGATTTTCAAAATTATTAGTTAAGGGGAGATTAATATAACCTCTTTTTTTTTAGATAAATCAGGAAATTAAAGAACCTATCAAGTTTCGCAGTACAGCGCTTGCTAATACAACAACAAATGTTAATGAACAATCGCCCTATTCGCTAGAAGATCTTCAACATATTATAGAGTCACGTGAGCCAAAACCAATTATTACTGATCCAAAATATGCTGCGTCTTCTAGTAAAACCAAAGGAGAAACTACATCTTCTGAAAATGGAGAATCGACTCGAAGTAGTAACAACGATCACTCATCTTCTTCATCATTGTCTCACATTTCAGACAAAGAAAAGATGTAAGTATTCATATACTTATTTATTTTACACACATTGCTTAATAAAGCTTGGCTTAATTGTAGCTGACGCTGTATATATTAAATGTCACTTTCAAAGTATGAGTTAAAATTAAACCAAGCTTTTTATGTAAACAGGTCTTAATTATTATTTTAAATTATACCGAAAATAAATATTGTTACATTTATGCAGGGATACAAATGGTTTCGTAATGCAAAGACAAAAAAGAAAACCGGGGAAAGGCAGAGGACGTGGTTATAATCGTTAAGACCGTAAAACAACAGGAGAGATAGAAGATTTTTATTCATCATAAATATAAGTTTAGTTATTTAAGTTAATGTGACTGTTTGTAAAATTTACAAATTTTATGCTATACGAGAACAATTCTCTTTGAGTTTTGCAAAAACGATAAATCATACAATATATTTTCATAGCTTTTCGTAAGGAATCACATTTTGCGTGAAGTTTTTGAACGCAAAATAGATACTCCTTAAGTTTATAGAATGTGACAGGGGATAACACTCATTTTAGTTTGATCTACTTCTACTTAAATCTTCAAAGTTTTATTACGCGTTTGCATACGTTATTCAAACGAATATTTATATATTTATGATGGTACTTATTTATGCTACAAAGCTCTGTTTATTTAAGTTTTCTGATCGTCAGAAGAGGTCCAGATACAGATCTGTAGTATTCAAAATCTTGTGTATATTCATTTTTCAGCGTGTATGTTGGACTTGCAGCTAACGATCAATACTCTTGAATAAATAAGCATCTCTTGTTTTTATGTAATAAGTTACCAATATTGTTAAGCTCAAAAACATCTATGTGAGTCTGTTGTTGAAAGTAAAATGATATTTTTAATAAATTTACAAGCATAATTTGATATTTACTGTGTTATTGTTTTAATACCTCTTTTACTAATTACCAGTTTATGTACAAGCTGTTTGTCGATGCGTTCTCCGTTCTTATTTTCGAAGATGTGCATAGTGGACGCTAGTTGCGTATAAGCGTTGACATCCGTGTAATAATTTTTGGAGATTAGTTGCCTCAACAAGTCAACAACAAGAAATGTCGTCCGCGTATAGGCATACATCGGCGCTTTCGACGTTGGCACTTTATTTACGAAAACTAAATTATTACAAATCATCCCAACCCCGTGCTCCACCTAAAAAAGGTACTACACGAGGCTTAAATTTTGTTGGCAGAAAGATCATTAAGATATCGTATATAATGAACAACAGAGGTCCAAGCATTGACCCCTGCGGAACATCATACTTTATTTCCATGATATTTGAAACCTTGTTGTTCCAGGCGGTAACCTACTTTCTGTCGCTCATATATGATCGTAATAATTCCAAAACATTTCCTCTGATTCCGTAGTATTCTAACTTGGTTGTAGTATATCTGGACTTACAGAGTCGAATGCCTTGGATAAATTTAGCATTGTCATGCACGAGATGGCATTATGGTCCAGTGCTTGGTGTATGCCGTTAACAACTTACAGAACCACGGACGATACCTATCTTCCCGCTGTAGCCGTGCTGGTGCTCGGTTAAGAAACCTTTCATCTCTAGGTATTTGGAGAGTCTCCTATGGATGGCTTGTTCGAATATTTTCCATACCACCGGCATAATGCTAATGCGCCTGTAGTTCTCCTTTGGCAATTTTTAGCTGAGCTGGGATAACACCTTCCTCCTGCACGCACAAGTTGAAAATGTGCGCGGGCATTTCACAGATCTTGTTCGGTATGTGTTGTATTAAAAAGGACGAATATTCCTTATTTCACATACTGGTTGAAAGAAGAAAGACTGAGCACAGTATCTTGTTATGTCACATTATTTGCAATATTTTCACCAGCGGTAGTAAAATAGTGATAGTTCATTTGCGGAAATATATAAATATCATAAAAGATAGGAAATGCGCATTCAATAATTTACAAAAAATTAAGCTTTCGCGGCTTTAATTCTGATTTTTTTCTTTATGATATGAATACCTATTTCATTTAGTATAGAAAACTCTACGGAGATCATAGATAAATTTGGCGATCGTTCTTGGGGGGGGGGGGGGGGGACCATTTACGACCTCACTGTATATATTATATTTAGATTTGTATTGAAATGTATTTGAAGTTTTACATCATTAAGCGTCATAAATTTCTGGTAAGTTTTTCAATGGCTTTATAGCATCAATTGTACTAGACCATCGCATATCAGAAAATGTTTCAAAATTAGATTTAAAAAGCACTGTCCTGCGATGTGCCATCGCTTAGAGGAGGCTGAGAAATATCTACACAATTCCTGGACATCGAAAAAACCAACTGTTCCGCGAGTAATCCTTGCACGATCATTAAGCCCGTGGGTTTACATCTAAAGGAATTTTCTGCAAAGTGGTGCTTTTACCCAGCACACTGGCGGCGTTATATATTATTTAAGGTTAGTAACAAAACATTTGTTGATTAGTAAGAAATTATACCTACATGATACCAATACCACAATATATACCCTATCCACTAGTTTCACATCGCCGGTAAAATGGGTTTCAAACATGGCGCCCCCATGAAATTCGCGGTGTCGCATATGTGGGTGAAATTCCCTACAAAGCCGTTCTATTCTGTCATTTTATTATAGAAGTGACAGATGTGGGATTTTCTGTCAATTGTCAGTCTGTTTGATATATAGGTTTATTTCGCACCCACTTTGCAATTATTAGTTGGAAATATAGCCGCCAAACGCCATCGCGAATTTCCTTAAATTGATAGACAAAACATCAAAGGCGCCGACACTTAGTGAAACTACTCGATAAGGTTTATACTGTGCCAATACCAATGACATACCATAACATAATATAAAAAAAATGTAATTAATATAAATAATAAATACATATTCCTTCAGCGCCTTTTGCCGCCCCTTTGAATCTGAGGCCTGTGTGCGCTGCACACACTGCACATGTGGACAGCGTGGCTCTGGGTAAATCAATAGATGCCTTCTGGTAAACCCCTCATACCATACTTTCAAATACTTTGCTGATTGGAGTAGGCCATGCTTTTTTTAATTGTTACTCACCGTTCATAAAAAGAATATTATATTGATCATTGACAGCACAGTGGTACTATGTTCTCGTAGCAAAATCTACCTACGTGAATTTATGAACTACTTCAATTTTATATGGACATAACTTTAAGTCGTGTTTACTTTTCTAGAGCGATCGTCCACCCACATAGTCAAATTTAAATTGCCCGCACTTATTCTTAGTAACTTCAACGTTCAAATATAAAATTACCTACTGTTTTGTACTACATTCATAGTTATTTTGATGCCATTATGTGAGTTGACTAAAATAGTGCGGGAAATTTAAATTTGGCTATTAGGGCAGTAAGCGAGAGTGTAGATTTAAAATAGCAGAAACACATAATTCCTTAATGATTTCAAGTGTGAAAGCTTGCAATTTTTCATCCTTAGCAATGCAATTCGTTTTTTAGATGTACCACCGTCAAGCCAGGCCAGGCCAGGTTTACTAATTACTGTCCCAGTTGCACGAAATTTGTTAATACAAGCATGAACATGACTTATAAGATGTGCCAAAGTAAACTTATTCTCCATTATCTAATTTTTTACTAGTTCTAAAGTAACTTTTAATAATAAATGTTTTGTGTTGTAATTCTAACATGCAATAAAATAGTGCAATCAAATGCAACCGTTTCTAATTTTGGTTTGTCACTGACAGCTGTTACAATTTGAAGTACAATTTAAAGGCGCCCGGTGCCTAAATAAAAAACAGCATCTCTCTCTTGGG